>CM042141.1:112060015-112071466 GCA_023376005.1 Doryteuthis pealeii | reverse complement strand
CGTAAACGCCGAAACACGTGTCTGGGATGACTTATAATAATATATATACTATATAATTATAAGATGCTGAAAAGAGTTTTTTTATTATTCGTATTAATTTTTTACAGAGATGACGGGCGTTAAAGGACAATTACCCCCTCCCTCAATATGGAATTAATTTTTTTAGGCCGAAAGATAAGTATGACAAACGAATAACTTTTATACAGGTAGATAACGCAGGATCCTAATGATTCTAGCTGTACCCTGTTCACGTAGCTCTACTATCATTCCTTCGCGTCACGTGACGGGCACTAACTGATCTCAGCTGATTAGTCACAGACTGTCGTTTAAATAATGACACGCCCACAACTGAAAATAATTGGGAATTTAACATGTTTTCACAATATTAATTGCAAAATATCGGACACGAACGAAAAACAAGACAAGTTGCTTTCAGCATTCTATTGGTCTATGGTAACATAAGATTTTTAAGAGGCGCACTTAGCATAACGGTGATCTTCGTGGAAAAGGGAATCGTCGACCCGAGTTGAAATCCAGGACAATACTGTTTGCGTTGCCATAGGGAAATATATGAATTCACCAGTTTTCCAGCCTCCAGCTATGGGTAAATAGTTGGGTAGACTCTCTTTATCTATCTATCTCCTTTCATCTATCTATCTATCTATCTATCTATGTCGAATTCTGGACAAGGCTGTTTGCATTTCACATAACGCTAATAACCTCGGGAAAGGTATAAATCCAACTCTTCTCCCTTTAGCTATGGGTAAATAGTAGAAGAGACTAGACCCTTTAACCTTTATTAGGCAACCAGTCTAGAAGAAGGAAAACTCTGAATTCAAACCACTTTACTCTGATTTGAATATGACCCCTGTTAGGTTTGTAATATACGTTAATACTTTTCTATCAGGAATAATAATGAATGCTGCTTTTACAATCTTTGCTGATGTCCAAATTGGTGATATATATATATATATATATATATATATATATATATATATATATATATGTGTGTGTGTGTGTGTGTGTGTGTGTGTGTGAGTGAAGAAAATAACAGGTTATGCAAAATCCGAAAAAATGTAACGAATATAAAGGAAAGGCGAATAACAAACATTTCATATTCAATTAATATTTCGTCTCTGTTATCTCAGAAACTTCTTCCGAATTACTTTATGGGTTTGCACAGATTTGTAAATATATATTTACCAACCCCCTCCGCACAAGCAGGATGTGACACAAGGTCAATTTCTTAAGCGGAGTCCAACAGGTTTGAATTCAGAGTTTTCCTTCTTCTAGACCGATTGCCTAACCAAGGTTAAAGAGCCCAGTCTGCCCTACTATTTACCCATAGCTGGATGGAGAGTAGAATTCATACCTTTCCCAAGGGTATTAGCGCTAAGTGAAATGCAATTACCACGTCCAGGATTTGAACTCGGGGCGACGAGTCCATTTCCTATGACTTTAACCATTACACCATGTGCTTCCACAGATTTGTATATAAGTAAAGAAAAGATAAAGGGAGAAGAGAACTTTGGGATGATCTTTTCCTCTGATGCGATGATGGTGTTTTTGTAAGTTTGCATTTTCTTGTTGGATATGTGGTTATTCATTCCAACAATTTGAAGAAAAGAAAACATTAAGAAAAATACTGTTGCATATCTTGCAACGGAAGATTCCTCTTCCGGTCAAAAGACAAAGAGAAAGCTAAAAAATATATATTTAAAAAAAGAGAGAACGGAAGAGAGGTCTTCCGGTCAAGTAGCAGGGAGAAAATGAAGAAATAGATAAAAGAAAAAAGGAAAACGAAAGCAGAATCTTCCGGTGAGGAGTCGGAGAGAAAGATAAAGAAATATATATATCCGTTATCAGATCCAAAAAAAATGCGTAGGCATATTTATTGTATATAAATGCCTAGCGGATGAAGTGTCAAGCCAGTCCCCAGCAACAGCAGAGAAGATAACCTCGTCTCTCGTATCAACCATACTTGGGAAGTTCATTGTGAACACTGCGCTCTTCGCCAGCCACCCAGCATTTTCATTGTGGACACTCGTCGCCCCTGACCACCCACACACCGAAGAAAATAAAGACGGGTCCTATTTTTATATATACGTGTCTGTGGTTTTATTGGAGTTCAGTCAAGAGACTATACAACAATACGACAAATGTTATGAATTTAAAGGAAAGGTGAATAACAAGCACAAACAATCGATTCAATTATTAGTTCTTCTCTGTCATCAGAATGACTCACACCCATAAAAATTGTAGAGTTTTTGTAAAGATATATAGACTAAAATATAATCCCAAAGTCCTCCACTCTCTATTATCTTTTCCTCACTTATATACCAATCTATATAAACTAATAAAGTATATGTGCTAACAGAGACGAAATATTAATTGAATCGATTTTTTCTATTTCTTATTCACGTTTCTTTTATATTCGTTACACACACACACACACACACACACACACACACTAATATATATATATATATATATTATATATATATATATTATATATATATAGAGATTTATCCAAAACTTGGTAGTAAGGGATGATTCTATATGTGATTTCTAAGATCCACTGTACTAATATTGATGATCCAGTATGTATAAATACAGTGAATCATTAAATCACTAAAGATATATACATATATAATGGGCCGGTTTAGCTCAGTCGGTAAAGCGTTCGGCTAGAAACCATAAGGTTCCTAGTTCGATACCGGTCCTCGCCAACTCAGCGTATGAGTAGCACAGGGATCTGTGCGGTAAAGTAAGGAGCTGACGGTAGGTGTGGCTCTCCACCTCAGACGCTAAAAATAATCTCCTTGGTCTAGCGCAAGGGAAAAGGGGATAGACTTCTTCGCTGATTGGCTGATAATGACTTTATCAGAAAACTGTTAATTCTTTGCCTGTATATATATATATATATATATATATATATATATATATGTGTGTGTGTGTGTGTGTGTGTGTGTGTGTGTGTGTGTTTGAATAGAGGATAATTTAAAATCGAGTGAGTCACAATTTTGAGCGTCGATAAAAAAAAAGTAACCGAATAAATCGGAATTATGAATGAATGTAAAAGTTGTCAATGCGTTTGTAGAGCTGGTTTATAAAACCAATAAAATCAGAATATATCTACCCAAGTTTCATCATCAAGATCTTCATGACAATTCTGTGGGAAATTGATTAAAACAAGCGGCTGTAAACAAGAAAAATAGAGTTGGAGCGCAGCATACAAAGAGGAATGCAGCATTTGTTTTGATTTTTAATTGTCGAGATTCAATTTACGTTTTGTAAAATTTCTCATCTTAGATTCTTCGGAATTAGTATTAGTTGCGATAGCTAATTTATCCTCTATACATTGGAAACAGAATTTAGCATCCGGTTTTATAATTGCATGATCTTTTAATAATTTCTCCCTTCATTATAGGATCTAGTTCACATTTATTATTGATATCCCAGTCATGTTGGAATTATGTTAGGAACTATTTTATGGAACATGTTTGGGCTGAACTATGCATATTTTACATTTGCAAACATATATGTGTGTGTGTGTGTGTGTGTGTGGTTATGGACCTATGTGTTTGATCATATACGTATGTCTGCCAGACAAAGATAACCAAATATGTCCGATTAAAAGAGAGATGGTAAAATAATTTTTTCAATAAAATTCACCTCAAAATCATCAAAATATACTCTTTTTTCCCACATGCGTGTGTTTCAAAAGAAAGAAAGAAAGCACTGACAAAGGAAGAAAAAAAATTAAAAAAAGAAAGAAAGAAAAATAACTAAAACTTATTAGATCTTCTTGAAGGTAAATAAAAATGAAATGAATAAAAAAGAAAGAAAGGAAGAATGAAAGAAAACACGGATAAAGGAAACAAAAAAGAAAGAAAGCAGAAATAGAAGAAAAAATACAAAAAGAAAGTACAGGCTAAGAAAAAAAGAAAGAAAGACGGAAAAAAGAAAGCATGGAAAACCTGAAGGAAAATAAAGAGAGAGAAAAAATATACAAAGAAATAATTGAACAAAGAACTAAGAAAGGAAGGTAAAGAAAAAGGAAAGGAAAAAAAAAGAAAACCCGGAAAAAGAAGCAGGAAGATAAAGAAAGAAAGAAAGAAAGAAAGAAAGCAGGGATAAAGGAAGAAGAAAGAAAGAAAGATAGGAAGAAAGAAAGAAAGAAAGAAAGAAAGAAAGAAATCAGGGATAAAGAAAGAAAGAAAGAAAGAAAGAAAGAAAGAAAGAAAGACCTATAATTTATTTGATCTTCTTGAAAGTAAGTTAGGGTTTTTCCCAAAATAAAGACGTTTGAAATACATTAGAACCGAAGAGCTCATTTTGAATATTATAAAACAGTTTGATACAAATATGAATCCGCCCTGTCGGCTGGGGCGTTAGAATGCACCGACTGCACCTCTGCAGAGGGGTAAGACTCCCCCAATGGGGCCACCTGTTGGCCGTGGGTGGCGACCCGTGATGCATACGGATAGAGCCCAGGTGGATGAGCAGTTTATGACTTGCAATACTCCACTTTGGCCCTATCTTGGGCTAGACAGGCGGTCGGAGAGGCCCCCTCCGATCAATCGGCTGGTCATGTCAAGCCCTAGCACCTATATGATTTTCCCAACCCTATTGTCTTTATGGCAAGCCCCAACCCCTTTTTTATCATATGGGTGCTAGAAGGCGGTGGCTGCGGGTCTACATGTCCTGGGAATGACGTTAAACTCTATCTGATGGTGAGGTTCCAGTTTGGGGAACGTGGAGCACCCCTTCATCACCATTGCTCCCTGGTCCACTCTGACCCGGAGTGGTAGTACCTGTTAGGGTCCCATCTATGGGTTAAATAGAAAAACATGAGTTTATAAACCAAATTGTATTATCCATTAAGAATTGATTTATTTCAAAACTTTATCGGCATTAAATGACCCACTGAGGTTGATATGCCGTAAAACAAAACAAACAAACAAACAAACAAATATGAATAGCGCTTATGATCACAACATTTGAAGTACATGTCCTTTAACGGAAAAAATAGACTTTTACTTTGGGCTGAATTTCAAATTGTTCTTTTTTTTTTGCAATAGTTTTTTAAACAGTCCATTTAGTTTTTCGAAGATATACAATTTCATTCCACATTGTTTTTGTTGTCCCTATGAGGCTTTGCTTTTGTTTATTCAACTTGAGATAACGGCTTTCATCAATCAAAGATATTTTGACATTGTAATGAATATTGAATTATGCGGGAAATGATTTATTTGGCAGTCGTGGCCAAATACACAACAGAAGCACGAAAATATAAGTCACTAATATTCTTTCTGTTGGCGCCAAACTTGCACTTTAACACGCCATCATTATGTTAAAAGATTTTGTTTTGACGGTCATAGTGTTAACGGTTGGTTGGTTGGTTGGTTGGTTGGTTGAGTAGGTGGCTGGTTGGTTGGATTTTACAGTATGTCAACACTTGGCTTAATTTTAAGATGTTTTATTTCATTCTTGTTGGATATTAATTCCTTTTTCAAACTCTTTTTTACGCACACTATTCTAAACTCATTTGTATCTATTCAACCCATAGGTTAAACCCTAACAGGTACTACCATTTCGTTGAGTGGTTAGTTGGATTTTACAGTATGTCAACCCTTGGCTTAATTTAAGATGTTTTATTCATTTTTGTTGGGAATTATTTTTTCAAACTCTTTTTAAACAGATTGTTTTAGACACATTTAAAATCTATTTAACCCATAGATGGGACCCTAACAGGTACTACCATTTCGTTGAGTGGTTGGTTGGATTTTAAAACATGTCAGCCTTTGGCTTATTTTGTGCTGGAGACATTTTTTTGTTTTTTTCATTATTTTGGGGTATTACATTTTTTCAAACTTTTTTTAACCCATTGTTTTAAATTCATTTTCTGATCTATTCAACCCATTGATTGAACCCTAACAGACACTACAACTGCGGGTCAGAGTGGACTTCGAAGTAATAGCAATGAAGAGATACTCCACACTCTCTAGAGCTCCAGATTTGGAACCTCACCACTAGATGCAGAAATGCAGTCGGTGTATTCTACAGCCCCAGCCAACAGAGATAGTGATGTAGCGTAGCGTAGTCTGTAGAATGGTCAGCCGTAGACTATTGTGCCAGTGAATGATCGGTGGTTGAGTATTTTATTTTCTCTTACGGTATAGATATAATTACAATTCGCGATAAAGTGATAACAAGGATGATTTATTGCCTGAACAAACTCAATAGAAGAGAATACAAAACGTAACAAAAGATACAATGAAGAGCTTATACATAGTTGTATAAGTGAAAGATAATAACAGGGAAATAGTATTTTTATAGTTCGTTGGTTGGTTGGATGGTTGGTTGGTTGGATTTTACGGCATGTCATTCCTTCGGTTATTTCATAACAAAGATGATTTTGTTTTATTTATTCTTTGTTGAATACAATTGTTATTCGTACGGATGCAATCAGATCTATTTAACCCACAGATGGGACACTAAAAAGTACTATAATTCTGAGTCAGAGTGGACCTGGGAGTAATGGCAATGAAAGGGTACTCCACGCCCCCAAGAGCTCCGAAATTGGAACCTCAATACTAGATGCAGTTTGATGGCATACCCATGATACTAAGACCCTCAGCCACCGCCTTCTAGTACTTACATGATAAAAATATTTGCCGTAAGGGCACTACGGTCGGGATAATTATATAGTTGCTAGGGTTTGACCTAGCAGAAAGGGGTCTCTATGAACGTTCGTCTATCCCAAATAAGGGCAACAATGAGTGTTTTCTGTTATAGACTGTTCAGCTACCAGGTGACCCCATTGGGGGCGGGAGAGGTTTACTTCTCTGCAGAGGTGCAGTTGACATATTCTACAGAGATAATGGTGTAGAGAAGCGTAGCCTGTAGCATGGTTAGCGGTAAACTGCCATGTCGGTGAGGCTGTTGAAGAACGATAATTGGTTGAGTATATTGTTTCTTCTTATGGTATAAATATATGAACAATTCAGAACGAAGTGATGACAACTGAAAATAATTGGGAATTTAACATGTTATCACAATTTTAATTGCAAAATATCGGACACGAACGAAAAACAAGACAACTTACTTCTGCATCTTATTACATAAGATTTTTAAGAGGCGCACTTAGCATAACGGTGATCATCGTGGAAAAGGGAATCGTCGACCCGAGTTGAAATCCAGGACAATACTGTTTGCGTTGCCATAGGGAAATATATGAATTCACCAGTTTTCCAGCCTCCAGCTATGGGTAAATAGTTGGGTAGACTCTCTTTATCTATCTATCTCCTTTCATTTATCTATCGATCTATCTATCTATCTATGTCGAATTCTGGATAAGGCTCTTTGCATTTCACGTAACGCTAATAACCTCGGAAAAGGTATGAATTCAACTCTTCTCCCTCTAAGGTTAATTTATTACCCGAGTAGACGCAATAGAAAAGAATTTTTTTTAAATATTTTATAGTGGTTAGGAGGTTGATTTAGAAGGCTATCACACTGCAGGTGTAAAGAAAAATAATAATAATACGGTAACAATGGTGTTGTGTGTTAACCTGTATTTAATTCTTGAATTTTCGAGATAAAATCTCTTTTTCAAAAGATCACTGGAACTGAAGTAGTCTAGCTTTTTTAAAAAGAAATGCCATAACTAGCTTTTTAAAAAGAAATGCCATAACTAGACGACTTCAGTTCCAGTGATCTTTTGAAAAAGAGATATTATCTCGAAAATTCAAGAATGAAATACAGGTTAACACACAACACCATTGTTACCGTATTATTATTATTTTTCTTTACACCTGCATTGTGATAGCCTTCTAAATCAACCTCATAACCAATATATACACAATGCTTCAAGAAAATTATAAAACTCTCTTATATTTTATAGTCTTTTATAGATAAAGTCTTGAGGCCTCTGATAAAAGAGTAACGTATAAACACTCACTGTTACGCATGTTCTCGTGTATCATGCGATACCGAGTTGGGCTTAGAGCCCCCCAGTCCCATGAACAAGTGAAGCAACTTGTGCGTTTTCTTCTCTCGCAAAGGTAAAAAAAGCACATCAGACTTTGGCGCTTCCGCTTTTATACAACTTCTCCCTACTCCATCTAGCGCCAACCGACAGATACGTAGGATAATTACCTCTCGTGTTCTCTAACGTCTAATAGGGGAACCGTGGCAAGTAAGGAATGTAATCCCTACGATATTATTTGTCGGCTGTGGAGGGAAACACAAAAAACACAACTCGACTTTTAATGTATTTCTTATTTTTCGGACTGTTGTCCTCATCTTTGATATCGTTATATATTGAAACACAACGTTTCGGTCGTTGTACACTCTTCAGGTATACCTTGTCCGTCCGAGCATTTTAATCATTTTGAATAGTTTTTTTTCTGTTAGCAAACATGCCGTTGAATAACTTACGAAGATCCCATTCAAATAATGACGTCAATGTTTTTAGCAGTAAATAAACTAATAGCAGATAAGATGCAGAACACTTTCAATATATCCCTGTTCATCAATCAATCTATCTATTTTTTTTTTTGCAGTATTATCTGCGTTATTCGGACTATTGTCCCCATCTTCATTGTTATTTGTACAACGTTTCGGCAGATATACCCTCCGGCCTTCTTCAGGTATTTCTTGTCGGACTCGGGAACCTTCTCGGACTCGGGAACCTTCTTTTCGAACTCGGGAACTTTCTTGTCGTATTCGGGAGCCATCATGGAACTTTGAACCGAGTCCGACAAGAAATACCTGAAGAAGGCCGGAGGGTATATCGGCCGAAACGTTGTACAAATAACAATGAAGATGGGGACAATAGTCCGAATAACGCAGATAATACTAATCTTCAAGCCTCATCTCAAACATTCAGAGAATTTTTGTTTTTTTTACTCCTTTTTATACGTTTGTGCTAATTGTCTTCTAGTTTAGACCTGCTCGATGCTGACCTCGAGCAGACAGATGTCAGGTGTGTAGAGAAAGACGCTTAACAACAATAACCAAGCTGAGTCACTGTACAAGAGAACCACCAAATTTATCACTCAACCCGGGTATTTGTTCCCAGCAGAAAAGAACAACTTTTAATCTTAACAAACCATCATCTGCAAAGGAACAAATTTGGTATCTTTCGACAGACACTGGCGTCTATCACTTCTATTAGAGGTTGGTAGTCATATGCCAAATATTAACAAGAGTTGAATGGCAAATAGACGTTCGTTCGTACATCGGCCCATGTCCTTTGATACCGCCTAATCTTATAAAATTTTACTGGTCGGTTCTCTCCCTGTTGTACCCTGGGAATCATTCTTTATCAGTTTTTGAATAAGCGGCCAGTGTTTTCAGGGTCCTCGAATAAGGAATTCAATTTATACACCAAATGAAGATCTATCGATTTCTCTTGCGAATGTATAATTGTTTTTTATAACGTAAGGCACCGTTTCTCGTTAACTGCGATGAATTCAAAATAGGTTTTTGAGCAAGAAGCAAAACGGGGCCATGGTAAAGAATGGTTAATATACAATTCTGTCCAAATAAATGAGCTGCTTTCAATCATATGAAATTTTGATCTATCTGATCAGATAAAGCGATAATTTTTCCAGGTTTTAGCTGTGTCATTGCTACAGTATTTCTCCTCTGCAGAAAGCAATATCAATATAAGTCCAGGAGAAGCATTGACTGCTACAGACAGTTTATCGATCATATAATATATATGATGTCTCTGAACAGATAAAGCGACAATTCTTCCAAGTTGTAGCTGTGTCATTGCTACAGTATGGCTGCACCACACTGACGCTAACAAAATACTTGGAAAAAAATAAATATACTGGGATGCAGCATATATGTCAACATGTTTAGGGTTATTTTATGCCTAAAGATTTCAGAATAGCATTCAGTGTACATTCAGGTAGTAATATCTCCTCTACAGAAAGCAATATCAATATAAGTCCAGGAGAAGCATTGACTGCTACAGACAGTTTATCGATCATATAATATCTGATGTCTCTGAACAGATAACGCGACAATTCTTCCAAGTTTTAGCTGTGTCATTGCTACAGTATGGCTGCACCACATTGAATCGAACAAAATGTTTGGAAAAAAAACTAGATTGGAAATATACTGGGATGCTGCATGCATGTCAAACTGTTTAGGGTTATTTTATGCCTAAAGATTACAGAATCGCATTCAGTGTACATTCAGGTAGTAATATCTCCTCTACAGAAAGCAATGTCAATATAAGCACAATAAAAACATCGACTGCTACAGACAGTTTATCGATCATATAAAAATCCGATGTCTCTGAACAGATAAAGCGATAATTCTTTCAAGCTGTAGCTGTGTCATTGCTACTGTATGGCTACACCACATGGACTCTAACAAAACGGTTCGAAAAAATGCTAGATGGAAACTACACAGGGGTTCTGTTGAGATATTTTGTGTATATAAGGTGTGTGCTAGATTGACGCCCATACTTATGGACTAGGCGAGATCAAGTGATCTATTCCTTGGCCAATCACTGGCAACCCTCTGAGGCTGATACAATACATAACCCACCCTACTGGTCATAATTACTGCACCATTCTTGGACGACGGACATAGGATTAAATCACTGGACCTTTACCAATACGCAGGATAGGACTTATACGCTTACCAAAGGATCACCAAGTCATGTATTTATTAAAACTTGTTTTAAAAAACAATGAGGACTGTCTAATGTTGCATGTTCAAATTTTGAGTGTATTTATTCTATGTTATGACGATTTTGGATAATGTGACGTAAGCAGTGGCGTAAATTTTGTTACAGACAAAAACCGGAAGCGAATCTCCATTATTAATAGAAGATATAAACATATGTATACCTTTCAAAAATTCATCATGTATATAAAAAAAAACAATCCAACCGAATTTAACCAGAAGATGATTTTCACTGAACAAATGGACTTTTACCAGAATATTTTTCCGCCGAATTTTTGTGGCTTGTCAAACACTTTGAAAACTTTCAAAACTAAAAAGAAAGAAAGAAAGAAAGAAAGAAAGAAAGAAAGAAAGAATTTCACAAACAGTAAAAATGTTGCCGACAAAGAGAGAGAGAGAGTAAGAAGGGATAGAAAGAGACAATAAAAGAGAAGGATAGAGTTTCACAAATACTACAACCGTCGAAGAATAAGAGAGAGAGAGGGGGGTGAGAGAGTGAAAGATAGAGTGAGATAGAAGGTAAGAGAGAGAGAGGAATTCACAAACACTAAAAACATGACCGAGAGATAGATGGATAGATAGATAGAGAGAGAGGGGGGAGAGAGAGAGAAAGAGAAAGCGAGAGAGAGAGTTTCTCAAACACTAAAAACGCCGACGAGGAGAGAAAGAATGAGAAATAGCGAGAGAGAGAGAGAGAGAGAGAGAGAGGGGGGGAGAGAAACAGAGTGAAAAACA
>CM042141.1:112022515-112057515 GCA_023376005.1 Doryteuthis pealeii | reverse complement strand
CGGCTGGTCACGTCAAGTCCTAGCACCTATATGATTTTCCCAACCCTATTGCCCTTATGGCAAGCCCCAAGCCCTTTTTATCATATGGGTGCTAGAGGGCGGTGACTGAGGGTCTCCATGTCCTGGGAATGACGTTAAACCCTATCTGATGGTGAGGTTCCAGTTTTGGAGGTTTGGGGAATGTAGAGCACCCCTTCATTACAATTGCTCCCTGGTCCACTCTGGTCCGGAGTGGTAGTACCTGTTAGGGTCCCATCAATGGGTTAAATAGAAAAATGTATTTATAAAAAAATTGTATTATCCATTAAGAATTGATCTATTTCAAAACTTTATCGGCATTAAATGACCCACTGAGGTTGATATGCCGTAAAACAAAACAAACAAACAAGCAAATTCAGATTTCAGAAACAAAAATGTTATCTACGTACTAGATTGCACACGCTGCCAAAAACAATACGTTGGAATGTCATAATGGCCATTCTATTGTAGACTAAACAATTATTGACACAAAATAATATATTCTCCCTCCAGCTATGGGTTAAATAGTAGGGCACTCTGGACCCTTCAGCCTTGGGTAGGTAACCAGTCTAGGAGAGGGATAACTCTGAATTCAAAATTCCTGAGGTCGGTCGTTGATTGGATTTGTGGCAACCCTTGATGCACAAATTCTTTCCTATCGACTGTGCCAAAAAGTGTGGATGGTCCAACACAAGCCTTCACCACTATAAACAAATCACTGTGTGGGTGTTCATTGTGTGTATGAACCCTCATACGTCTAAAATCGACGGGAGAGTCCATTAATTACTTGATACCACACAACTATATATATATATATATATATATATATATATATATATATATATATATAGTTGTGTGGTATCAAGTGTGTTCTATAATAGGATTCAACCAAAATTAAGAACACAAACGTAAATATAAAAGATTTGCGTAAATAAGTTTAACCGTTTAGGGTTATTATAAAATAAATAGATATATGAGTAGCTTAGTTGAGATATAGATTTAAATTCATTTCAGTATTTTTTGCCTCTTTCAGTCTGATTTTTAAAGGTTTGAAGACCAGACATGAAACCTTTAAAAAATCAGACTGAAAGAGGTAAAAATGCCGAAATAAATTTAAATTTATATCTGAACTAACGTACTTATGCGATCATATATATATATATATATAAGTAAAAAAGTAAAATCGACCGGGCGGCCTAAAGTTTGTATCAGCCAGTCAGCGAGGGAGTCTATCCCCTTTTCAATAGTGCTAGACCAAGGAGATTATTTTAGCATCTGAGGTGGAGCGCCACACCTACCACTAGCTCCTTACTTTACCATACAGATCCCTGTGCTACTCATACGCTGAGTTGGCGAGGGCCAGTATCGAACTAGGAAACTTGTGGTTTCTAGCCGAACGCTCTACCGACTAATGCAAATTTATGTTGAAAAACATATTTATTTAATTAAAAAAAAATTTTTTTTACTCTTAATATTTTCGGGCTAGACCCATCTTCAGAGAGTTGAAAAGTTTCCATCTGTGTTTGTTAAACTCAACTGTGGTATTAATCCGTTGAATGTTCTAATGTAAATTCAAACGCTTGGCAAAGATCGTAAAGTTCCGCTCGGCAAAAATCGTAAAAACTCCGTTAGATCCCGTGTTGCGTCTTGTTTTGCGGGAAGTTTTGAAAGATATTTTTTTTTTTTCATACTATAAAAATAATGAGGCCCTGCTCGGGGATATTGAAAATAAAGATTTTTTGTTTTTTTATTTTTATAGTGTGTTAGAATCATTTGCATTATTTTGCCTTCAAAAATATATTATTACATTTTAATTAATGCTTCTAACACACTATAAAAATAAAAAAAAAATCTTTATATATATATATATATATATATATATATATATATATATATATATATATATATAGTCGAAGTTATAAAAAATAAATGTACATTTTTTAAGTATGAAAAAATAATGAAACTAATAATTCAAACGAACTAATATTCAATAAATACAGTTGACTTACCGGTTTCGTTTGGATTAATCATGTACTAGCTTAAGGAATTTTATATACTAATTGTCAGTCGCTGCTTCTGGTTTAGAAAGTATGGTAGCTCATATTGACTTGATGTAAAACATTTTTTGAAGTTAATGGATTTTAGACAGTAATTTAGGAAATTATTTACTAAGGAAAACTCCTCTCTCTAAGTTGTCTTATAATATTTTAAGTAAATAAAGTTTAGAAATTGTTCTAACGGATTGGATAATTCTTAGATTATAAAGAGTCATCGGTAAAATCATAATACCGAGGACTCTTGTGTACTGTCTATGTATTGTCCTGAAAGCCTCCGAAGAATTTCAGCCTCTGACACTCCTTCCGACCAGAGAAATCTGATCATTTGCACTTTGTTATTCCTTGGTGCATACTATTAGCGGTCATGTTTACACTGTAAAGACAGTATGCAAAATGGCGCGATCAGGCTCAAATTTCAATACGCAACCGTAACAACTATAAGCACGCATACGCAGACCGCAATGTGATGTGTTCGGCTAGAAACCACAAGGTTCCTAGTTCGATATCGGCCAACTCAGCGTATGAGTAGCACAGGGATCTGTGCGGTAAAGTAAGGAGCTGATGGTAGGTGTGGCACTCCACCTCAGATGTTAAAATAATCTCCTTGGTCTAGCGCTATTGAAAAGGGGATAGACTCCCTCGCTGTCTGGCTGATACCGACATTAGGCCGCACCGACGACTTTACTTTTTACTTTTATGGCGAAAATGTGGATAATTTTTTACACTCCCTCATATATAAATAATGTTTTTTTTTATATAAAATCTTGTGGTACTAAAAAGACAATTCAGAGAACCGGATATTCACCCTGCGATGTTCCAGAAAATTGTGCGGGTTGAAGAATTTAATGGATTTGAGGTTAGGCCTTGTAGAGATAAATAATCTCTATGTTAGTAGATATATACATATAATGTATTAATTTGAAAGCAATTACAACGCAAGTAAAAAATAAAAACAAAAAGATGTTATTTTTTGTCTTATCGATTTCAAAGTAAAACTTTATCTTCAGAGACGATTTTCGGAAATGGACGCGTTTTTTGTTGTTTTCTTTGGTCGTTATTTTTTTTTTATGTTATAAACACGCGTCTCGTGGTGTTCTTTTTTTTAAACCTCACGCGCACTTTGCGTGATGGACATTTAGCCGTTCATTCAATTTCAATTTTATTATTTTCATCTATTTATATATTTATGCAATATTCATACATTTATCTAACCCATCCCCACGAGTACGGTGTCATGCAATGGCAGTTTCTTAAGCGGGGTTTAACAAGTTTGAATTCAGAATCTTCATTCCCTTAGACTGGTTGCCTAACCAAGGTGAAAGAGACCCACTGTCCTACTATTTACCCATAACTGGAGGGAGAATACTTGGAATCATACCTTAGCTGCCCTATGTCAAATGGAGACAACCTTTTCCAGGATTTGAACTCGTCTCTCCGTGTTAGTACACATATAAGGAAGATGTAAATAAGAAAACGCAGCTATTAAAACTAACAAAAGTTTTATAAAGCTATAAATATACAATATTTTTGAAGGGTGTCTGAAGAGAAAGATTAGTTATGTTTTGGGATAAGGCAAAAGTCATTGGAAGATATTCGTTTTGCATATGTGTGCGTGTATGCGTAAATGTTTCAAGGGAGGTGAAAGTTAATATACAGCAGTATTCAAGAGTTTGTTTGATGAGTGAAATACTGGTGAGGTATTAGATGAGAGGTCTGTAGAGTGTTAGAGTGATAGGAGATGAGAAGTCAGTAGTCCAATGGCATGATAGAGGCATGATAGAGTTGTTGAATTTAGACTAACTCATCCTGTAGTCTTGAACACAGCTGCGTTAGATTAAAAAAAGGTATCTCTTTTTATTGACAACGCTGTATCAAAGTGGATAATCAGAAAAGACTTTATATATATATATATATATATATATATATATATATATATATATATATATATATATAAAAAATGAGTAAAGAAAAGAAATGTAGATGGATAAAATGAATTTAATCGATATCACATTAATCACTTACACATGTGTTTCGGTCAGTTTATGTGTGTGAAAATATTTCGCACACATAGAAGACTCGACCTTCATCAGAGTGAACATTTATTTTGAATGAAACTATTTTGTACCATAACCCCTAGAAAAAAACAAATATCCAAATCATAAACGGTCTATCTTAACTCTATTATCAGCGTTCCAAATTTTTTTTTAAAATTCGATTTTCGAATATTTCCAAAAATCTCTGTTGTTTTTTCCCAACGAATTTTTTCATTCAAAATAAATGTTCACTCTGGTGAAGGTCGAGTCTTCTATGTGTGCGAAATATTTTCACACTCATAAACTGACCGAAACACATGTGTAAGTGATATCGATTAATGTGATATCGATTAAATTCATTTTATCCATCTACATTTCTTTTCTTTACTCATTTTTCCTCATATTGTCGGATTCAAGTTTTGTTGAACTGTACAGACAATTCCTGTCGGACAAGTCTTTGGTTGATCCGTTCCAATTTTCGGGCCATCTTTCTGGTGTCGGGATGTAACTGGTATAACAGTCCAACAAAGGTTTCAAAACGACCGCTTTCGGCAATACAATTTGCCATCCTCAGGTAGGAAACGATGGTATGATTTCGTGTCTCGTTTTTAACGAGAACGAGTAGTAGCAAGGAATTAGAAGTGGGAGGTAATAACCACTGGTAGTAGGAGGTTGTATGAATGGTAGTGGTTCGAGCGAGCGTTGCAATATTGATTTTATATTATACCCCTCCCCTTCTCACAACTTGTGCCCCCCTCCCACAAAAAAAATCACTACTGCAACGCTCGCTCGAACCAATACCATTCCTACAACCTCCTACATAAGAAAAGAAAAAATGCTGCCAAAATACACTTATTTTTATATATCTTCTTATTATAATAGAGATTATGTGTTTGTTTGTCTGTAACCGAAACTATATCACTACTCCAGTCACTATCCATTTAGTTATCATACATCACATTCTCCATGAATCATTTTTATTTAAGCCTCAATTATTAATAAAATTGTTTTTCATTATTAATACTGCTGGCCATATCTACGTATTAATAAGATGCAATTGTATTTATATGTACAACAAATAGCGGTTTACAGTGTGAACGGCAAGCCTAATTTGCATATTGATATTTAAAATTTGATTTTGATAAATATGCGCTTAGTATCGTTGATTTCTAATTATTTGATTTTATCTTAATGAATATGAGTAAAAATCTTGGAGATAAATCTTAAAAGAAATTAATTAACAAAAAGAAATAACTGTAATTTTATTCTTTACTTCCTAATTTAACTAAATAGTTAAATTAGAAAAGTTTAGCAATGAAAGTTGGGGGCGATGGGAGAGGAAGCTACAGCTGTTATATTTTTCGATTATACCCCTCTTTGTTTCAAATCATTTTATCTCCATTCTTATTTAGTTTCTTTAGACTTTCTAATTTAATATAACTAGCAGATATATGCACCCTCCGGGTGCAAGTATTTAGGTTTAATGTAATAAAATATTATATTAAATTAGAAAGGCTAATGAAACTAAATAAGAATACTGATAAAAAGATTTGAAACAGAGGGAGTATAATAAAAAATAGAACAACTGAAACTTACTCTTCCATCACTCTCGTCTTCCATTGTTATTTTTTCTAATTTAAGTATTTAGTTAAAAGAGGAAGTAAAGAATAAAATGACAGTTATTTTATCTTGTTAATGGATTTCATTTAAGATTCATTGAAGAGATTTTTCATTATATTCATTAGAATAAAACCAAGCAGTTAGAAATCAATAATACTAAGCACATATTTAATAAAATCACATTTTTAATATCAATATGCAAATTAGCCTTCCCGTTCACACTGTAAACCATTATTTTGTTGTATATATAAATATAATTGCATGTTGTCAGTACGTAGACATGGTTAACAGTATTAATAATGTAAATCAATTTTATTAATAATTGAGGTTTAAATAAAAATACAATCATGGAAAATGTGATGTCAATTACTAAGGGAATAGTGATATGAGTAGTAATATAGTTTCGGTTACAGACAGAAAAGCACACAATCTCCATTATAATAAGATATATTATGATATTAATACTTGCACCCGGAGGGTGCATATATTTGCTAGTATATATAAAGATGAACATTGCTAGATAATGGACAGGTCAATTTCCTTCCCAGGTTCAAATCACGGAGGTGAAAGAATACTAGTGGTCCTCAACTATTTGCATCATCATTATCACATAAATTGTTACAGATGTAATCATTTGAATGAATAAGAGTTTTGGGAATTATTTAATAAATTCTATCTTTATAATAATAATGAAATGTATTGTCTATGTGCTCAGATGCACCACAACCACAACAAGTCTGTCTAGTAGATAATAGTACAGTCATATAATGTCATGTATTGTCTCATGTCATAGCATACATCCATTATGTACAGTAGCAGTATGTGTTACAGTGCTCAGGTGCACCACAACTCATCAAAGTCTCATGTCTAGTACATAGAATAATGTATTAATGTCAGGAACATGAATAGCATACAGTAATAATATATGTATGTGTACAGTGCTCAGGTGCACCACAACTCATCAAAGTCTCATGTCTAGTACATAGAATAATGTATTAATGTCAGGAAATGAATAGCATACAGTAATAATATACATGTATGTGCACAGTGCTCAGGTGCACCACAACTCATCAAAGTCTCATGTCTAGTACATAGAATAATGTATTAGTGTCAGGAATATGAATAGCATACAGTAATAATATACATGTATGTGTACAGTGCTCAGATGCACCACAACTCATCAAAGTCTCAGGTCTAGTACATAGAATAATGTATTAATGTCAGGAACATGAATAGCATACAGTAATAATATACATGTATGTGCACAGTGCTCAGGTGCACCACAACTCATCAAAGTCTCAGGTCTAGTACATAGAATAATGTATTAATGTCAGGAACATGAATAGCATACAGTAATAATATACATGTATGTGTACAGTGCTCAGATGCACCACAACTCATCAAAGTCTCGTGTCTAGTACATAGAATAATGTATTAGTGTCAGGAACATGAACAGTGTACAGTAATAATATACATGTATGTGTGCGCGTGCGTGCATGTCTGTGTGGAGAGGGGTATCAGGTATAGTGTTGGCGGACTACAGGAAGTCTGGAGGCTTTGAAAGATGAAGTGTTTCGGCAGCCCACAACGGATGCACGCAGCTTATTCCATGCCTCGTCAATTCTGAGCGTGAAAAAAAATTTCCCGAAAGTCATGTGAGCAATGCTTTTTTCTGACTTTGTAGGCATGCCCACGTGTGTTAGAAACATGGAGATCAAAAAGGTGCTCATGGTTGCTGTTGTTAAGATGATTAATGACCTTATGAGCGTTTACCAGTCAGTTGCCAGACGCCGGAGTTTCAACGAATCCATTTCCAGGGCAGTAAGACGTTGTAAATAGGGAAAATATTCTATTCGAATGTGTAGTATTAATTATTTTTATCGAGTTTAGAATAAGTTCCATGTGAAAAGTGAGGTAGAACTGAAACCCTCCAAATCCCCCAAATTAGCAAAGAGAATCAATGAGTATATTAGGAAAAGTACAGGTATAGGTACGATATTCACTGTCACTTGATAAAAAAAAACTTCCAGATTATGTTGGGATTAAAATTTTAACGAGTACAAAATTAGCTTATTTTGATAGCTAGTAAAATCTATACAGCTAGATGTAAATCTTGATCCAAGGGAAATAACTCTTTTAGAGTAGAGAAAGTTATTTCCCTTAGATAACTGTACATTTTTGATGCTGTTAAACTAATTACAAAATATACATATTAAAAAGAAACAAAATAAATAACCAAAAAATGATAATTTCTGATGAACAGGCATTGGCAATTGGTTACAGGGAGATAACTCATTTTTTTTATCATATAGAACAAAATGCTTACGCTGGGAAAAATCAACGAATGTCTATATATGCAAAATTCTATCTATGAAAGTTACACAGCGTAGCCAAAAATAAATAAATAAATAACATATGGACACATGCTGAAATAGTTACTGCTGTCCCCAGGTGAAAATCCGGGAAGCTGGGGTAAGTAAAAAAGGAATAGCTTATAACACGATAGAACATCACTAAACAAAAAGGAACATGCGTTTGTAATAATTTCTGAATATACAAAAATGGCCATGGACAATTATATTGTGTACGGGAGATGAATGCGTATACGTGACATAGAAAAGTAATACATTTCTGCGTGTAAATAAATAAAAGTCTATGGTAGCCCATACGGTAAAATCATACTGTGTCCTTATCTGGGTCATCAGGGGAGATAACTTTTTTCTCGGTTGTTGGTGATCTATAAACGAAAAAACAATTATAAACAATAATTTTTTAAACATATAAAATCTCGGAAAAGATGTTGCGCAAAGTTGTGCATTTTTAAATTTAAGTTATAAGCTTTTTATGGTGAAAATATTGACTTCAATATGCCACCTTCCAGAGGTTTAAAATTCAATATCAAATTTTTAAATGAATAGAAATAGGCCAATTGAATCAGAGGAAATACTTTTTTTTGCATCAATTCAAAGAAAAATATTGTTTTTAAAACTACAAAAAAAAAAAAAACATGCTACAATTTTTTTTTTTTAGTTTTAGTTTTTTTTTAGTTTTAAGAAAATAACTTTTAAATTTTCGGGTATTGAATTTTTATTTTGCTATTTTTATTTATTTATTTATTTATTTATTTTACGTGTTCTTCGGGATTTGATCTTTCCAGAAATGTAAAAATTTGGGACTGAAAAAGTTGTAATATGCTTCATTGGAAAATTATCTGCAAATATTTCAAACTTCTTCACATCGAATATTTTTTTTTTAAATTAAGTTCTTTATTGTGAGCAAATCAGCCCCTTGATGAAGTTAAAATACACTGAAATATTTATAGTTTATTTGTTTTCCTCTGGTTCTTCTGGTTCTTCTTCTGGTTCTTCTTGGAAGAGTGGGGCTCAGAATCATCCAAATGTTCCATTTCAAACATTTCATAGCAAAATAGTTTTCAATTAATTTTTTTACTAATCATTGCTAAGCAAAATAAAATTAAAATTCTCAAGATAAATCTTCTTAAAATCATTGATTGAAGCATTGAATTAGATCGATATTTCAAGTTTGTGAGAATTTCCTTGAAAAATGCTGCATTTAATGTAACCCATGTTATTACACAGACGGTATTGTATCTCCAAGAGTGTATTTTATCAATTGACAGTTTGTTTGGTTAGATTTTACAGCATGGGGGTTATTTTATGCCGAAGACTTTTTTTCTATTCATGCTTGATGGGTATTCAAAAAAACATTTAAACACAGTTTTTTTAAACTCATTTTTTCTATTTAAACTATAGATGGGACACTAACAGGTACTACCACTCCAGATCAAAGTGGACCTGGGAGTAATGGCAATGTAGAGGTACTGTACACTCCCCAGACCTCAAAGACTGAAACTTTACCATTAGATGCAGTTTAACATCACACCCAAGACTTTAAGATCCTCAGCCACCGCCTTTTAGCACAAAAAGGGCTGGGGTTGCGATAAGGGCAATAGGGTTAGAGCAATCATATAGGTGCTAGGTTTTGACGTGACCGGCCGATTGATCAGAGGGGACCTTCTTCGACCACCTTCTAGCCCCAAAAAGGGCACAATGTGGATTGTTACATGTCATGGACTACTCAGCCACCAGGGTTCCATCCTTAAGCATCGTGGGTCGCTACTCACAGCCAACAGGTGGCCCTATCTCTGCATGTAAATGGAATTTACACCTCTGCAGAGATGCAGCCAGCGTGTCTTTCTGTTCCCAGTCCACAGGGTGGACAATTAATTATATATCCTTACTCATATTTCTGCATTCAATATTTAATTAACAAATAATTTCACTCTTTTTGGTAAAGAAATAAAACAGAAGCCCGATATGTTTTTTTTTGTTTTTTTTTTTTTAATAACGTGTGTATCTGGTTCGAGTGTGTGTTTGTATATATGTTTATGCGTTAGTGTACGGCCATATCACGCTGAGAACACCGGTTCGCGTCCGATCGCCGAAGTTAAGCAACGTAGAACCTGGTCAGTACTTGGATGGGTGACCGCTTGGGAATACCAAGTTCTGTAAGCGTTTTATAGGGCCGGTATAGTTCAGTCGGTAGAGTGTTCGGCTAGGAACCACAAGATTCCATGTTCGATACCGGCCCTCGACAACTCAGCGTATGAGTAGCACAGGGATCTGTGCGGTATAGTGAGGAGCTGATAGTAGGTGTGGCGCTCCACCTCAGATGCTAAGATAATCTCCTTGGTCTAGCGCTAGTGAAAAGGGGATTGACTCCCTCGCTGTCTGGCTGATACTGACATTAGGCCGCCCCGACGACTTTATTTTATATATACTAGCAAATATATGCACCCTCCGGGTGCAAGTATTTAAGTTTTAATGTAATGAAATATCGTATTAGATTAGAAAGTCTAATAAGAAGGCAGATAAAAAGATATGTAACAAAGTGGGGGTATAATAGAAAAATAGAAATGAAACTTACTCTTCCATCACTCCCGTCTTTCATTGCTGAATTTTACTTATTTAACCATTTAGTTAAATTAGGAAATAAAGAATAAAATGACAATTATTTTTTCTTGTTAATGGATTTCATTTAAGATTTATTGAAGAGATTTTTGCTTATATTCATTAAAATAAAACCAAACAATTAGAAATCCATAATACTAAGCACATATTTAATAAAATCACATTTTTAATATCAATATGCAAATTAGCCTTCCCATTCACACTGTAAACCGCTATTTTTTGTATATATAAATACAATTGCATGTTATTTGAATGTAGATATGGACAACAGTGGCTTCGGCCTCTGGACCATTGATATAATTAACGGCGTCGATCCCAGGGGGCCATCCCCCCAGGCAACACCTGCCCCCTCGATTTAAAGGGGCAGGGCTGGGTTTATTGCCCAGTGCCTGAGGCGCCCCCTTGAGGGGGAATGCCGACGGGATCGACGCAATTTTTGCACCTGCCATTCCATGAGCTTCGGTTTGTGGGTGGTCCCACGTTAATAGGGACTTTGTGCCTGACCCGTACAAGTGGGGTACGCGGTAAATATCATGTAGATATGGACAACACTAATAAAAAGGGTGAAGCAATTTTATTAATAATTGAGGTTTAAATATAAATAAAATCAGGAAGGGAATTGTGACTTGAGTAGTAATATAGTTCCGGTTACAGACAGAAAAACACACAATCTCCATTATAATAAGATATATATGAGAGTGTGTGAATTTTTAATTTGATTTATTGTAAGTTTATATTTCCTCAACACTAGCCATTACGTTCTTGACCCTTACTAAACCCAACCTCAACACTCAGTCGATGACGAGTTATAACCCACGCTTCTTTGATTATCACCAAACTGTGTCTAGCAAGAGTTTATCTAGTCTACTTCTGTGCATTTGTTTATTTATTTATGTATCTATTTGTTTTATCTGTTTATTCATCTGTTTATTTAGGCATTTTATCGTACGTCTGGTAGCATGCGCAATTGATTCCTCACTTGAGAACAACGTGCTACATTCTGTCTCTGCTTAATTTGATTAAATCAATCAACATACAATGTTTCAAAGAAAAGCGTACTCTCTATTAAAATCTTTGTCGCCATTGTAGGTGTCAGTTCTTCTGTTGTTCACAGAATCTAATTGGTAATCCTAGTCTGTAGGTTTCCTCTGTAATATCTAAATCCAAGTGTAGTGAATTGGTAATCCAGTCTATAGGTTTCCTCTGGTGTTAATCCAAAAGATAGGTCTTCCTGGCAGAAAGTTCAACTAGCAATTGATTTGAACTAGCAGTTGCAAACGATCTTAAATGCTTTCTGTCCTCGTCTCTCATTGGCCGATTTTTATCGGAAATGCCTGCTGTTGTCATAAATAGAAGTGACGATTTTTCATACATCTTGTGCCTTATAGATAATTTAATACTGTCAACACTTTTTAGATCCTGTACTATGTATATTCTTACTTTACAAGAACGTTCTATGACCTGCGATGATATAAATTAGTCACTTACAGATCTATGCGTTGTATTAATTTAGTATGATGTATATTATCGCAATGCAAATGGCTGCTCAAAAATGGATGCGACCTTCACCTTCAACCGTCTTTCCTACTACCACAAAATCAGGATGCAAACGCTATCAATATTAGCGACACTCCACTACTACCAATGTAACGTTGTCCCTTTTTTCCGGGCACTAAAACGATATCTGTAACGTTGTCGTATATCTGGTCACAGTACCCAAAGCTGATATACATAACGCGGCGGTGGTGGTGGCGGCGATATATTCACAGTACTAAAAATGTATTCTTGTTGATAAAAATTACAACGCGAGAAATATGTAGTCACAACTGCTAGCCTTTATTATCGTGCTCGCCTCGTGTGCTGTATCGGAGAGGGGGAAAAGCAGAGAGAAAGAGAGAGAGAACACTACTTGATTACTGTGACCCCATACTAGGCACCAAAGGGCCGTCCGTTCCCCTACGCGTCCGCAAGCAAAAAGACGCTCGTCCTTTTCTTCGTCATTCCACGTCACCACGTGACTTCCGGTCAACACCCGAAACTTCCGGTTGACACTCAATTCTCCATTCGGGGTCACGCTACGGTCAAACCATCGTTCATCCTGTTTTGCTCATCACTATTTTTTAAACCTTTATCATCTCTCACTTATTTCCTTCTTCCTCCTTTTCTAATATAGTAGTTCTAGCTCACAAAAGCCAGGATAGTATACCCATCTTACTACACCAAAAACCAAAACTTATAGTGACTGGAAGACGCATAAACATTGTTTATGAAAAATGTCAAAGATACCGGTCAATTGTAATACCAACAGACTCTAATGAATGGTACTTAAAATCTGTTTTTGGTGAAATGTACTCGGATCCTGACGAAGAGAATTTTCCTTCGCTAGAAATTCCAAAACCGACCGGAAGTAGTGGCTAACAAAAAAATTATAAAACTGGAGAATTTAACAGAGGAGAACATGGATGGTCTCGGCCATCTGGACAAATTAATCGATTGACCACAGGGGGCCGTCCCCCCATGCAACAGCTGTCCTCCTCGATTTAAAGCAGGGCTGGGTTTATTGCGCAGTGCCTGAGGCGCCCCCTAAGGGGGAATGCCGACGGGATGTACGCAATTTTTCCACTTGCCACTCATGAGCTTTGTGTGCGGCCCCACGTTAATAGGGCCTCTATGTCTGACCTGTAGAAGTGGAGTACGATGAAAATATACCTAGGTCGCCTCGGCCATCTGGACAGATTAATCGCGTGATCACAGAGGGCCGTTCCCCCATGCAACAGCTGTCCTCCTTGATTTAAAGGGGCAGGGATGCGTTTATTCCCCGGTGTCCGGGACGCCCCAAAAGGGTAATACCGAGGGGATCCACGCTTTTTTTCTTCTTTTTTTTTCTTGCACTAGCCATCACATCGGACTTTATGTTCATCTGACATGATGCGAGGTCAGAAAATCAAGGAGAATCCGTGCGACCGACGAGACCTGCCCTGGAGGTCGGCAAGGGACCATCTTCAGCTCACAGCACCCACGCTGTGGCCGAAGAAAATATCGTTTTCTCAACAGTGAAGCGTCAGCTATTTCCAAACTCGTATGCCCCTGCAGGTTTCCGTCGAACACCTCTGACACGTTCACTTCCTTTTCAAAACGTTTGTGGAATCAGCATCCTCTATCGGATCCGCAACAATATCTTAGGTCTTATAAGTAAATGATTTGTATGAAATGTGATTTATTACCCCGTAGATCTTTTCATAATCTTGTTAAACATTGCTCGAATGCAACAAAGGAAGTCACCAGTTGTCACACAGACTTCATTTCAGATTTCGGGTTTTGCAACATTAGATCTGTTCCACCAGTAACACCGATTAATTTCCAGGATACCTCCTCTCATGAATCGCTCCAGGTAATTTTTTGACAAATTATTTTTCCTAGACAGGTATATATAAAATCGGTTACCGTAATTGTAAAAAGGTTTACATTGGTGAAATCCCAAGGAGTTTAAAAAAGAGAATCTACAAGCATTTTAGAGATTTCTAATTTGGTCACACAACTAATTCTTTAGCCTCCACAACTTTAATTTAATAAATCTTTTCATGCTCACATTCATGCACAACAAGGAAAACGAAAAAGTGATTGAAGCTAGCGCAATCTCAGTTTTAAATATGATTATACAAAGACCAGGATGTTTTAAAATTCCCAATTCTTATCAAAAGCAATGTTAAAATATTTTAACATCCAAAATTGAAAAAATAAACAACACTTTTGCTAACATATGGTTCCAATTTTGATTTACATCAAACACAAATACACAAAATATGTTTCACAATTAAATTACCCAAACCTAATTACATAAATCTATCATACACATCTAAATTTTAAAACTTATTATACACATTTTATTTCACTAAAATAACTCAATTACATTCACCACTTTCATAATCTAAGAAAATATTTTCATTAACAATGTAAACATTCTCTTTAAAAAAATCTTTGCAAAAGATTCTTTGCAAACAAAACCTCGAATTTTCAAATTTCAAATGACGTTATTTTAAAACAGAAATGCTGATGTACATTTCCTCTTCGTTTCGCTTGTTTGAACAGAAATCGAAACCAACACATGATATCTATTACCCTAAAGAAAATTAGAGACACATACTAAATACGTATTTATTTCGAATATGATTTCATACTGTGGGTCCATTAATCGAAACACTCAGTGTCGGAATATTTTAACAAATATTAATAAATCATCCTTATTTTCTTATTTTTCACTCTTATTCATTTTTCATCACACACACACACACACACACACACACACACACACACACACATGTACACGCACACTCACCCCTCGCACACACACATATGTATATTTTTTTTCGTTTACCTGATGAATGCTTTAGCAGGAAATTATTGGTTGTAATATCGTTCCCAAACAAATGAATAAAAGCTAAACCTTTTATTTGTATATATATATATATATATATATATATATATATATATATATATATATTATATGAGAGAGAGAGAGAGAGAGAGAGAGAGAGATTTTATTGTTTTATTGTGTTTTCACAAAATTTTGTTTTATAGTGTTTACATTCTTTAAATGTACTCTCTAGGGGCGATTTTAATTAACTTTTACCTCCAGCATAAAGCAATGATCGTCTGTGGTTTACAGATTTGATCTCTCTGGTGATCGTAAAATATATACACAGACGTATGTATTTAACAATTAAAACGCCACTCCTTAATGACAGCTGCTGTGGGCCGAGAGGTTAACGAACCGGGCTGATGATTATATCAGTCGGGTTTTGCTCCTTATCGAAGGTAGTTGGTGTGTCTAGCCACACTGATGAAACGTGAAACGTCAAAACACGGTGTCTGTGTATGACTTATATATATATATATATATATATATATATATAAGTATTCCCTAAAGGATAAATTTATTAAAGATGTTGAAGTCGACGTTAAAACGTTTCGGTTTTTATCAAACCTTCATCAGGTTATTAGGATTGAACAATTGTCTGAACAATGATGGATAATAACAATAATAATATAGAGAAAAATGTATTTATCCGCTGGCAATGTTCATTTTTGAAAAATTCACCCACTTATTTTGGCCTTATCAATCAAATCCATTCCTATTCTATCCTCTTACATATTCTCTTGGTTAGTCTGTTTATATACATAATATTGGGCTACTTAAAAATAAAAATATTAAAAAACGCAGATTGTAATATTAAACACACGTTCAATATTAATGAGGTGTATGCCTTGCTTAATAACGTGTGGATCTGTTATTGTTTTTTTTCTTTTTCTTTTTCTTCTACTTTTTCTCACCTTTCGATTTATCACATCTCTTTAGGAAAATACGTCTTATATTTCAAATGTCCTCAATTGTACCAATCACGTCACCTTTTTTCAAAAAAGAGACTTGACTTTGCCGCGTCTTTTCTACTTGCTATATTGACCACGCCACCTAGTGGCTTTTGGCAGATACAGGGGGTAATTACCTTTCGTGTCCCCTATTATGCGAGACATGTAATCCCAACATTGATAAAGAGATTTCATGGGTTTGTGTACTGCTGCTGCTGCTGCTGCTGCTGATGATGATGATGATGATGATGATGATGATGATGATGATGATTTGGTTTTCTAAATTGCAAAGCTGATTGCCATGGCAACAACCTTTATTCACCAGCCAGTGTCAATCTCGCTGACCAAGAACAGACACGCGGATATATTCCATGTAACAATAGTATTCCAACCCCTCACCGGGCTCGAACGCGACGCTAGGTCGGTTTAAAGTAGGGTCCCTGCTGAGGCGTTTCCAAAAAATAACCCTGCTACGTCTTTGGGGGCGCGGGCAATAAACCCAGCCCTTCAGACGAGGAGGCAGTTGCTGCCTGGTGAATAGGGAGGCAAACCCCCCCCACACATACACTTGGAGCAGAGCTGATTTATTTTAACATCCTCAAACCCTCCTTACCGTGGCAGAGCGGTCACAATGTGGTCGTATCCGAGTTTTGCCGTCCGGAACTCAAGTCCTGGTAGGGCTTCTCAATGCGTATTGGTCTGTCACCCAGTAGTATTAGGGCCACAACCCGGCTAAAGGGACTCCGGTGAAAAATACAAAGGGCTGGGATATGCATGCGTGGTTTGGGGACCGCTTGTGAATTTCATATTCCCTTGTTACTCTTTTCATGAATTCACTATCTCGTTCATTCAGGATAAGGTGAATTCGTTGGATGAAGCCGGTTCAACTGACCTCGGGTGAATACCATCACAACACACCAACACAACAACATCAATACAATATGCATATGACAGGTAATAATAATGTTCTACTGATTTGATTAAATCTTAAATTGTCAAGCTGCTTGGCTTACATTACGGCAGAGTAGAATTTAGAAATAACGGTAATTCCAAAATGACAGTACTTGGCTTGTCGCTGACCCGAGTGAAGTGAAGATTTCTTTTTAGTATTTATAGTAAATTGATCCAGTCCCACTGGTTCAAAACGCGTTTTCTTGTTTAAAAAAATATATATATACTGTTTAAAATATATATATATATACTTTTTAAGATGAACAGACTTTTAAATTTTTGGGAAAAATATTTATTTATTTTTCATTAATCTATTTATTGAACCAGTTTGTTTTCATGTCTTGTTTTGTTTTTTTTTTGTGTGTGTTGTTTGTTTGTTTTATTTTTTTTTTTATTGTTTTTTCAGTCATAATTACATTGTTGAATAATTTACAGCATTTAAAGGGAAACAACCCAATTTTAATGTTACCTCCCTTAGATTGCTATATTTAACCAAGGGTTATGTGAATTTTGTCTTCATTTTTAAGAAGAAATATTTTGGTAAGTTTTTCATTCATTGTTGTTTTTTTTTTCTTTTTTTTTTTTTTTACTTCGTTTAGGGCATTTTTACATTCTACGCTTTTTAAGTAAACATAGTAATTCCAAAATGACAGTACTTGGCTTGTCGCTGACCCGAGTGGTTGTCCTCTAGTTGGTCAGTTTGGTTCGTGGTAATGGGAGGTGACTTGGAACTCCTTAGAGTTGAGTTTTAGCTAATGTTTGAGGCACCGTGACTCCAAGATGACTACTTCTTCTGCCAGTGATGGTTAATTTGGTGCTAAATAAATAATAAATAAATAAAAAACGTCTGAAAAATACCATAATGTTTGCGTTCATTACTAAAGCATGTTGCCTCGTTAGAGGTAAAGCCCCTGTTAGCCGTGAATGGCGACCCGTGAAGCTTAAGTACAAAATCCTAGTGGCTGAGGAGTCCATGACGTGCAACACTCCATTTGGCCCTTACTTAGGCGAGACTGGCGATCGGAGAGGGCCTTCTCCGATTAATCAGCCGGTCATGTCAAGCCGTAGAATCGAAACGATTGTCCCGACCATATTGCCCTTATGGCAAACCCCCAACCTTTTATCATATATGTGCTAGAGGCTGTGTATGAGGGTCTTAGTGTCCTGGATATTAGGTTAAACTGCATCTAGTGGTAAAGTTCCAATTCTGGGCTGTGAGGAGTACTTTTCATTGCCTGGTCCACTCTGAGTTGTAGTAACTATTAGGATCCCATCTATAGATTAAATAGATAAAAATCTGTTTAAAATGAGATTTTTAAAAATTGAATACTCAACAAGTATGAATAAAACAAATCGTCTTCGGCATAAAATAACCCGAGCTTTAACCAACTAAAAACAACAACGAACACAGATGAAGAAGTCTCAAGAGAGCAGACCAGAAGAACAGAGAACCATCCCAGACAGAGAATAGACAACTCGATCCAGCATTGTAACAGATAAGTACAATATGATAAGATGGGCAAATGAAGTAAGTGGCTATACAATACTCGGGTTAAGTAAGTTGCGGCAAAATATCTCAACGTAACAATTTTATATTGAACTTTAAAAGTTAATTCGTCCTGTCGTTGAGACTTAGAGTACGAAGACTGTATCCCCAACAGAGGGGTAAGACCCCACCAGGGGTTGCCCACTGAACTACATCTGATGGTGAGGCTTCAGTCAGGGGAATGAGGAATACCTCTTCATTGCCATTACTATCAGGTCCACTCTGATCTGGAGTGATAGTCCCATCTATGGGTTTAATAGATCGGGGGGTGTAAAAGTATTTTCCTGACCTCCCATGAGGCTGGATTGACGCAAGGACTTTTTAACGTGAGGAGCTACGAACAAACCGAAGCTCATGCGGTGGTCAGTGCAAAAAGTGCACGATCCCTTTAGCATTCCCCTTTTTGGAGCGCTTCGGGTACTGGGCAATAAACTTGACCCTGGCCTTTTTAGACGAGGGGGATCATGTGATTAATTTTACCATCACTTACCGGTCTAGAGACAGAAGCCCCCGGCTGCAGAATGTAACCCTGTTAAATAGGGAAAAAAACTACTGGGGCTAAAATAGACTACTTGGGCTCACTACGATGTACAGCCATTAAATTAACAAGCAAATATATGCACCTTCCGGGCGTAAGTATTTAAGATATTATATTAAATTAGAAAGGTTAATGAAACTAAATAAAAATGCAGATAAAAAGATTTGAAACAGAGGAGGGATAACCGAAAAATATAACTGAAACTTACTCTATCCCGTCTTTCATTGATAAATTTTCTTAATTTATCTATTTACTTAAAGAAAGTATTTATTTAGTAAGTAAAGAATAAAATTACAGTTATTTCTTCTTGTTAATGGATTTCTTTTAAGTTTTTCCCCCTGAGATTTTTGGTCATATTCATTAAGATAAAGCCAAACAATTAGAAATAATGAATACTAAGCACATATTTATTAAAATGAACTTTTTAATATCAATATGCAAATTATCCTTCCCGTTTACTGTAAACCGCTATTTTGTTGTATATATAAATACAATTGCATATTATTAGTATGTGGATAACAGTATTAATAATGTAAAACAATTTTATTAATAATTGACGTTTAAATAAGGAATAAAATCATGAAGAATGATGTAAATAATTAAGGGAATTGTGACTTGAGTAGTAATATAGTTTTGGTTACAGACAGAAAAACACACATTCATTATAATAAAAAGAAAATATAGAAAAACTAAATTAACTTTAATTACAATAAATTCGTAAATTACAAATACTTTACAGTGTTACTGTTATAATTTAATTTTCCTGGGTAAATTATGCACACAAAGTTACTTCCCCTGGTTTCGAAATTTTGTATATCTTATAATACTTAACACTTATTAAGTTAGAAAATATTTATATGTTTCATAAAATAGCTTTACTTATTACAAGAAATCTTATAGAAATAAACATTCAAAAAATAGCACGGCGTTGTCAATATAATATCCAAAACATTTACATAAATATTTGGTTTCTTTTTTTTAATGGTATATCAATCTTCCTGGGTTATTTAATGTCAAAGCCTTCCTTGTCGAAGAACATTGCTTTATTTAAGCTTGATTTGGTTATTTCCTATAACTCCAACATAAACAAAGGGGAACCACTCTTGAATGATAAATTATTTATTTATTTATTTGTTTATTGATCTACTAGGAAAAAAGAAGACAGGTTAGGGTTAGGTTAGGTTTTAGGGTTAGGGTTAAGGGTTAGGGTTAGTTTAATGGGGAAAAATATAAGTCAAGAGTGTTTCCCCTTTGTTTATGTTGGAGTTATAGGAAATAGCCCTTGATTTAATATAACTTTATTTAAGCTTTATTTAATATCAATTAACTCTGATCCAGTGGAAGTGAAGATTTCTTTTTAGTATTTATAGTGAATTGATCCAGTCCCACTTGTTCAAAACGCGTTTTCTTGTTTAAAAATTTTTTATTTTTTTTAAGATGAACAAACTTTGAAATTTTTAGGAAAAATATTTATTTTTTAATTTATTTATTTATTGACCAGTTTGTTTTTGGTGTTTTTTGTTGTTGTTTTTTTAAATCATAATCACATTATTGAATAATTTACAGCATTTAAAGGGAAACAACTCAATTTTAAAGTTACCTCCCTTAGATTGCTATATTTTACCAAGGGTTATGTGAAATTTGATTTTTAAGAAGAAATATTTTGGTAAGTTTTTCTTTCACTGTTGTTTTTTATTTTGCGTTTTTTTTTTCATTCAGAGCATTTTTACATTCTACGATTAGATTGATCATACCACGTGTAATGTCAAGCCCTAGCATCTATATGATTGTTTCTACACTTGAAACCGCAGTCCTAATCGTGCATACAGGCGGTTTAATATATTCAGTGTGATCCTCTACTGTGAGCTTCCAACTGTTAGTATTTGAAATCAATCCTTCCAGGCAAATGCTACTGCGTGTATTTCTGAATGGCTATGTACATGGTAATCTGAACATTAGTTACATAAATGAGCGTAACCCCGCTTGTTTCACTTTGAGGAGGCCGTATGTTTTGGTCGGCCATTTTGATTTCACCGTAAATCTACACTGAAAATACGAATTTGTTCGAATCAATACAACTGCATGTTTTTAACACGAAAATATCATTAAATGTATTCTTAATTGTGCTTGCGCATTATTTGAAATGAACTTGATTGTTATTAAGAACACATTTTACGATATTTTCGTGTTAAAACATGCAGTTGTATTGATTTGAACAAATTCGTATTTTCAGTGTAGATTTACGGTGAAATGAAAATGGCCGACAAAAACATACGGCTTCCTCAAAGTAAAACAAACAAAGGGAGGTTACTCTCATTTGTGTAACTTATGTTCAGATTACCATTACACGCCACTAGCCAAGGAATCATTGATATTTGTATACAATCGTGTCCCAAATAAGTTATGCGAAAATAATATCTGCATATTTTATGCTACTCAGAATACTATTCGGATACACTATATAGATCAAAATAAAATTCGGATATTTTATACTCTGCAAAATATAAGGTTTGCAGCTTTTACTCCACAAAATACAATTTGTGTAATTTATACACCTAAAAATAGAATCTGAGTGTTTTATATGTCTTAAGATAAAATTTGGATACTTTCTACTCCTTGAAATAAAATCAGTATTTTTTATCAGCCCTGTCGGCTGGGGCGTTAGAATACACAGACTGCACTTATGCAAAGGGGTAAGACTCCCCCAATGGAGCCACCTGTTGGCCTTGGGTCCTTAAGGATGGAATCCAGATGGCTGAGCAGTTCATAACATGCAACACTCCACTTTGGTCCTCAATTGGGCTAGACGGGCGGTCGGAGAGACCCCCCCCTGATCAATCAGCTGGTCACGTTAAGCCCTAGCAACTATATGATTGTCCCAACCTTCTTGCCCTCATGGCAACCCCCAACCCTTTTTATCATGGGTTAAATATGAAAATGTGGGTTATTTCCTAGTTAGTAACATGATATTACAGGTTGACCCAGAAGAAAAAAAAAAAGAACCCAAATTATTTATTCATTTTCTCATTAAACTAACCCTAAACCCCAACCCTAACCCTAACCCTAACCCTAAACCCTAACCCTAACCCTAAACCCCAACCCTAACCCTAACCCTAAACCCCAACCCTAACCCTAACCCTAAACCCTAACCCTAAACCCTAACCCTAACCCTCCCTAGTTGAGTAACATGATATTACAGGGTGACCCAAAAAAAACAGACCCAACAAATTTTGTAATAAAACTGTTAATTTATCTAGGGTTTAGGGTTAGGGTTAGGGTTGGGTTTAGTGTTAGTTTCATGGGAAAGTAAATAAATAATTTGGTTTCTGTTTTTCTGGGTCATCCTGTTATATCATTTTACTCAGCTAGGAAATAACCAAAATGTGTTTATAAAAATGAGTATCCATTAAGAATGAATTTATTTCAATACTATGTCGACATTAAATGACCCACTGAAGTTGATATGCCATAAACCAAATCAAACCAAACCAAACCAAGTATTTTTATACTCTCTAAAATAAAGTGTTAGTACTTTGTACACTACCAAATAAAATGTGAATACTTTGTACTCCTCAAAATATAATTTCGACACTTTATACTCCTCAAAATAGAATTATTATTCTTTAAATTCTCTAAAATAATATTTGAGTACTTTGTATTCTACCAGATACAATGTAGACACTTTATACTCCTCAAAATACAATTTGCATAATTTGTACTCCTAAAAATAAGATTATTGTTCTTTATATTTCCTTAAATAAAATGTGAGTACTTTGTACATAACCACATAAAATGTGTGCACTTTGTATTCCTCAAAATATAATTTCGATACTTTATACTCCTCAAAATAAAATTATCATTTTTTATATTATTTGGATATTTTGTACTCCTAAAATGAAATTGGGGCATTTTTACACCTCAAAATAGAATTTGAGTATTTTACATTCCTCAAAATAATATCTAGGTTCTAAATACGTTTAAAAAATCTGGATACTTTATACTCCATAGAATAAAATTACAGGTTCGTCATACTCTTCAAAATAAAATTATTATTACTAGCAAATATATGCATCCTCCGGGTGCAAGTATTTATGTTTTAATATATTAAAATATCATATTAAATTAGAAATGCTAATGAAACTGAATAAGAATGCAGATAGAAAGATTTGGAACAGAGGGGGTATGATTGAAAAATAGAACAACTTTGAAACGAACTCTTCCATCATCTTCCATTACTCCCGTTTTTCATTGGTAAATTTTCCTAATTTAAATATTTAGTTAAAATTGGAAGTAAAGGATAATATTACAGTTATTTCTTATTAATCGATTTCATTTAAGATTTATCCCCGAGATTTTTTCTCATATTCATTAAGATAAAACCAAACAATTAGAAATCAATAATACTAAGCACATATTTATTAAAATCAAATTTTAAAGATCAATATGCAAATTAGCCTTTCCATTCACACTGTAAACCGCTATTTTGTTGTATATATAAATATAATTACCTGTTATTTGTATCTAGATATGGTCAATAGTCTTAATAATAGAAGTTTAAATAAAAATAAAATGTGATGTAAATAACTAAGGGAATTGTGGCTTGAGTAGTAATATAGTTTCGGTTACAGACAGAAAAACACACAATCTCCATTATAATAAGATGTTCCCTAAAATAAGATTCTTTATATTTTCTCAAATAAAACTTTGGTAATTTTTTCTCCTTCAAACTTAATTTGGTTACTTTATACTTTAACTGCTGCTGGCCTTGGTGAAAAGAAAACGCTTGACTCTCCATTCTGATGTTATCAAGTTTATTTAATAAACTCCGTGAAAACTGTTCAAAGGAGGAAATGGATAACATTCAATAACAGATAACAATAAATACATTTCAATTGAAATGGAAACACAAGAAAGAAATGGACACGCAGTGTGTCTTATGCAAGTTCTTACCGCGTTGCCTTCTTTGAGCAGTAGTAGGTTGGTTGGTTGGTTGGTTGGTTGGTTGGTTGGATTTTTATTGAAATTTTATGTTACTACTACGGTCTACACCGTAACTTGCCCCTAGGGGACTCTCACGGCAGCAGCAGCAGCCATCATGATCACCGTCAAGTGGTGATCTCTATAAATAGCCCTGACCATTAGTAAATCCTCCTCTTTCTAGTTGTAACCTTCTGGGGGTCACTGCTAGGTTCGGCCATCACGTGTCCCTCTCCCTTTGGTTGAATCCCTCTGACGGCTACTCCAGGTAAGAGCTTTGCTCTATCTCTCCCTACGAACTAGGTTTACTGATAGAAAAACCCACGACGGACCTTCTACCATTTTACCATTCCTGGCTTCGGATGAGAGATAGCTGTCTTTTGACCCATGACGGCTGACAGCAAATTACCAATATCACCAGGATAACAACCGAGGGCGCCGACGAGATAATTTGCAACAACGGACAAGCTTCACACTTTGATACCTTTGCAGTCAATAGGCTGCTAGCAGAATAAACTTTTGCAACCCTAAAATACCTTAAACAACCCTAAAATACCTTAAACAAACCTGAATAACATTACGGCTTATACCTAAACGAGGAGGTGCCGCTAGCTTCTAAAGGAAGTTATTAAACCTCGCGAAGCTTGTCCGAACTAAACTAGAACTTTCTTCTTCTCTTGTTGTACCTTTTATGTGCATATATATATATTAAATCTGTTGCATTTTCATTTCGTTGTACTCTCGTCCCTTAATGTCATAACCCACCTTTTCTCTTCTGCTTACCCCCCTTCGTTAACCATTAATTTTTATATTTTACGGCATCATCATTATTACTAGCAGGACCTGTGGATATACCACAGTATGATAATTTGATTATTATAACGTTTGATATGTTTACTTAAGAGCTATTACCAAATAGTTCAATATGTAAAAAGTATAATAATCTTGATTTAGCACTCTCTCACTCTCTTTTTTTCTTTCCTTCTTTCTTTTTTTTTTTTCACTATGTTCGATTGAAACAGATTAGCATTATTGCTTCCGCGCGCTCACCCCATCTCTCTATCTTTCCCCTTCTCTCTTTCTTTTTTTCTTTCTTTCTTTCCTATTATATTCTTCTGTGTAGCATGTGCTTTTGCTTCCCTTTCTTTCTTTATAATAAATACGGAATGCTCCATTATTTAGTTGAAGTGACGACACTCATAAGAAATAAGAATTCGGCAGATAAGCAACACCAGATAATCAGGATTTATATCTTTGCATTTTTGCATCTCATTTTTAACCAAAGGGGGTTGCAAGATGATAACGGTCGAACAATTAAAGTAAACGTATATTATTATTATTATTATTATTATTATTATTATTATTATAAAACACCTTTATATAGTATGTATTTACAAAACCCCTCTACACGAGCAGGATGCAGCACAAGGTGAATTTCTCGAGCGAAGTTTAACAAGTTTAGTTCAGTTTAATTCAGAGTATTCCTTCTTCGAGACTGGTTTCAATACAAAAGTTAAATATTACAATTTACCTAGCTAAAGGAACAAATAGAATACATACAAGTACAGATAAATAATATCAGACAATCGGTAGAAGACAAACAGTCGCGATTAGCATGGCAAACAATAAACGAAATTATTGGTAGGAAAAGCACCTCTAAATCAAAACTAAAGGCAACCAGCCAAAAAGATAGACTTAAAAAATGGAAAGACCACTTCCAGAAACTGCTGGGAAACCCCCCAAATATCATAGAAAATAATATCCAAAAGATTGTAGATAAACAACTAGATATCAAGCTGTGGGATTTCACAACAGATGAAATCAACCAAACTTTAAAAAAGCTAAAAGGTAGAAAAGCAACAGGACTTGACGAAATACCCCCGGAGGTGTGGAAGATAGGAAAGTTCAATGACATACTGCTTAGGCAATGCAATGCAGTATATAGACAAAATAGAATAGAGAAATGGAAGAAAGGTTGCATCCTCCCATTCCCTTAAAGGGAGATCTCGGAATCGCTAAAAACTAGAGGCATAACTCTCACTGCTATTGCAGCCAAGATATATAATTCCTTCTACTTAATCGCATCCGGTCCGAAATAGAGAAAATCATTTGGAGAAACCAAAATGGATTCCGCAGAAATCGATCCACAACCTCCCAGATCCTGACTATTCGACGGATCATAGAAAGGGTACGAGCAAAGAATCTAGAGGCAACGCTATTATTCGTAGATTTCTCCAAGGCATTTGATTCCATACATAGAGGGAAAATGGAACAAATACTATTAGCATATGGTCTCCCCAATGAAACGGTTTCAGCTATAATGATGCTATACAAAGACACAAAAGCGATGGTACGCTCACCTGATGGCGACACAGATTTCTTTGAAATCGCCGCTGAAGTCCTTCAAGGAGACACATTGGCACCATATATATTTATAATATGCCTAGACTACGTACTCAGAACATCATTAGATACCATAAAAGAAAAAGGTTTCACACTAAAAAGGGCAAGAAGCAGGCGATATCCCGCACAAACAATCACAGATGCGGACTATGACCTTGCACTTCTTGCAGATACACCGGCACAGGCTGAGTCACTGCTACATAGCTTAGAGGAGGCAGCACAGAATATAGGCCTCTATGTGAACTCCGGTAAAACAGAGTTCATGAGTTTCAAAAATAAAGGAAACATCTCCACACTCAACGGCAAGCCTCTTAAGCCAGTAGAACAATTCACATACCTAGGTGGTAATATCTCCTCCACAGAGAGCGATGTTAATACATAGATAGCAAAGGCATGGTCAGCCACAAATAGTTTATCAGTCATATGGAGGTCCGATCTCCCTGGCAAGCTGAAGCGACAGTTTTTCCAGGCTGTGGTTGTGTCGTCGGTGCTGCTGTATAGTTGCACCACCTGAACCCTAACAAAGCGTCTTGAGAATAAGCTAGATGGGAGCTGCACAAGAATGCTGCGTGCAGTCTTGAATAAGTCGTGGAAACAGCACCCCACAAGGAAACAGCTGTACGGTCACCTGCCTCCCATCTCACAAACTATCTGAGTGAGACGGACAGGGTATGCAGGACACTGCTGGAGAAGCAAGGATGAACTCATAAGCGACGTTCTCCTGTGGAAGCCAACACATGGACATGCAAATGTGGGCCGCCCAGCAAGGACCTACATTGACCAACTATGTGAAGATGCTGGCTGCTCCGCAGAGGAGCTTCCAGGTGTAATGAATGATAGGGAAGGCTGGTGAAAGATTGTCATGGATACCCGTGCTGCATGCGCGACATGATGATGATGATGGTGATAGCTAGAAGAATAGTTGGATACGTACTTTTCCCAAGGGCATTAGCACTATGTGAAATACAAACAAATTCGTCCAGGATTTGAACTCGTGTCACCATATCCATTTCGTATGACTATGAGCATTACTCGACCTTCTCATGCAGTTAAACCATCGTGGTGTAATGGTTAACAAGCCAGTCTCTCAAATCCATTACTATTAAATAGCGAGTTTGATCCTTACTGGATGCCACATATGCGCAGCTTTGCGTCACATCCTACCCGTGGCGAAGGGCTTTAGTAAATATATTTTAGTAAATATCTACAGTAGGTCCCAAATTTTTAAGTTATTTGGAAAGAGGTTGCTTCTTGTTTGGGGTATGTCATAAGGGCAATAGGGTCGGGACAATCATATAGGTGCTAGAGCTTGACGTGACCAGCCGATTGATCGAAGGGGATCTCTCCCACTACCCGTCTAGCCTAAGTAAGGACCAAAGAGGAGTGTTGCATATTATGGACTGCTCAGGTATCAGGGTTCCATCCTAAAGCATCACAGCTCACTACTCACGTCCAACAGGTGGACTCATTGGAGGGAGGGGCTTACCCTCTGCAGAGGTGCAGTTGGTGAATTCTAAAGACCTAGCCGACAGGCCTTCAACTTGTTCGTCTCGTATCTATTTCATCTTGTTATTGTCTCACAGTAAAATACGTAACAAGTATAAAATTCTCCGAATTGTCATATCCGAACTATTGTTGTTATCACTCATTTTTTACTTGTGTTTTTTTCTTTATTTCTGTCTCGTAAAAAGGCGTAGTAGTCTGAAATTCTCTGAATTTCTTTCATGAGACATTGGCTTGTTACTCATTTTTCACTTGTTTTCTTTTTTCAACTTGATTTTTTCAGATCGTTTCTTATGTTCTTACCAACGTTAATCAATCACCATTAAACAAAATCCGACAAAATAATATTGGATGTAATTATTTTTAGTTGATTGGATTTTACGTCATGCCAACCCTTATTGGGCTATTTTATGCCGAAGACATTTTGTTTGGTTCATTCTTGATGGGTATTAATTTTTTTTAAAACTCAATTTCTTAAACACATTTTTAAACTCATTGAGTAATGACAACGAAGGATTACTCCATATTCCACTAACCTCAGAATTGGAGCCGCAAAATCAAATGCAGTTTAGTGTTATACGCAGAACACCCAATTATGGAGGTGACCTTACCCCCTCTGCATGGAATACAGGGGGTGTATTCTATGCTCCACTAACAGAGCAAAAAAGGTTCAGTTTTAAATTCTGATAAAGACAGAGACCTGATAGTATAATAATCTAAACGTTGTGACTATAATAACAATCAAGTTGGTTGGTTGGTTGGTTGGTTGGTTGAATTTTACGGGATGTCAACTCTTGTTGGGTTACTTTATACCAAATACATTTTGTTTAAATCATTCTTGTTATGTATCAAACTTTCTTTTTAAAAAAAAGACTCAATTTTAAACACATTTTTTCAAACTTATTTTATCTATCATAATAAATTGGACCAAAACACTACCAACCCAAGTCAGAGTGGACTTGGGAGTAATGGCCATAAAGGAGTACTCCACATTCCCCCGAGCTCCAGGATTGGAACTTCACCATTTGATATATTTTAACGTCCTACCTACGACGAATCCCTTTTAACTGGGGTTATCTGAATCTTAGAACAGCAAGCCAATCTGTACGAAAAACAAAAAACAAAGGACAGACAAGATAAACCCAAATACACATACAAGAACATAATGTATATAATTCTATGTCTGGTGTTTAGAGAATCGCCTTCTTTATAGATTGATATTTACTTTTTAATGTTTTTTGTTATTTTGTTTAATGGCATATCAATGTTTGTTAGCAATTTAATACCAAATCCTGTCTTTCTGTATACATGCTTTGTAAGTGAATAGTTTGTTGGTAAATATTTTTGTTTGGTTTCATATTATAAACACATAGAAATAATTTTCATTAACTTCATGTTTATTAATAAACTTGTAGAACCAATTTTCATATTAGGTTTTTCATTAACTTCATGTGTATTAATAAATTGGTAGAAATAATTTTCATTAACTTCATGAGTATTAATAAATTGGTAGAAATAATTTTCATTAACTTCATGTGTATTAATAAATTGGTAGAAATAATTTTCATTAACTTCATGAGTATTAATAAATTGGTAGAAATAATTTTCATTAACTTCATGAGTATTAATAAATTGGTAGAAATAATTTTCATATTACAATTTTAATTAACTTCATGTATGTCAATAAAGGGGTAGAAAGTTTTTCATTAACTTGTAAACAGATCTATTTGATCCATAGCAGATACAACCACACCGAGTCACAGTGGACCTGATAGAATGGTAATGAATAGTTACTCCACACTCACCAGAGCTCCAGAATTGGAACCTCACCACTAGATGTAGTTTAACGCCATACGCAGGACACTGGTAACTTGTGAATTTAGCTAGGGTTTTTTCTGTCCTTTTGAGATCGTAACCCTTTGAGTGAATCTTTGTGACCCTCGGGATGAAACGGTTTGTTTATAAGCTTTATAATATAAATACTTATATAATGTGATAGTGTGCCAGTCTCGCAAGATACTGAGAGTGATTTGTTCTTGATTTTTCTCATGATGATCATGTTACACCGACTGCATGGATTCCAATGATTCTCTCTCGCCACCCGTTCCTATCGATCCCCGCTCCTAGAAAATCCTCCTTTCGGCATCCGAGTATCCCCATAGGGTTGATCAATGTAAGTCTTTATTGGTTTACTTATTCTGAGTGCCTAATTGAGACAGACGTAATTTTGTGTCTTCGCCCCTTGCATGTGTGAGTCGGCAAATAATTTATCGGGAAACAAGCGATCCGAGTAATAAAAATGTATACATAAAAATATGCTCCTGTGTTGATTCTATGACTAAAAACTAAGAAAGATCGGACACACATAGAAACAGAAAACCCACGTTGGAAGATGAAATACTATTCCAGTATGAAGAAACATACAACCCTAGCCGAAGAAGAAGAAGAAGAAGAAGAAGAAGAAGAAGAAGAAGAAGAAGAAGAAGAAGAAGAAGAAGAAGATTGGATTTGACAAAATTACAAGTACATGGCATTCAGCAGGATCGAACTCGCTATTCAGTAGTAATGGATCTGCGAAGACCAGCTTGCTAAACCATTACATCACGACGGGACACAGGTTGGATCTGACCCAAGGTCAAATGTATGCGGCATCCAGCGAGGATCGAATTCACTATTCAGTAGTAATAGATATGCGAGACTAGCTTGCTAGCCATTACACCTCGACGGGACGCTTTCAAAACATGAGAAGCTGTATACAATACTAGTTTACCACCACAATGGCTAAAGCCCTGCTTTTTAGTAATAGCTTAAGGGAGACTTGGTTTCATGCCTTTAATCTGGGAATCTGTGAGAATTGAGTGTAAACAGCCTCGACAGAGGTTTGAACCCGGCTCGCCTTTTCCATTTCCGCATTAGTGACCTTTATAGTAGCCCCCCCCCCCCCAAAATTTATCTATTTCTAACAAGATGATTATAACGTTATTCACGATTATGATGATGAAGATAAACAAGGATGAATGCGCGGCTGCTGCTTGCTACCCAACCTTTTCTTTTTACGGCAAACATGACGTTGATTCAAGACTTCGCTCTGTCGTGAGGAACGGGAGAAATTCAACGCGATCAGATAAACAACAAACAATCTATATTAAATCTGTGATGAACAACAACAACACTTAAGATGTCTGTTGTTATTAAACATACCTACCTGCGTAGAAATTCCTAAATCGCTGCCCAAGGAAACAGGTAACGGGATAAGTCTGGGTTTCAAGAGGGGACAAACATTTTTAGGTAAATTGCATAATAACAACAAAGTTCCCTGTGGCCTTCAGATCAAATTTTAGACTAGTAACTATTACACTGTTTCTGTTACATAACAATAGGCATTGCCTATCATTTTTGTAATGTGTGTAGTTGGGATTAAAATTTAACGGTAATGGAAAAGTTCATAAAGCTCTGCTTAAAAGCTCTGCTCTCCGTTTTAACAGCTTTTTCTGAGAGCCCCCCCCCCCCGGCAACACTTGCCCACTTGACTTAAAGGGACAGGGCTAGGTCTACTGCCCGAAACCTGTGGCATTTTTCATTAGCCATCACATGAGCTTGATTTTGTGCGTAGCTTCTCATGTTAAAAAGACCTTGTGTAGCACCCTGATGGGGTGTTAAGATAGATACCACTCCGCTTAAAAATCACCTTGTGTCGCTTTCTGCTTATGCGGAGGGGTTGGGTACATACTTACATACAAGGGGTTTCATTATCTCGATCTTCTTCATGCCCACATGTATAACCATAAAAAAATAAACTTCATACAATGACTGCTATTTACACAGTAGCATTGCAACCAATAAAGCCTTAATCAGATGATGACTTTGGGTTCAGGTATGGTTTCGGGGCCGAAACATCATTACAAATAACCCAGAGCGCCCCAACAGTATCTCACGATACCACCAGACTTTGTCGGTTTGATGTCACATTGTAGGATTACCATATCCACGCTGATGCGGTTAAAGCTTTATCCTGGATCTTTTTGATGTATTTCCTCTTGTCTCGTGGAGAAAGTCCAAGTTTAGACAAAAATGCCAAGGTTGAGTTGGTAATAAATCCCCCGCATCCGACTTCGATAGGAAATACAAAAAAGGGACTGTTAATTCAACGATGAAAACCTATGCGGAGGGGTTGGGTACATACATACAAGGGGTTTCATACCTCGATCTTCATCATGCCCACATGTTGTATAATCATATATATACCCTTCTGCCATACTCGGGTATATAATAGAGAGAGAGAAAGACAGAAATATATTTAGATTAGAGATAGGGATGGTTGATCTTACTGCTTGCTCCATTTCTGCTTGTTGACTGATTCCTGCTATCTGCTTCTTCATCTAACTTGTTGTTTATTGGAAATTCCATAGTTAATTATCTCCCCCTGCCAGTAGGGGGAGAATCGCTAACATCGTATGTTGGCGCCAATACCAAAAACTTCACTTATCACGGAGCACTCACTGAGGGTAGTCGCGTAAATAGCGGTCCCTAACTTCATTCATCACTTAGCCCAAAAACAGGGCTTACTTCTACAGACAGTTGACCTGGACGGAGGCATATTTTCACAGCACACTTTCGAAGGCATTGTGTCCGCAGACTACAAGGCTGTCACAATAGCACACTACAGAAGGCACCAAGACCAAATAGTCTACTTGAAAAGGGCCCATTCACCATAATTAAAAGAACTGTTAACCCGGGCAAGAAGCTTCTAAAATAGCATCCCCCATTACTTATCACTGAACCGGTTACGAGAAAGAAGGAGAAACGTCCGAAGAAACGTCCTATCAACTTTCCAACAAGCAACAGAATACCCCTGTTATCACCACTACTCCAAGAACATTACTAAACTCAGATAAGTCTCGTAGCAAATACCAATAAAATTTGCAACAAGTTCTTGTATTATTTGTCAATACATGTATTAAATTTCCATTGTGTGTTTGTCTTCTTTGTCCGACAATTTGCCTACAATTACGGAGATATAAGAGCTCCTTCGAATCCCGTAAATACTCTTGCGTTCGCCATGTTTTCTAGTTGACTTTTATTTAAGGGCTGGTTTTCTTCTTCTGTTCTGAGTTGGGCATTGCTTGTTTTTAATAATTGATTAACAAGACTTTTTTTTGTTCTTGATCAAGTTTTATTAGCCCATATTAATTATTCCACCGCTGGGATTAGATGAACGAGCAGGGGGCGATCACGTCCGCCCTTCTTCAAAGCTGGGTCGAATCTAATCTAAACTAACTATCACACGTCTATCATGGCACCCAAATTTTCCACGGATTCCCTGATTTTAAAGTTAACAGACCTCAATTTAAATATTCCTAGCTACAGGTCTGTTCACAATTCATGATCTCTCATGAATTGTAACACACAGACCACCAGCATTGGACCCTCAAACTGGTCAAGTGTCCCTCTCCAAATCCGTCTTCAATTAAGGTCATTAAAAAGGAATCTCTTTTAATCCAAGACTTTTTGGACATTTGACCAGTCTTCTACTCTTTCGTTATTACTAATTTTTACACTGCCCGGAGGTCGTTTTTTTACGATCTTTAGAAATATTCTAAATGTCTTGGACACGAAGAATTAATTCATAATTAAACGATTAAATAATTATGTATAAAGGGTTGGTTACATACATACATACAAGAGGTTTCATACCTCGACATTTTTGCACGCCAACAAGACCACCAGCGTTGGACTCTCAAACTGGTTAATCTTTTTCATCTAACCGTCCCTCTCCAGCGCCAAAAATCCCTCTTCAACAAAGGTCATCAAAAATTAATCCCTTTTAATCCAAGACTTTTTGTACATCTGACCAGTTGTTATATAGCCCTTATACGACATCGGGCATGTAATAGAGAGACAGGCAGTGACAGACAGACAGATTAGAAATGATAGTTCTTACTTGATTACTAAGAGTATTTACGGGATTTGAAGGAGCTCTTATTTCTCCGTAGTTGTAGGCAAATTGTCGGACAAAGAAAACAAACACACAATGGAAATTTAATACATGTATTGACAAATAATACAAGAAATTGTTGCAAATTTTATTGGTATTTGCTACGAGATTTATCTGAGTTAAGTAATTTTCTTGGAGTAATGGTGATAACAGGGGTATTCTGTTGCTTGTTGGAAAGTTGATAGTACGTTTCTTCGGACGTTTCTCGTTCTTCCTCGTAACCGGTTCAGTGATAAGTAATGGGGGATGCTAATTTAGAAGCTTCTCGCCCTGGTAACAGTTCTTTTAATTGACGGTGAATGGGACTTTTCAAGTAGACTATTTGGTCTTCAGCCTTCGATAGTGTGCTTTTTGCCTTCGAAAGTGTGCTGTGAAAATATGCCTCCGTCCAGGTCAACGGTCCTTAGAAGTAAGCCCTGTTTTGGGGCTAAGTGATGAATGAAGTGTAGGGACCGCTATTTACGCGACTACCCTCAGTGGGTGCTCCGTGATAAGTCGGCCCTGTTTTTGGGCTAAGTGAGAGAACGTTTAGTTTTTACGTGTCTCCTCCAGTAACTGCTATGCGATAAGTGAAGTTTTTGGTTTTTGGCGCCAACATACGATGTTGGCGATTCGCCCCCTAGCGGCAGGGGGAGATAATTAACTATGGAATTTCCAATATTACACTTCTGCTTCTACTTCTTTGTCTAGGTCGTTTAACTTGTCTGGCCGCCAGGGCTTTCGACTGGGTTGATTTTCTTTCTTGTTTTCTTCATTTTACTGGACTGGATATTGCATGTTTAATAATTCAATTAGCAACAAGATTTGGTGTTTCTCGATCAAGTTTTATTTCCCCAGTCCATTTGATTCCACAGTGGGGAGACCGACCCACCAGAGCCGACAATCGCATCTGCACTCCTTGAAAACCGGGTCGAATCTGACTTACTAAAAACTTATTTTCAATCGAGCGCCTTTAAGGTCAATTATAAACTGTCAATGCCTTGGGTAAATACCGATCTCTC
>CM042141.1:111986346-112022415 GCA_023376005.1 Doryteuthis pealeii | reverse complement strand
AGAGAGAGAGTAGAGCCACTCTGGTAAACTGACAATTTCATTGCATATGTGATTTGTTAAAACAAAGTTGTTTCATAGGCGAGAAACTGTGCAGTTACGCAAACTTTAGTGCTTCACTACCCTAGACTATAGTTGTTTTCAATGTTGTACGAGTTTTATTAAAACTAAATAATGTTTAATTGTATAAATGTTCTATAAAAAATAAAAATCGCTTGGTTTCGCACGAAAATCAAACTTTTTATTAATCAAGAGAATATTTCAAGAAAAAAGAAAAGATCGTCTCACAATTAGCTATATTTTAGCTCAGTCGGATTAGAGTTTCGTCCACGCCTAGAAACGCACAAAGGTTCCTAGTTCGATACCGTCGCCTTGCCAACTCATGTATGAGTAGCACAGGGGTCTGTACGGTAAAGTAAGAAGCTGATGGTGGAGTTTTCGGACAGAGAGTGATGAGGTTGTGTTCGCCGCTCCGACTCAGACGCCCAAAAAACAATCTCCTTGGTCTAAGTTCGAGAAGGGCGCTTATTTCCCGAAAGGGGTAGACTGCCCTCGCTGAACTGGCTGATACCGACTTAGGAGTTCCCGCCCTAGAACGACACTTTACTTTAGCTTTCCATTACTTTACTTACATAATACAGTGATCCTTATATTCTTTAAAGTTTAAATATTGTATGCGATTTCCATAACTCAGTATCCGTTGTAATAATGCAGAATACCATTTTTCTCATTAGAAACTAACAAACTTTTAAGCTGGCTGTAGTAATCAGAAAGCCATGCTAGTTCACTCAACCCTTAATTTAAAATAAATATTTTTGGTGAGAGTAGAAAAATAGTGAGCTGTAATGTTGTTATATTATTTATATTATATCTTATTTATTATTTATTTTTTTTTTTTTGCGATAATAAATATTTGATGCATGTAGCAATATATGCGGAGTTCGGAACTTAAAAATGATAATTTAATTGCAACGCTATATGAGCTCAATAATTAGCTTATCCTGAAGGCTCACCTGTAATTCTAAATTATTTAGCAATCCACAACTATCAAGAGCAGCAAAAAAATTGACCTAGTGACAGCTCATAACTTGGAAAACTTGTAATAGGACACTTGTTAGTCAAGGTGTGTATATGTATATCTAAAATATGAAAAAGAATGTGTCAATAAATATGAAAAAAGGCTGCTGTTGTATGAGGTGATTAAATATTGAAAAGTGTGGTGTATAATATAAATAATTGGAAAAATAATAATGGATTTTATTATATTACAGTTAGAAGTCTTAAGAGGCAGTCTAAAATGTTTTTTTGGTTTGTTATACTTAAATGCCATTATCATACAGGCATCTATTAATGGATAATGAATCCGCATTGTAAGCTTATAAGTATATTATTATTATATCAAATAATAGCGTACGCGGACTAACGTTATTCTCTAAGATATTGTGATACTATATTTATTTTATTCTTTATATGAGTTATAGAAATTTTAACTTTGGAAGAGTGAGTAGAAAAAAGAGTTAATGTTGTTCTTTGCTACTATTTATAGAGGAGTTGTCTCTTTTTTATGATCCTCTCTTCTTCCGTGCCCCCGGATGCAACACCTTCATGTGTTAACCCCCGACAAGATTTTTCGCTATTTCTTTATTCTTACAATAACAACAATATATATAGAAACTCGTTGAAAAAAAGATAAACAGTTTTGAGCTGTTAATCCGTCACTGTTAGAAAAAATCGTGAGAGAGCTGAGAAATAATCGCGGTAATAAAGTGCCTGCTCGCACTCGTGCAACACACTCTCTAGATCCACTCTCAGCTCTTAGACCGACCCTAGGCTTCTTGGCGGCCCGCACAACCCGCTCTGGCTGTTATGGCCCTTTTGTGTGGCTCTCTGAAATTATATGCGGTTACATTCTGCTTTTACAGTGATTCATTACTCACGAGGGCCATTTTTGTTATCATCTGTCTGATATATGAGACGGTTGTCTAGCTTCATGCCAGTGTTTGTGGAGTGCAGAAATGTGAGGGGAGTCGAGAGCTCTGGGATAGAACGCGTATATGGGGCCAAAGTATGGCAATCAGGGGCTGGTTGGGTTGTTGTATGATTCTCAATATGGAATTTTTCCAAAAGATCTTGCTGCCATCTATGGCAGCTGTTGTTTTGTTTCTTTAGGTTTCCGAGAATGGCGATCAGACTCAATTCTCTTCCTTTTTATGCAATTGATTTCCAGAAACCATAAGTAATGATGATTATTATCTCATCATGAATGAGTGTTTTACATTAATTATTAATGTACATGTAATTGATTAGATTGTTTTCACTTCGCAGGAAGTTTTAACCCATCAAATACTTATTTTCAAAACTTCGTTCTATAATTATTTTCCAAAATGGCGGTTTATAGCATTAATTCCTCATAGTAGCAGAATGTGTGAGAACCATTTTAGTTCTTAAATATGTCTCCACAACTAATTTAAATTAAGTCACATTTCTACTTGATGGACCGGAGTTGGTATCATTTCATATAGCAGGGCTAATGCCCTGAGAAAAGATATGCAAATCACCAACTTATTCTCTCTCCTGCTAATGGGTAAAATAGTAGGGCAGAGTGGGGCGTCTTTAACTTAAGCTATGGCCAAGCAGTTAGGTCATGAAATATTAATATACTCTTGGAACGGAGAGTATATAAGTCTAAACAATTCTCTCCCGCAAATGCTTCCTTCCTTTACTTTGCCTCACTGAGGCTAAATAATGAGTCCAGTGCAGACTAGGTCTCCATTAAAATCTAAGTGCTTTGTTCATGGCAAGTTCGGCTTCTCTGGGAGATGAGCAGATTTGTTAAATTCAAACCGTGGAGTTATATATATTCTACTGTGTACGAATGCTAAAACTTTTTTTTTTTTTTCATTATTGTTTTTGAAATAGTCCGAAACTAGTTAATTAGGTTCGGTTAATCTCTTTGCGCACATATGGAATGAGCGGCTGGTATCGAGTTATCGAGTATACTTGTGGCCTAATATACGCTCTCGGGAGATGATATGCTATTTACCCAACTATCTCGTGCACCTACAGTCTATGGGTAAAATAGTTGACGGCTGGGCTCTCTTCTCGTCTAGTGGCCAAATAACTACTTGAGTGCTCTTCTCCCCTTGTAACCGAGTCTTTATAACATTTATCTAAAGGGCAGTTGAGTGTATGTATGTCCACATGTAATCTATATCATAATATTTATTAAGGCGAGGTGTGTGTCGTACTCTATGTATGTCTGGAAACTTCAAAATAGAATTCATTAATGACAAGTAATATTACTTACAGGCTTAATAATCCCTTCAGGGTATCGAGTTTTGTAGGCAAAATATAGAGATTGCATTTAATTCGTTGAAGATAATTAAAAGACTAAAATTTAAATGATTATAAGGGCATTTGGATTTTTATATATTTTATTTATTACTATATTCTTAGAGTAAGTTTGCAAGCATTAACTTTCTTTTCAGGTAGCTCAGAATCAATGCAAGGTCTATTTTTTTTTACATAGGAATTTAAATGGGGGCATCCGCACGTCACAGGATTCCCTTCGATTCAGCTTTATTGGTCTGCGGGTTAATTAGTTATAAAATGATCTCCCTCCATACCCAGGTTGGTGCGTCATTCCATAGGTAGTAGCCACTTGCTACTATTTGAATAATATAACTCACAGGCCATGTTTATCGAAATGACAATCTTAAATCTTGGAAGTGAGCATGGTAGCAATGGGTTGATTTCATGCCACGGAAAATGTTATCGACTAGCAGAGTTTTAAATTCAACAAAGGTGAATGCTCACGGCCAAACGTTCGCAATCCGGATGAGGTTTGTTTTTGTTATTTCACATAGCGCTAATACCTTTGGTAAAACTATGGGCATCAACATGTCTCTCGTACACACTGTGGGCGCTAAAATAGTAGGAGCAGACACACTGAGGGTCTCGATTAAAGTTCTAGGCTATTAGCTGGTCTAGAAGGAAAAATCTGAATTCAAACCTGTTAATCTCTGCTTAAATAATTGTAAACATATGGTCACAGGCTAGTCTTCATCGTGGAGAGGATAGGAGTAACAATTAGCAGACATATCTCACTTAAAAAGAGTCTGTCATGTGGGTTAGAATAGCTGACTGTATCCCTCTTAAGAAGGATAAGACTCCCCTCGTAAAAAAAAAATAAGTCATCCATGAGGTATGATATTATAACCGAACATCTGGAATGTGTATGCCCATCTTAGTTGCAAACTCTGGAGCAGAAGGGAAGAATAACCTTTTCTCACTTTCAACTGGCATCCCAACAAGGGAAGAACAAAGCGCTACAGTATTACACTCACTAGCACTTTATCTCCATTACACATATGTGTCCAAACTTTTGACAAGACTTGAACCGGGAACTTTAACTTAGGGATTCTGGTTAAACGCATGCAGCTGCTTGACATCTGACCAACTTAAACTAAAGAGCCACTGTGATTATATATTCAGTTGGAAGGAACAGAATATTTTTTTTTTGTCTGATTTGAAATTAATTTTACAGTTGCTAATTATCTGGCAGGTGCTATTCTTATCAACCTTCAACCTGCTCTTCAGTTTGTTTGACCTTGTTTGTTTAAACTTGAGTAGATGATATTTTGAAATAATTTATCTTCAGTTTGTTGTAAATTAATAACAAAAAGGGCAGAAAAACGAAACGAGACAAAGGTAAGTAACAATTCTTATGGGACAGTTTTTAAATTTATACGCCACCCCAGTACTAAAATCCTTGACTCTCAGAGACAAACTAATAAAAGGGCATCAGGTATTTTGAAACAAGATTTTTCAGGAATATCATCTATCATCATATATACATGTCGTGCAAGTAGGCAGCAGATATTCCATGCACAATCTCTCGCCAACCTTTCACCCGACCCGTCTATCATTCATTGCCCCTGGGAGGTCTTCTGCATGGCAACCAGCATCCTTGCATAGTTGGTCAATGTAGGTCGCTTGGTGGGCGCCCACATTAGCATAGCCATGTGTTGGCTTCCACAAGAGAACATCGCTATATGAGCTCGTCCTTTGCTTCTCCACTTGGATGGTCTTGTGAGATGGGGGGGCAGGTGGCCATAAGCTCGCTTCCTTGTGGAGTGCTGTTTCCACGACTTAGGTTCAAGACTTTTCACTTTACCAGATTCTTTGTGCAGCTCCTCATCTATCTTTAGGAATAAATAAATTATAGAAATAATCCAACTAATCTATAAAGCAGGAAGTAATGCTTACTTTGGTTATGTATTTAATGATGACATAACCAACGCCTCTGTGGACGTTATAATAATTCTCATTCTAGTTTTTTATATATATATATATATATATATGTGTGTGTGTGTGTAAAGAAAAAAAAAATTCCAATTTGGAACTTGTAAGTAAGGAATGATTCTATTGGGATCATCGAAATTTTACTGTACATCCATGACTGGTAAATGCTCTTGTAGGCTGCAAACTTATAGATTCATTTCAAGGAATTTATAAATCCCTGAGAGAGCTCAATGTATAATTAACTAATAAATTAAATTATGCAGAGGCACATATTTAAACATTTCAAGAAAGAAAATCTTAACAAACTGTCATTTGGCTATGATAAATTTAATCAATGTCTGATGGTAATGCTTAAGTTTTTCTTTCTTGAAAGTTATGATTTAACGATTTCCAAGTGAATTTAACCAGAAGGTGGTTTTCATAAACAAGTGGACTGTCACATTTACAGATACATTTTTCTGAAAATATTTTTGTGGCTTTGTTAAGCAGTTTGCAAAACTTAAAATCTTTCTTTAAAAAAAACAAATAATTTCTTTCCAATTTTCTCGCTGATATTGACCTAAATTCGCAACTAGTTGAGAACAATTAAAACATAAATCAAGCATTAAAAAAAAATATTCCTGTTTGTCTTATTACCTTTTTTTGTTCATCTATCTATTCTATCTATCTATGCCTCTCTATATATTTTTGGCTCTCCACCATCAGACACAAGGAAACAACATTCTTGTCTCTGATAGATTGAAAAGGGTTTCGGGATAGAGCTCCCTGCGCTGTCCAACTAATACTGACAATAAGCAGCTATGCATAGTTTACTATTGCTATATACTAATCTTCTACAATTGAAAGGTAAATTTTGATTTTAACCAAATGGGGTGGGGTCTTTTTTCTGCTTAAAATATTTTTATATTCATCTAATATTCAAATGCTGTCAAATATTAGTAAATGTTTTATGTAATAAATCATTGTTAATAGTTGGGCGCAGAAGCTATGAGGTTGATAACAAAGATCTATTTAACTTCTACAGAGTGTAAACTTAATCCCCACCCTCAAACTTACACTATCTGGATGAGTGTCATGGCTCGTTTATATGATTCTTTATATTAAACTGATGCTGATACCTTTTATTTAAGTGAGTGCTGGGACAGCCATCCGGAATTTGATTTGAATGAGTTCCCCAGGAAATTTGATGGGTCCAACTAAAGTTTCTTAATAAATTGCAGAGTTTTTATCTATGACAACTAAAGCTGTCCTAACGCCCTACCTTTACCCCGTTTTATTAATTTTTTATACATTTTTACAGTGTAATTACGTTTCTAGAAAATATTGAAATGTATTTACAGTTGCTAGGAAGAGAAAAAAAAAAAAAGCAACTTGAACTGAATGGATATGATTTTTTCTGAGCTTTTTAGTTTTAATGCATCAGGACGTGTACCTTCAGCATCTCGTGATATTATTATAATTTTAATTTTATAATTATAGAGTTGGTATTAAATAACCGCACAGGGTTGATATGCCATTAAACCAAACTAAACTATGTGGATAATGTTTAAAGAAATTTCTGTTAAGATTTATATATGGACCATCCATAGATCGAAGTGAATAAAATAACCATTATCTTCAATAATAGCACCAATAAATTTTCGCCTGTTGAATAACACACACACACACACGCCACACAGAGTATATATATATATATATATATAATATATATATATAGTATATATATATATAATATATATATATGAAAGAAATAAAATGTGAATGTGTACCTGTCAGTTTGTGTCTGTAAGAATTCTGTACTTTGAAACCTTTGGACCATTTTGAAACATGATACTCGATGTAGTCTAAGGTCAGTAGATTGACAAGAAGGAATTGGTTTCACTTTTCACGGGTGGGTGTCTGTGTCTAGGGGGGGGTGGGGTGGAATCATTATAATAACCTAAGACGTAAGTTTTCTGTGTTAATTATTGTGATCTTTATTATCATGACTAATTCAGTTACTTGTTTGATCAAACGTTTTCTTCTGTTACAATTTTCAATTTGCTTGGTATCTTATAAACCGATTACTAAGCTTGGGGCTAGTTGACACAAGGTTTGAATTATGGAGCACTCAGCTGAAAATAGAACCCACCAGCTGAGGGGGGGAGTTCCCTCTCACGTAGTAGCTAATGTGATAGACTGAAATATGTGATAGAACCCACGCAGCCGGAGGGAGGGAAGTTCCGCTCTCACGTAGTAGCTAAGTGATAGACTGCAACTTTTGTAGTAAGTTTTTAATTTTTATTTTGATTATAGTTTTACGTTAGTTTAACACAAGGGCAGAAGTTAGGAGCACTCTGTGAAAAAAAACGCCAACAAGGCGGAGAAGGCGACTTTGAATTCGCAGTTGGCACTACTAGTTTCACTTTCAGATTAATACCCTTGGGAAAGGTATGAGTCCCTCCATCCACTCAGCAATTAAATTCATATCCCTACTGTTCTTCTAGCAAGGATGGTTTTGGCATTAAATAATTTGTGCATTTTGAAGAGCACTCATTGAAACCAAATAATCTTAATATGTGAGGATTTGTGATTGAAGGCATCTTTAGTCGCACAACTTTTTTTTTTTTTTAAATGTGGATCTGCTCTTCTTCTACAAAGGATGGCTTTGGTATTGAAATAACCCCTTGAAGGTTTATAATGCCATTACAAACCAAATCCTATACATTGTTGTGGCGAGGTTCCCAATGCATAGTGGTTAACATTGTAGTAAGTGAATTCAAACTCCAGTATGCTATTGCATTCCATTTTGGGGGCTAAATACCCTTGGAAAAGGTATGAACCCCCCTCTTCCCCCCAGCTATGGTTTGAATGGTACCACTACTGTTCTTCTATGGCTTTGACATTAAATAACCCTAAAGGTTGATAGGACAATAAACAAGAATCCAAAGCAAAAACCAGAACCCACCAAGCAACAGCCACTTAACCTAACTACAGTAAGTTTTTGGCCATATGTGGCAAATAGCAGGTATTGATTAATTGATTTTAATGGCAATGCCAAACCCCATCTAGGGTTATTTCTATGCCTAGAGATTAGGGAATCAATCATTGTGCAATCATGTTTTTTTTTTTTGCACACAGTCATATTAAGATAAAAATAATTTTCAAACAGATCTTGTTTGACTATTCAGAGATTCTGATAGGTATGCGTCCTGCATCCCTGACCACAAAAATCTAAAAAGGGACACAGTAATCATATCCATGTGTACCAGTGTTTTTCTTTTTTTTTTTCTCTCAAGCCATTCCATGCGAACTATAAATACATTTCAATAGTTTCTTAGAAATGAATTACACAGGATAGGTTACAAGGTAAGAGTTAGCTGACTTTAGTTGGGACCATACAATTTCCCCAGGGACTCAATTCAAAGGCAAATATGTTCAGATCCCTCATGCGACACTGTATTAATAAAGCGGGGCAATGTCTAATTCATATGTTAATTTTAGGAGATACATTGCTGCTTCTAAATATATAATGTATGCTATTAATATAAATGATTATAACTGCATGCATTTTGCATGGTGTGTGTGTGTGTGTGTGTGTTATATATATATATATATATATATATATATAATTATATATAATTATAATAACAAGCACACACACACGCACCAACCCTCCGCACGAGCAAGGATTGCGACACAAGGTCAATTTCTTAAGCAGAGTTTAAAGGTGTGAATTTCAGAGATTTTCCTTCTCAAATACACAAGTTCCTAACGCAATGGTTAACTAGAGCTCAGTCTGCCCTAACTATTTTACCCATGCTAGAGGGGTGTGGTTTACCTTTCGCCAGGGTATTAGCGGGCTAAGTGAAATGCAATTACCGAACGTCCCATGACTTGAAATCGGGGCGACGAGTCGCCATTTCCCATTGACTTTAAAACATTACAAGGGTACCACAACGCTTCCTAACACTTTTATGCAAATGGTAATAATGTTAATAACGCATATTTTCAGTTTAAGGAATATAGAAAACATAGGCAAATGCAATTAAACTCATTTTCATGTGTTGTCCTATTGAAAAAAGACAGAAAGGAATTTATTTTTAATGAGTTTTTTTTCTAATTTACATAAAAACAAAAACGTCAAAATTTAAAAGGCCTGTTGAAGATATGGTAAGTGAAGCACAGAAATTTTTTGTACAATCGTTTGGCAATTCGAGTAATTTTCAAATTACTCAAAAAAAAAAAAAAAACACATCCTTTGGAATCCCTTGACACACAAAAATCTTAAAAGGACAGCAGTAAAAATCATATCCATTATTAAGCTAACTATAAATACTCTTCAATACGTTTCTTACAAAATGAAGTAACAGGATAGCTTTACAGGTAGGAGTTTAGATGGCCTTTAGTTATTTCACCAGATACATCAAATAAAAACCTGACAATTTATTAAGAAACTTTAGTTGGGACCTATAAATTATGTTGTCCCAGGATGCACTAAATCAAAAAGCTATCAGGCATCATTGCCCATCGATGGGATCCTAGCAGATACTACCTCCGGGTCAGGAGTGAAACTTAGGCAATGAAGGGGTCTATATACTTTTTCAGATCTCAGAGCTGGCATACTGCACGCAATCAGATGCCATCTAAGTGTTAATACTCTGATACCCCTCGTATCAGAAAATCATATTGGTTTTGGCAGCTTTATTTGTACACGAAAATTGGCCATTTTTGCCCACTCTCAGGGGGTTATCAGGCCTCAAAGTCCACGCTAAAACTCTGAATTGAGCACTTTTTTTCACCATCAAGTAAATTCAAGAGCGGCATTAAGAAATCCATGAGAAAAACAATATCGGATAATGTACATTTTCATCAAAATACGTAGAACTTATATGCTGAAAAATGCATTTTTGGGGCATCCTTTGAAGCCCCATAATCTCCCCCAATTCTCAAGCAAACTCAACCATCTTTTTTACTATGTATACTGACCTCATCGAACTCATATCAGAAAATAATTGTGCCCTTTTTGCGCCACTTCTCAGGGGGATTATCCAGGCCTCAAAATGTCACCTAAAACTCCGAATTGAGCGCACTTTTTTCATCATCAGTATAATTCACAGGCAATTTTTTTCTCCTCTTCTCAAGAGGGTGGGGTCTTAACCTCTGTTATAGGGGGTCAGCTACGCCTATTCTAAAGCACAACCAAACAAAAGTGAAAAGCAGATATTTGTGCTAAAACTTCAAAAAGGAGGTGATGTAAAATTAGTTTTTAAATTTATTTTATTTTATTTTTTTTTCTTCAAGTGCGGATTATCTGAATATTTTTGGGAGTAGCATGTAATAGAATTATTTAATAACTCTTGACTGCCTATGGCATATAACAGATGAACAAAAGTGACTAAGAACAGAATAGGAATATTTCTTATGTGTTATTTATTTTTTAATTATTCTCTGAGCTAGTTTATGAACCTTAGCTGCATCATCAGGAGAAAATTTGTGAAAGAAATTTTTTTTTTTTTTTTTTTTTTTTTTAAGAAGATTTAAGTTTTCAAACGTGTATTAACAAGCCACAAAAATTATCATGCAGGAGAATTTTTAAAAAGTTTTTATCAGAAGTTGATATGGCTATAAAAAGTGACTCTTTCGATATATTTCCTTCTGGCCATACAATCATACTGGCTGAATAATTTTCATGGTGGTACACTATTTTGGTCTTTTCTCCCCCTTTTTTTTTCTTCTTCTCCAGGCAGAAATTTGTATTTTGTAAATTATATATCAGTCGTTAGTGGCCAGGAGTTGTTTTCTTTTTTTTTCTTTTTTAACAGTGTTAGTCTGATATAAATATAATTCAGAGGATGTATGAATAAATAAGTTCTGCCTACGTTCAAACATTTCGTTTTTAATATATATATATTGGATAGATTAAACCAATACTTTTTTGCCACCACTCTAATTAGGGGGGGGCGGGTTGTTGGTTTCAAGCTTTGTATCTAGTGACTTCTTCCTCTGCAGTGAAATTTGCTTTGTAAGACTATCTTGTTTACAAAATGTCGCGCAAATAAATCCTCCATTGCTAATCTTTTTTGGCTGGAAGCTGCACCACTTCCATTTGCTAGGATTATTGTAGTTCATAATTATTCAGTATATTGTACTGCTTCATCCAATTTCCTGATCCTATTCGACGTCAGCATTTTCTTTCTTAATCTCGGCAATAGCTGGCTTTTGATTAGCCTGATATTATGATGTAGTTTTCTTGTACATTTTTCAGTCAGTTTAATTTGAGGGCAATAACACAGATTCTGCAAGATACGTTTTTCGAAGTTAACTGACTTGAAAAAATGTACAAGTTTTTTAAAATAAAATAACGGTGGGCATTATATCTTTTATTCATTAATATATCAACACTGAAAATTTAAATTAATTGGTTAATTCCTTGAATTTTTGGTAATAGATTTTTTTTCTTTCCGGTGAGGGGGAGTGACATGATTGTGGAAATTTAGGTCCGTCAGTTTCAAATTTAACCTTAGTTTTTCTGTGCTAGTGAAGAGCATAAGTTTTTTAGTCAAGTTTCACAACAGCCCTGTTGAGCTGGGGCTTTAGAATACCCCGATGCACCCTCTGCAGAGGGGTAAGACCCCCCCCCCAATGGGCTTCCACTGCTGGCATGGGTGCAGTGACCTAGTGATGTTCCTAAGGATAGAATCCCATGGTGGATAGCAGTCCATGACCTGCAACACTCCACTTAGACCTTACTTAGGCTAATCGGAAGGCCTCTCAGATCAGTTGTTTGGTCAGCATGGCCGCTAGCACTATATGATTTGGCCCAACTCATTTTTTCTATGGGTTAAATAGAAAAAATGTGTTTATAAAAAAAATTGTGATCATTAAGATGAATTATTTCAAAACTTTATTGGCATTAAATGACCCACTGAGGTTTGATATGCCGTGAACCCGAAACCAAGTTTCACAATCCTCTTGAGACAAAGTGGGATGTAAGGTTGAGTGCTAAACCTTTCCAAGTGAATATACTTCATAGGAATTCTACCAATTATATTCTTTAATGTAGTATGGTATTTATTTATTTTATATATATAAAAATATCACTGCACAGTATAATAGGATTGCTTAAACATAACATCGGCTACAAGTACTACAATGAAAATGCTAAAACGAATGCCTTTACAGCAGAAAGCATAAGGAATGCTTACATATCAACAGTGCGAAAGTAAGGATCGCACAAAATGCGAAAAGAACGTAAAAAACATCTTGCGTAACATCACTAAATGTTTGTGAGACCTTGAGATCAGCAAAACAATTTCCCAATTAGCTGAAATCACCTCTATAGATGAATGTCGGGAAAATATTCCGGGTTGTTCTCAAGGTTACAGGCCCTATTCTAATCTTCTTAGTACATCTTATTATAATGGAGATTGTGTGTTTTTCTGTCTGTAACCGAAACTATATTACTACTCAAGTCACAATTTTCTTAGTTATTAACGACACATTCTCCATGATTCTATTTCTATTTAAACCTCAATTAATAATAAAACTGTTTGACATTATTAATACTGTTGGCCTTACCTAAATACTAATAACATGCAATTGTATTTATATATACAACAAAATACCAGTTTTCAGTGTAAACGTAAAGCTAATTTGCATATTGATATTAAAAAAAACTGATTTTAATAAAAATGTGCTTGGTATTATTGATTTCTAATTGTTTGGTTTTATCTTAATGAATATGAGTAAAAATCTCTTCAATAAATCCTAAAAGAAATTCATTAACAAGAAAAATAACTGTAATTTTATTCTTTACTTCCTATTTTAACTAAATAGTTAAATTAGGAAAATTTAGCATTGAAAAACGGAAGTGATGAAAGAGTAAGTTTCAGTTGTTCTATTTTCCGATTATACCCCCTCCGTTTCAAATCTTTTTATCTGAATTCCTAATTAGTTTCATTAGCCTTTCTGATTTAATCTAATATTTTATTACATTTAAACTTAAATACTTGCACCCGGAGGGTGCATATATTTGCTAGTAACGCTAATGAAAACTTTGTCAGAACTAAGGAAAGTCAGACACGGCAAGCGACAGGTTCGATAAGCACTTTATTGTCCCAGACAAAGAACAGTTGAAACATTTTATTGATGACGCTAGACCGCTAGAAATCCCAATAAAGGGAGAAGTTTCTTATACCAAATATCACAGGCCCGAAAACTGACTTCAGGGAACATCATTATGTTACATAATTATTAGTCACCTTATACTTATGGCAATAGTGTAGAAATCAAAATGGCCGTTATAAGCTACAGCCCACGGCCTTGAGGGATGAGTGACAACGCTTAACCTCACTCTCACCTTGCCTTCCGGGGATAAATCGTGAGAACCGGAAGGCATAGAAGACCCTGTCTTCAGGTTTAAGGATAGTAAGTATGTAATGACGAGGCAAACCTACCTGACTCAAAACGGTTCCGGTGCATGGCTTGCAGGGAGAAAATGTAGCGAAGAAGAAAGGAATGTGGTCGGAGTGAGAAATGTTGAAAAGTTGGAAGGGGGGCAGAGAAGACATTTTTATTGATATTAAAAGGCACTATGGGTAATGGCCCATGGTGCATTGCAACTCCTGCTTTCACCATAAAAGTGGCCCATTTTGGGCAGAGAGGGTGTGGCGATTTTTTGCGTGCTTTAGTGACACGGCGTTTTGTATCAAGAAAGAAAGAAAGAAAGGAAGGAAGGAGGAAGGAAAGAAGACATAAAGTAAGACTCAGTTAGCAAGTAGGAGCCGAGCTTGTAGGATGTGCGCAGATGTCTGGTTTGGGGATTTACAAATAAAGTAACATCAAAGTAAATCGAAGTCTTGTGTTTATTACCTAAAAACTAACAATGACACAGGACTTCTGATAAGGAGAAATCCCTAACAGAAACCAGACCCGAAGTCCCCAAGAAAGTCCAGACCTTAGAAGAGACCAGACCAAGATAGACGATCAGAATAGCAAAGCCGGCCAGAAGAAAATACGACCAGAAGTAAGAAGTAAGAAAAGGGTATACAACAATTACACAGAAATAATCACTTTATCGTAGCGTTCTTTCGAAAAACCTCACCAAGCCGAATTCAAAGAAAAATAATTTTTTGAAAAAGTGAATTTTTTCAGGACGCAATGTTTATTTTCAAATTCCTCCGAACTTGTTTTTCTGCTTTTTCTTATTTTCGTTCAGATTTTTTACTCGTTTTAAACTAAATCATAAAGCTAAAAACAATAAACTTCTTTAACGATGAATTTATGTAAAAAGTATTTTGATTTCTAAATTGTTCTTGAATCAATCATCCTTTGATACTTTTTTTATAGTAATTAAACAAATACTATTTACAACACGGCGTAATTTTGGAATTAAACAAATACTATTTACAACACGGCGTAATTTTGGAATTAAACAATTTTTTTAAAATCCGATTCGTATATAAAAATTCTATTTCTTTAAATTCAGCTTGCTGATTTGTCCGGGAAATGACCATTCGAATAAAGTGATTATTTCTATGTAATGATATTCCATGAGGTCAGTTTTCCTTGCCCCCTGGGGAGAAGATGTATGAAAGACTGTCAAAACCTTGCGAAATCGATTTTCACCAGGGCCAGTCGATATCAGCAACGAACGGTTCAAGTATGCCAGCAATGCTATATAATCATCAATTGCTTTTATCATCAACTCTGTATTTGAACAACATCTGATTGAATCTATTGGTAAGGAGATCCTAATCACACTACCCCAACCCAAGAAACCACCAGGTCCACAAATTAACATGCGACCCATCGTGTTGTTAAACAGAATCCACCACATCCATGACAAAATATTTTGATTATTGATCATATGGAAATTTGATCTCTCTCATAAGATAAAGCAAGAAATCTCCCAGGCTGTAGACGTATAGTTACTACTCTATGGCTGCACCACTTGGACTCAAATGAAATACTTAGAGAAAAGCTAGACGGGAACTACACAAGGATGCCGCGTGCTGTCTTGAAAAAATCCTGGAAGCAGTACCCCAGAAAAAAAAGCAGCTGAACCTTTTACCACCAAGACGAATAAGACCTGCTGAATATTGCTGAAGAAGCAAGGACAAACTCATAAGTGATGTTCTCCTGTGGACACCTACTCATAGACACACGAGTGTAGGTCGACCAGTAAAGACATACATTGATCAGCTTTTTGTGAATATTGGATACCGTGCAGAGGACCTGCAGGGGTGCGATGACCGATAGAGACGGTTGGTGGGAGAGATTCATGGGAATCCATGGGGTCCGTCATGCATGCCTGTGGTGAAAGGAAATATTGCTAGTCCGACCATCAAATCATGCTTCTGGTTTTACTTTCATATAAAAAGGAGATGCTGTTTTGGATAAGGACATCCAGGACCAAGAATTGCTACAACCTAGTACTTATCCACTTCTTTACAAAGTAAACATATGACACTGGTTTGGTTTAAATGATTGATTTTAATGGTATGTAAACCGTCTGGGGTTATTTCATGCGTAGGTTAGGGAATTGTTTTGATTGTATGTTTGCATTTATATTTTTGTGTAGATATATCTTGAAAGTTTTTTTTGTACGGTTATATAATATGAAGTATTTCTATCTAATATTAACAATTTGCATAGAGTTGTATGATTTCCAATATTCCTATCTAATACTTATTATTATGAGTCGTCATTTCTATTCACTAATAGTCATTTGTTTGCACACACTTATATGGTTTTAAGTAATTAACAATAGTCTTAATACAAATAATTTGTAGTTATATGATATAAAGTTTTCCTATTAAACTGCATCTAATGGCAAAGTTACAATTCTGGAGCCCTGAAGAATGTGGAATACCCCTTCATCCACAATCCCCAGAGTTTCAGAACCGGTGGCTCACTAACAAATGCCGTATAGTGTCATAACAATGACACCTCCTATTTGGGGGGTCGGGGGTCTTACTTCTCCGCAGGAGATACAGTTAGCGTATTCGGTTTAAATGGTAATAGAATAAAAATCGCACATTCACTAGTGTAATAGGGAGATGCAACTCCGAAGTTGAAATTCCAGTGACCAGAGACGCTTCATTCATGACATACTAGTAGAGCTAAAAAAATGTTTTAAATAAATCTATTATCTATGTTCATATTTGATTAATAAAAAAAATATTTTTATATATTTATTCTATTATCTTTTATTCTTTATATATTCTTGTTTTATGTTGTTTATTTTTATTATTATTATTCTTTGTATTTTTTCTTTTATTTGCTTTTTATTATGTCGTCTCCTTTATTAATTTGTTTTATTTTGTAATCATTTTTATTAATATTTTCATATGTCATTAACTTATACCATTATTATATTTTTATTCAGCTTTTCTTATAGAAAATGAGGGATGGATATTTTTAACCCTCTCACGTACAAAAATAGGGTGTGTATTTTATTGAACTTTGGTCTTTGCTGGTCTTCACCAATTTTCCTTTATTCGCCCAGTCACTGAAAAAAATAATCTTTTTTTTATACATATAGATGAATAAATTATATATATATATATATATATATATATATATATATATATATATATATATATATACAAACAGACGTACGGGATCTTTCTTTTATATATATATATATATATATATATATATATATATATATATATAGAGAGAGAGAGAGAGAGAGATAGATAAACATAAGATTTATGATTGACTCGATTCTAAGTCAAGAGCCGGGTACTCGTATTTGTATACAAAATAGGTGCGCTCGTTGTAAAAACAAACATACAGACAGTGTGACATACAGAACCATTCTTTTATAAATATAGATATAGATGCATATAAGATATAAGATATGATTCTCAGTCAAAATCCTGGGTACTAGTGAATTTTGTATACACAAAACCTGCACTTGGTTATTGTAAAAACAAACATAAAGGCGTACATACAGACAGATTCTTTTTCTTAGATATATAAATATAGATCTAATATATAAGATAGATTTGATTCTAAGTTAAAATCCCGAGTACTAGTGAATTTTGTATATACGAATCGAATACAGAACGGAATAAAAATGACGTCATATGACGTAATCAGATTTGTACAGAGTTTATGATGATGTCATTTTGAATAAAAGATGCTGAAATGGCGAAAAGATTGCGGACGTTGCAGAGATGGCTTTAAAATAAAAAGAAAAAAGTTAATGCGTTTATTTGACAGTAAAAAAGAAATAAAATTGCAAAGTGATTGATGTTTTCAAATCTTTTATGAATTTTCGTAGCCAAGTGACCTACGTTTACTTATTTGATAATGAATAGTAAACCAAAAATAACTGTGTTTCCATGATCGTCTGCCAGTCTCATTTCTTACTTCTTCCTTTCATTGAATTGAGTGAAGGGGAAAAACAGTAGTTACAGTGACAAGGTAAATGGTGAACGGAGTGATGATACGTGACGACGAAAGAAAAAGATCGGGGGTGAGGGTATTACCGGAGCTTGCGAAAGACTGGATTTTTCATGAATTTAGATTTATTTGATAGAAAGCAAATATTGGATAGAAAACAAGAAGGAGCACTGGACAGTTTTTCTACACCAGAGTCTAATAGATATTACAAAATTTAAACTTAAAAGACTTCACTTCCAGTGACAAATGTTTGTTTTTTTCCTTGATTATATTACACATTTGTTTCTTTGGTTTTAATGGCATATCAACCTTTGTTGGATATTTAATGCCAAATCCATCCTTGTAAAAACATTAGTGGTACTATTTAAACCACAGCTGGTTGGTTGGTTGGCTGTTGTGTTTTATGGCATATCAGCCCTTTTCGGGTCATTTAATGCCGAATCAAGTCATTTTATTATTAGATTGTACTTACAATACCTGCTATAGCATAAATGGTCACCCATCTAAGTATTGAACTGGCTCATTGCTGCTTAACTTCGGTGATCTAGAGGGGAACGGTGCTTTTAGCGTGACTTGACCGTAATCCCTAGCTGGCTAGGAGAAGGGGTGAAGGAAGAGCTCTCAAAGTAGTTTTGCCTAACCAGAAGGGAACCCCTCTAATTTGAATTAAGCGTTTTTCCTTCTCCTAGATCGTAAAACGAAACAACCAACCAAACCTTTCTATGGGTAAAACAGATAAGTTTAAAATTGTTTGTATTAGATAGTAATACTTGATGCCATCTAACTGTAAATTATTCGAATTAAGAATAGTTACTTGAAACTATAATTGTTTATTAGATATTATTAAGAGCTACTTGAAATCGTTGGGAGTAAAAATAGAATTGCCTCCCTTTTTACATAAGGGGGGGGGGCTTTCCCGCGTCACGTCTTCAGTTGGTCACGTGACAAGGTGAGCTTTAAAATCTCTCTTTCTCCGTCACGAATCGGAATGTTACATAATCTATGCGGTTGCATAAGATTATTGTCAATCCCCTGTAATTCTGAGGGGATGACCCTTTTCATACCATGGCCGGGTCCTTCCATGGAAAATTACAGAAGCCTGCCAAAATACGTGAAGTCAAGTGGGACCTTTTGAGTCCCGAGTTTGCAGTTGGACGTCAGGCAGTGACGATGTGAACTGTGACTCACTCTGCATACGCGCGCTATGTTAGTTAGCAGATGTCTGGTGGGGATTTAACAATAAATTAAGATCAAAAGTAAATCGAGTCTTGTGTTTATTACCTAAAAACTAACAATGACACAGAGCTTCTGATAACGAGAAATTCCTAACAGAAAACCAGACCCGAAGTCCCCAAGAAAGTCCAGACCTTAGAAGATTCCAGACCAAGTCAAGATGATAGAAGAAATACCAAAGACGATCAGAATACTAAAGACGCCCAAGAAATAGAACTAAAGAAAGAGGTATGCAACATTATAATTATTTAGTGCCAGTAAAGAAGAAGGGTAAGCAACAGGAAGGGTCAGACGTATATCTTTTAGCTTCCTCAAAAGCTACGTACATGCGTGCCTGATTTGTTCCCAGACCTCCTGAAAAATAGTAAATGGCTTCCACTCCTTTGTGATTTAACATTTCATCACGTTCCTCGAAACACCTTGTGCCTGTTTTATGGTTTGGGACTGGAACTATATTTTATCAGTGCATGTTGTTTTAATGAAATATTGTCTGTATAAATTGACTTGTCTTTTCTTTGCCGAATATTCTGTGTTGGGTTACCCTCGTTTGGATAACCTAATACATTATAGGAATGTAATTGTTAGTTTCAAACTAACACACCGTTGATAGATATAATTGTGCAAACAAATGATTATTATCAAATAGAACTAATTACTTGAAATTATATAATTATTAGCATTAAATAAGAATGGTTCAAACCATATAACTGCGTGCAAATTATTTGTATTAAATAATAACATTTTCTATCAGATAACTTTGTATAAACAACTCTTAAGAAACAACTACACAAAAATGTAAATATAAACGCATAATGAGTGTGGTTCTCTAGTATCTAGGCATAAAATAACCCTAGACGGGTTGACATTCAATATTCAGTTTCACTTTAACTTCTATTTCAATACATGCATGGTCCGACTTATCCAAAGGAGCTGTAAGGTTCAAGGTTATAATATATGGTATAACTTGTTGAAACGAACAACTCCGACAAGGGTGTTAAACATAACATGGACTTTAATACAGGCACATGGAAACGATACATATAACATGAAATACACATACAAGGAAACAAGATATAATAAAAGGACACATTCAATAGTTATGTACATGTACATATAAAATATAGAAGGAGTTATGGATAGTCCATAAAGGTTGAAGTCACTTACTGACTTAGTCCGTACGTGGGGGATAGAGACCCCCACGAGGGTGGGGTGTAGACACAAATGTCTAACCCATGTCGTCCAATCCGAGAAGAAGGAGAAAAAGAGAGAGAGCGAGTTTGTATCAGGCGCTTAAATACTATAAAACCCATGGTGGTCGGAAACGGAAACCCAGTGGGAAGATAATTCTTCCATGCAAAGGGCAGACAATCCCAACAGAGCTATTAAACCTACATCTCCAGCTAGATATTTATCATTTGAAAAAAACACTGATCCAATATAACTTTCTCTAATCTATCTTCCACTAGTTTACATTACTGGATATTTTTCTATAAGCCTTTAAAACACTTTTGTTGTAAACAGAACAAAATATTCGTTTTGTTATCTACAATGTTGACTAATTGAGTTTACCAGATTCATTGCTAATCCATTTATCTAGTCTTATCAATCTACCGTTAAAATCAATCAATCAATCGTTTACTGATGACATTGATATAGAATCGCTGGTCCAATGAATCCTCGTCCTTTTTCATTGAAATCTCCAAATTTCAGAAACCCACCCCTATTTAGGGATCGACCGGCTTGGGTTTTTTTTTTCAAGCATAAACCTGGAAAATAGTCAATGATCCAACTCCGGGGATGAACCTTCCAAAAGCAACCCAAAAATTATTTAGTTTCCTTTTTCTTTTGAGGTTTATTTTTTCTCCTAGTCCCCTCATCAAGTGAAAAGAAAACCGCTGGGTTTTTAAGTAGCAAGCCCATGCAGAAGATAATCATGATTTTGAGTAGGAATGGGTCATGAATGTGTTCATTGTATACAATGTTTGGTAATTTTCACCTTTAGTTATCAAAATTCCTTGCAAATAAGGCAATTAGAGTAACCTCCCTTGACTTTCACTTTGAACCAAGCCGGTAAGTATTTTGAAAGTCTCCGTGTGAAATTAACAAATCTTAGAAACTTTTTCGAAAACAATACAACTGCATGATTTAACTCAAAAATATCATAAAATGTGTTCTTAATAACAATTAAGTTCATTTCAGATAATGCACAGGCACAATTTTATGCTAGGAATTTTGATAACTAAAGGTGAAAATTATCCAATTTTTTCCCTGGTGGACACGGCGACACGAGTTCAAATTCTGAACAAGGCTAGTTGCATTTCCCATGACGCTAATAACCTCGGGAAAGGTATACATTCAGCTATTCTCCTTCCAGCTATGGGTAAATAGTAGTGTAGACTGGGCACTTTAACCTTTGTATGGCAACCAGTCTTGGAGAGTGAAAACCCTGAATTAAAACCTGGTAAACTCCGCTTAAGAAATTGACCCTTGTACTACATCTTACCCATACGGAGGGTTGGTAAATACATATATACTTAATTTTATATGTACTATTTTGAATAAATACAATAGAATCGTCGACTATTAAATAATTCAATTTTGTTCTCTACTACTTTGGACGAAACAATAAACCGTAATACATATAGTAGAACTAGCTGAAAAGCCACTCTATCGGGTGGGAATTAAGCTAATTATTCCTAAATCCATTTCCAGACTGTTATCGCACAGTTATTTCAAAATTGTTATCGTAAAAAAATGTTGCAAAAAATCGCCGAAAACAATTGCAATAATTAAGTCTTAGGAATCGAAAATTTGACAATTGGGTTCGAATTCGACTCTGATTGTCTTTAATTTATTTTCGGAGTCCATTTGATTCCAAAATGCTATAATATATTGGGCTACGGCCTCTAGGAGTAAGTAAGTAAGTAAAGTTAGCGGACTGACCTATTGTCGGTATCAGCCGGACAGCGAGCGAGTCTACCCCCTTTTAACTAGGGCTAGACCAGGGAGATTGTTTTACTGAGATGGAGCACTACACCTACCGTCAGCTTCCCAATTTACCACAGATATGAGATTACCCAATCTGCGTTACTCATAGTTGACGGAGACCGGTATCGAACTCAGAACCTTGCTATACCAAGGTGAGTGCTCTACCAACTGAGCTAAACCAGTGAGAATGCGACAAACTGACGCACATACATTCTTATTTATCATCAGAGATGACTGATGAAGATGTATATTTACAAAGCTTTAGATTGCTATGACTGATAGACAAATAGTAAAAAGATGGAAGACTCTATTCTGATAGTCTTCTAAATGTGCGGGGGGGGGGTGCCTGCCTACGCAGCAGCAACAGCAACAAAAAACAAAAAAACACTCAGCTTCCAAAATCCTAGCTTTTCTCATCTGGATTTGAAAGTGGTCCTCTGATGCTTCTGGCAAAAACATCCCAAAAGCCAATCAGTTGGCAGGCCACATGACCGACAAAGAATTATTGTAAAGTGTGTCAGATGTTCATCGATTCGATATTGGAATTGATTCAGTTGTTGTTTCTTGTTAGCGTTGGCCGAATGGGAATGGTTATGAATAGACCGTCATGAAAATTACAGATGTAGTTTTTCTCTTTCTCTCTTTGAAGAGAGGAACGAAAATGATGTGAAATAAAAGCGTCATAATTACGACAATTTACTGCAGAAAAGAAAAAGGGATTATCATCAGCATTTTCTTTTTCTCTCGCCCTCTTTTTATCCAATAAAAATGATAATCTTTATCGACGCCATTTATTCTTAATAATCACTAATCTTAAGACTTTTGGTTGGTTGATTGGTTGGTTGGTTGGTTTTTAATAGCATAAAAACCCTTATGGATTATCTAAAGCCAAATCTTGTTTTTTGTTTGTTTGTTTTTTTTTACATATATATATTTACCCACTTCTCCGCACGAATAGGATGTGACACTAGACCTGTTCAAAAATCAACTTTTTCCTTTTTTCATACCCTCCTGCTCGGTTTCCCATGCTTTTTGACCTGGAAAAGCCGAAAATCACAACCATTTTGAGGTAAAATGTCAGGAACCTTTGCCTCATTGGACCTCAAGATATTAAGCCCGCGATAGTAGAAAAGTGCCCAATTTTGCCTTCTGCCAGACAGTTTTCACCTGTAACTTTTGTTACAATTGGGATAGAACAACAAACTGGGTATCAAATTGAAGCATTTGTAATACTCTTTTTGTAAAAATAATCTGGTAAGTGTGGAGTAGTTCATTGCCATTACTCCTAGGACCACTCTAAAATCTGATGATGGAGGTGGGCAGTGTAATGGTTAGAGTCGTAGGAAATAGAGTCGTCAACCCGAGTTCAAATCCTAGACTAGGTTGTTTGCATGTCACATAGCAAAAAATGACACAATGTCAATTTCTTAAGCGGAGTTTGACAGGTTTGAAATCAGAGTTTATCTTCTCATAGACTGGTTATCTTGCTAAGGTTAAAGAGCCCAGTCTTCCCTACTCTCTATCCATAACTGGAGAGAGAATATTTGTATGCATAACTTTCCCAAGGGCATTAGCGCTATGTGACATGCAAACAACCTAATCAAGGATTTGAACTCGGGTTGACGACTCTATTTCTGACGACTCTAACCATTACACTACCCACCTCCATCATCAGATTTTAGAGTGGACCTGGGAGTAATGGCAATGAACTACTCCACACTTCCCAGACCTCCAGAACTGCAGCCTCAGGATCAGATACAGTTTAGAATCATACCCAGGACACCACCTCTTCTTTGGGGGGGGGGTATCCGTTTGCATGGGATGCAGTCAGCATATTCTAAACCCCACCGACAGGGAAATCCGTCTTTGTTGACATAAAAAATGATCAAAGAGAGACTTGTACACTTTAGAAAAAGTTGCGGGGTAGCTTGTGTAGTGGCTAACGTGCGGGACAGCGACATCGTAGTAAGCGAGTTCGAACTCCAATTGCGCTATTAAGTTCACTTAATACCCTTTGGAAAGATATTAGATGCCCTTGGGAAAGGCATGAACCATCTCACCCTCTTGCTATGGGTTAATTAGTACCACTAGTCTTCAAGAATGGCTTTGACATTAAATAACCCAGGAAGGTTGATATGTCATTAGATGCCCTTGGAAAGGCATGAATCCTTTTGTTCTCCCTACCATTGTTATAGGCAAATAGTAGGGTAAACTGAGTTTTTTTAGCTTTTGTTAGGCAACAAATCTAGGAGAAAGAAAACTCTGAATTCAAAACAGCTTTACTTCGCCTAAAAAACCTTGTGTAATATCCTGTAAATTGTTGGATTGTATCGGTATATAAGGTGTGCTGAAGTCCACCACTTAAACTTATAGGCTCTGTGTGAGCGCGTGGATTAAAGCCAGCCAATCAACTGCTAGAATACGTGGTTAGTTAACTATTTAATCGCGGATCTTGAAAGCCGTTCATTTGCACGTATTCGCCTCTATCGAACGGATCTGTAACCAAGGACTCTGTTCAACCAAAGGCTTCTAGCGAACACTAAGGGACACCAAGAAACAACCAAAGGATTCTACTCATCACTAAGGGACACCGAGGAACAACCAAAGTGTTCTAACCAACACTAAGGGACACCGAGGAATAACCAAAGTATTCTACCCAACACTAAGGGACACCGAGGAACAACCAAAGGATTCTACCCAACACTAAGGGACACCGAGGAGCAACCAAAGGATTCTACCCAAAACTAAGGGACACCGAGGAACAACCAAAGGATTCTACCAACACTAAGGACACCGAGGAGCAACCAAAGGATTCTACCCAACACTAAGGACACCGAAGAATAACCAAAGTATTCTACCCAACACTAAGGGACACCGAGGAATAACCAAAGGATTCTACCCAACACTAAGGGACACCGAGGAACAACCAAAGGATTCTACCCAACACTAAGGGACACCGAGGAGCAACCAAAGGATTCTACCCAAAACTAAGGGACACGAGGAACAACCAAAGGATTCTACCCAACACTAAGGACACCGAGGAGCAACCAAAGGATTCTACCCAACACTAAGGGACACCGAAGAATAACCAAAGTATTCTACCCAACACTAAGGACACCGAGGAATAACCAAAGGATTCTACCAAACACTAAGGGACACCGAGGAGCAACCAAAGGATTCTACCCAAAACTAAGGGACACCGAGGAACAACCAAAGGATTCTACCCAACACTAAGGGACACCGAGGAGCAACCAAAGGATTCTACCCAACACTAAGGGACACCGAAGAATAACCAAAGTATTCTACCCAACACTAAGGGACACCGAGGAATAACCAAAGGATTCTACCCAACACTAAAGGGACACCGAGAGCAACCAAAGGATTCTACCCAAAACTAAGGACACCGAGGAACAACCAAAGGATTCTACCCAACACTAAGGGACACCTAGGAATAACCAAAGGATTTTAACCAACACTAAGGGAAACCGAGGAACAACCAAAGGATTCTTCTCTATGGTTCAGCCTCTGCTTAACACAAGGAATCTCCACTGTAAAGTGATTCCCACTTGAAGCCTAAAAATGGCCACAACAATCGTAACACCAGTGACGGAGGGGTTGGGTAAAAATACATTAAAAGTTATAAAGCGAGAGACAAGATGTTCAGAGCATGAAAAACGCTGAGTTATTGTTTTTCGTTGTTTGTATTGTTATATATATATATATATATATATATATATATATATATATATATATACAACTCTATTACACACAACTATTATCCATATTCACAGACGTATGAAATCTAAGCTGAATGTGCGATTGTCCTGTTTTTCAAGTGATTCTTCACTTTTTTTTTATTTTGCGTAGAAACACAAATATTTTCTTCTTTTTTAAAAAAGTAATAATCCTTTCTTTTTTATTCGTTCACACATGTCATTTTGTTCTTCGCTTCAGTGGATTTCCGCTTTTCAATTTGGCTGAGTTGTTGTTGTTTTTTTTATGCGGAAACTGCGAAACAAAGAAATAAGTCATACATTAACAGCATCAATTTGATGAATCATGGAAACCGAGGAAATTCAATCAGACTTACCTTATATTTTTTCACCTTTGATAAATAAATAAAAACTGGAATAGAAACAAAAGATGAGTGTCAATATTCAACTATGGAAGACGGCACTCTCAACCGGGTGCAGCTGATAAGATAGCACTCTTAGACCGTCTTACTGTTAGACCATGGATTGGCATAACCTATCCTTTTTAGCAACCCTGGGACAGGGATCTCTTTATTTCCCAGTACCTGAGATGCCCCAAAAGGAAAATGCCTATGGTATCCACGCATTTTGCACTAGCCATCGCTTAAGCTTCGGTTAGTGCGTGGCTTCCCACGTTAAAAAATAAAGACCTTGTGTCACATCCTGACCCGGTGGAAGAGTAACGTAAATACCAATCCTGCAGAGGGTTAAAGCTCTAACACACAAACACTCAATGGGGCCACCTGTTGGCTGTGAGTGGTGACCTGTGATACTTGAGGACAGAATCTTAATGGCTGAGCTGTCTTTGATATTCAACACTCCACTTTGGCCCTTACTTTGGTTAGACTGTTGGTTGGAAAGAACCCTTCCGATAAATCGTCTGGTCACGTCAAGCCCTAGCACCTATATGATTGTACTGACCGTATTGTTCTTATGGCAAACCCCAACCCATTTTTATCATATATGTACAGTGGCTGAGGTTGTTAGTAACCTGAGTATGACGTCAAACTACATCTAGTGGTAAAGTTCCAGTTCTGGAGCTCTGAGAAGTGTGGAGTAGCCCTTCATTTCAATTATTCCAAGGTCCACTCTAACCCGGAATGGTAGTACGTTTTAGGGTCCCATCTATAGGTTAAGTAGATAGAAAAGGAGTTTAGAAAATAGAAGAAATGTAAAGTAGTTTAAAATTAACGGTAAAACAGTGGAAAATTACTCTCAGTTTGAATGACAAGAGCCTTAAACATGGTCTCTCATTGGCTTAGAGGATCTCATGATCAGGTAATGCTGGGAACGTAGAATTAGAATTTAGAAGAGTTGAGCTCTGTGGCTTTTTGCTCCCCCACGTGAGTGCGGGTTGACAATGTATCGAAGGAAACCTATTTGAGAGAATAAAAGAGTGTGCACGCAAAAAAATCACTGTGTTGTTCCTAACTCTAGCAGAGCAAGATGGAACCCAAAGAGAGTCACCCTCAGAATCAGAGGGACGGGAAAGAGAAACCCCAATAAGAAGAATAAAGTGACTACGTAACATTACTTTGCCAGTAAATCGGATATGGATACAAAATTACACTTTGATGGTGATGAAAACATCAATTATTGGGTCCACCAATGAGTAGCACAGGAATCGGTGTGGCAAAGGGAGGATCTGATGGTAGGTGTAGCGTTCCACCTCAGACGAAAAACTCAATCTCCTTGGTCTAGAGCTAGTGAAAAGGGAATAGACTCCCTCGCTGTCTGGCTGATACCGATATTAGGCTACCCCGACGACTTTTACTTTTACATTTAAAGACAATTTGGTTCAGTATGCCCTTCCTTTGAATGTTGGTGTAAAAACTTACATAAATAAAAACACTAGATGTTGGATTTATCTCTGGGTATAAGATATACGCAAAATCATCGCTATTTTTATCAACATCCCATCGACATTTTTATAGCAATCAGTCAAGACATTATGATAGAAGATTAGGAATAGTGAATCGCATATTGCTTCAAGACAATTCTCAGATGCGAATGAAGACATTGAAATAAAAAAAAAACAAGACAGAAAACTCTTCTGAAGATTTGAGCAGTTATCTTAGGCCTAATGTTACGCTACAAGATCAATTAGGAATGTGTGTTGCGTAGTCATATACTTATATATTTCTTAAACTGGATCAAACCTTTCTTTGCTATCTTGGATCTGTCGATTCTGTTGGTACTGATATTCTGCTATTTTTGTATCTAGGATCTGGGCTATTGTTGGGCTTGCATTCTCTCTGTTCTTTAGGTCAGGTCCTACTTGGGCCCTTTAGGTTTCTTTCTTTTTTGTGTCCGTTTTTAGTTTTTATTAACAAACACAAGACTTGATGTTAGTTTCATTTAGACGTCTTTTATTCAAGTTCTATCCAAGTAAATGGCCTCGGAGGACAGACCACACCTTGCATTTGTCCGCTTCAAACAACCAGCGCAGACTCTTTATTTTACTCTTCGTCCTTTTGGATTTGGCTCGGTCAATAAGAAGCCAAGTTTAGTGACTTCCACGTATCATTCATACGTATCACACACCCAGGTTTTTTTTCTTTTATCACACTTTTTAATTTCCACACATACGACACACGTCAACCCACTGGTGTCGTCATACATTGACCTCATCACTCTCATTATCTTACACTAACACGGATGTAAATTAAACTAAGTCACGTAAATTTGTGTTTCTGCTTTATAAAATGTTGTGGCAATTATTTGATCAAATATGATTATAGGGAAATTTACAACGAGCCACTTTTATTTTAGCAGTTTTTATACTCGAAAATTCGTTGAATGAGACTCATTTTACGTATTTCAGTTTTACCACCTTTCACTGATACACTGTGGGAAAATTTAAATTAAGCAACTCCCATGGTTTAATAGTTTGTTAGTAGGTCATTACTAGTGCGTTTAATTCTCACTGGGTGCCTCATTCTTCTGGCATTGTGCTTACTAAATTACAACAAAATATCAAAATTAAACGTTTTCGTTTACAACAGAATGTTCTTATATAAATTAAATTCCATGAAAAATGTTCTTATATTTTATAAAGTTTTTGGTAATAGATATTGTTGTAAATTATGTAAATTAATCTAAGTCATGTGAGTTCCTGTTTCTGTATCATAAATAATGGCGGCTGTTATTTGATCAAATATGAAAGTTATAACAGTCCCCTTTTATTTTAGCAGTTTGTGTGCTCGATATTTCATAGAGTGAGATTTGAATTTATTTTACGTATTTCAGTTTGACTTAACTTACAATAGTTGTCAATTACTAAGCTTCGTTTAGTACAAGTCCAGAAATATGGGAATACCAGCGAGATTGTATTATTTGAATTATTCGGACTATTGTCCTCGTCTTTATTGTTTTCTATACAACGTTTCGGGCGATGTGCCCTCCGGCCTTCTTCAGGTATTTCTTGTCGGAATCGGGAACCTTCTTTTCGATCTCAGGAACCTTCTTTTCGAACTCGGAAACCTTCTTGTCGTAATCGGGAGCCATTCGGAACTTTGAACCCAATCCTTTATTCAATCCACGAGGGTATCCTGTTCTCAGTTCGCTAACTATAGCTGGGTACAATTGTTAAGTTGTGTTAATTATTTTTCTATGTTACTGTCGCTCTTGACCAGGAGTGAACACTGCAGCCTGAGATAACTGTCACTTAGAAGTGTATTAACTCAACGCCTTTGTCCACTAGGCTATGTATCCAATGAAGACGAGAACAAGTCCGAATAATACAAATAATACAAATCAGCAAGCCTCATCTCAGAAATTCAGAGAAACTAGTGAGATGGGTTGGTTAGTTGGGTCTTACGGCATGTCAACCCTTGTTGGGTTATCTAATGCCGAAGGCATTTTGTTTTATTCATTCTTGTTGAGTATTCAATTTTTTTCACACTCAATTCTTTTTCAAAAAAATTTTTAATACTCATTTTGTAATCTCTTTAACCCATAGATGGAACCCTAACAGTACTACTACTCCAGGTCAAGTGGATCTGGAAGTAATGGTGATGAAGTGGTACTCCACATTCCCCAGAGTTCCAGAATTAGAACTTTACCACTAATGCAGTTTAAAGTCAAACACTGGACACTAAGAGCCTCAGCCACCACCTTTTAGCACATATATGATAAAAAATGTTCAGACTGTCATAAGGGTGCCCAGTGAGAATCGAACTCTAACAATCGTCTGAAAGCTGAGCTCGTTAACTATCACCAATCAATTGAATTAACTCAATAAAAAATAGACTAGTTCCAGAAACTATCTTATTTAAATAAAAACTAAGATTATGAAATTATTTTTCTCTTAAATGTAATCATGGGACCACAATTCCCAAAATGCGACAAATTATACGAAACAGAACGACTAGAGTGCGAACTCGCTTACGACGATGTTATAGTAAAAAATGATCGCTACTACGCCACGGTGACGCCCAAAGAACATGTGCAAAAAAAGTATTTTAAGAAACAACTACACAAAAATATAAATATGAACGTTCAATGAATGTGATTCTCTCACCTCTAAGTATAAAATAATCCTAGAAGGGTTAAAATGCCGTTAAAATCAATTAATGTTCCCGCTGTACTATTAATAGTGGTGGCTGTTATTTGATCAAATGTGAAAGTTTTAATGTCCGGTTTAACCCAGTCGGTAGAGCTTTTGCCTAGGAACCACAAGGTTCCTTGTTCGATACCGACCCTCGCCAACTCAGCGTATGAGTAGCACATGAATCTGTGCGGTAAAGTGAGGAGCTGATGATAGGTGAGGCGCTCCACCTCAGACGCAAAAATAAACTCTTTGGTCTAGCGCTAGTGAAAAGGGGATATACTCCCTCGCTGTCTGGCTGATACCGAATTTCTCCCCTTGTAATAAACTGAAATGCCATTAATCCGGTTTAGCCACAACCAACAAAAACACCCTCATTTTCAGTCACTTTTTTAAGTAAGAATAATAGCACTGTATTATATAAAAACAACAAAATAGAATGTAATGAATTTTGTGGTGTAATATTCTTAATGTCCATTTTTTATAGATAATATTTTTGGTATAATAAGTTTGGAAACTCAAATCTTTTTAGTGAACTTATTAACACTAGCAAATATATGCACCCTCCGGGTGCAAGTATTTAAGTTTTAATGAAATAAAATATCGTATTAAATTAGAAAGGCTAATGAAACTAAATAAGAATGCAGATAAAATGATTTGAAACAGAGTGAGTATAATCAAAAAAATAGAACAACTGAAACTTACTCTTCCATTACTCCCGTCTTTCATGGTTATTTTTTTCTAATTTAAGTATTTAGTTAAAATAGGAAGTAAAGAATAAAATTACAGTTATCTATTTTTGTTAATGGATTTCATTTAAAATTCATTGAAGAGATTTTTGCTTATATTGATTAAAATAAAACAAAACAGTTAGAAATCAATAATACTAAGCACATATTTATTAAAATCACATTTTTAATATCAATATGCAAATTAGCCTTCCCGTTCACACTGTAAACCGCTATTTTGTTGTATATATAAATATAATTGCATGTTGTTAATATATAGATGGTTAACAGTATTAATAATGTAAAATAATTTTATTAATAATTGAGGTTTAAATATAGTATAAGTAGTAATATAGTTTCGGTTACAGACAGAAAAACACACAATCTCCATTATAATAAGATAAGCGTATCTGAAGCTCGTTCATACCTCAAATTTTAGCTTTCAACACAAAGCAAAAAATCAACTGAGTGACAACTCGTTACTCGGAAAACTCGTAAGTTGGGATACTCGTAAGTCAGGGTGCATTTGTTAAGCTGTGTGTGTGTGGGTGGTGGGGGGCAAATGGCACGTAACGTCGACCTAAGAAAATCATCATTCACGAATTCTGATTTTGACCTTGGTACAAACCTCGACCTTTGTCATCAACTAAATATGTAACTATGTCAGTCAAGAGACAGACTAAGACAACTTTGAAAATAGTATCAGGAAGACTGTACTCCGCCAATGTTTATAGGAAATATGACTTACAAGATTAGCGGAGTACAGTCTTCCTCCTACCTGTCAAGAAAATCAGCATTTGAAAATTACTCGTCAGCGTAAATTATGTACCTATTTCACTGATGAGATAGGACACCTTCAAAGAAGTATTCATTATTCATTCATTCATATATATATATATATATAATATATATATATATATATATATATATATATATATATATATATATATATATATATATATATATATATATATATATATGAGAAGTAAACAAACAAGCAATGTGTTTGATATGGCCTTAGCCAACAATTCTTGGGAGAATATGTTCTTAATTGAAGTCATACCTAATTTTGAAAATTAAATAATTGATGATTAATGAATATAAAGGTATGCCCGCCTAATTCATTAATTATCAATTAATTTTTAAAAATAGGTATGACTTCAATTAAGCACATATTCTACCAAAATATATATATAGAGAGATAGATATAGATATAGATAGATAGATAGATAGAAAGAAACTCGACTATATAACTGAATGAAGTCTCCGGGGTGTAGTGGCTAAAGTGCTGCACTGTGACATCATAGTAAGCGAGTTCAAAACCCAGTCGCGCTATTACATTCACTGTCGAACTAATACCCTTGGAAAGTACAAAACCCTTTCTTCCCCCAGCTAGGGAATAGATAGTAACACTACTGTTCTTCTCCAAGGCTGGCTTTGGCATTAAATAACCCACGAAGGTTGATATGCCAAAAATCAAAGAAACCAAACATGCTACTCTGACTGAAAATAGATTTATATTAACACAACTACAAAGGGGAGAACCAAAGGTCTTAGCAGTTAATTCGCTTAGAAGAATTCGCTTGCTCATTTGGTAAACAGGTTGACCCCGTTTTGTCATTTTTCTGTTGTCAAGGGTTGCGGTTGGTTGATTACCGCAACGCAAACATTCTACAAGTCTTCCTCGGCGTCTCTCTTTAGACTTTATTGGTACGTTTAGATTTATTTTTGGTGTACACTGTACGATGAAGATAAGTATTAAACAACCGAACACACGGATAAACACTTCGTACTTCTAATTGTGGTCTGCTCTATTTTTACGGTATCAACACTATGAATAGCATTTACCACGACGACGACGACGACGACGACTGGAAGGCGAACGAGTTCACCTTTGTTATTCTCAAATTCATACAATTATATTCTATCAAGTACATGATTAGAATTCTTTTCAAACTTGAACCTTTGGATTCACTTAATGAATTTGCAGCTGCAGCAGCAGCAACAACAACAGCAATAATAATAATAATAATAATTATAATAATAATAATAATAATAAAATCAGAGGAAGGATTGAAACCATTCAGAACACTGCACAGCTGCAATCTGCCAGAATACTCAGAAGAGTCCTGGATACCTGAGGAGACTTGCTGTCACTCAGACTCCAGTGAAAGACCATCAGCTAATGCTGATGTGAAAACTCAAAAGGAAAAAAAATAATAGTAATAATGATGATGATAATAATAATAATAATAATAATAATAATAATAATAATACCTGGGCCGTCCCCATTATAAGATACTCAGGACCATTCTTAAAATGAACAAAAGCAGAACTCAGATAGATTGACCAAAGAACGAGAAAGTTAATGACCATGCACAAGGCCCTTCACCCTAGAGACGACAGAGATAGATTATATGTATCAAGAAAGGAAGGGGGAAGAGGTCTTGCCAACATAGAGGACTGCGTAGAAACCACTATCCAACAACTTGAGGATTACACAAGAAAGAGCAAAGACAAATTACTTATGGCGGCCAACAATAGTAGAAGTGACAGATGGACAAACAGAAAAACAACAAAGACTAGAAAACAAAAATGGGAAGAAAAACAATTATATTATATGGACACTTCAAACGACAAATCGAAGAGGTTGCACAAGAAAAGACTTGGACATGGTTAAGAAAACATAACCTCAAAAGAGAAACTGAATCACTAATAATTGCTGCACAAAATAATGCCGTAAGGACAAACTATATCAAAGCGAAAATTGATAAGACCTAACAAAATAGTAAATGTAGATTATGCGGTAATAGAGATGAGACTGTAAACCATGTACTCTGCGAATGTAGCAAACTAGCACAACGAGAATACAAAACTAGACACGATTGGGTTGGGAAGGTGATACACTGGGAATTATGCAAAAAATTTAATTTTGACCACACAACAAAATGGTATATGCATAAACCAGAATCTGTTCTTGAGAACGAAACACATAAAATTCTCTGGGACTTTGAAATAAAAACGGATCGCCTTATCCGAGCAAGAAGACCAGACCTAGTGTTGATAAACAAAAAAGAAAGAACTTGTCAACTGGTGGATTTTGCAGTTCCAGCAGATCGCAGGGTGAAGCTAAAAGAAAATGAAAAAATAGACAAATACTTGGACCTTGCCAGAGAACTGAAAAAGTTATAGAATATGAAAGCCAAAGTGATACCAATTGTAGTTGGTGCACTTGGAACGGTCCCAAAAGGATTGGACAAGGGTTTGGAAAGTCTGGAAAACAGAGGAAGGATTGATACCATTCAGAACACTGCACTGCTGCAATCTGCCGGAATACTTAGAAGAGTCCTGGAGACCTGAGGAGACTTGCTGTCACTCAGACTCCAGTGAAAGACCATCAGCTAATGCTGATGTGAAAACTCAAAAACAAAAACAAAATAATAGTAATTATGATGATGATGATGATGATGACGATAATAATAATAATAATAATAATAATAATAATAATAATAATAATAATAATAATTGGTGCCCAAGGGTTTGGAAAAAATGTGGGTGAGAAAAACTTTCATTAAATCAGTGGAAGAATCGAGACCATCCACACTACAGCACTGTTAAGATCGGTTAGAATACTCAGAAGAGTGCTGGAGACCTAAGAAGACTTGCTGTCACTCAGTCCCCAGTGAACCACCGGCTACGTCAGGTGTGAAAAACTCAATAATAATAATAATAATAATAATAATTGTAATTGATGCCCGTGGAACGGACCGTTCCACGGGCATCAATTACATTACAATGGTCTGAAAAAGAGTCTGGCTGAACTGGAATGCACTGGCTAAGGCGGGTGTGAAAAGCTCTTATGGAGCGAAATAATAATAATAATAATTTCACTCAATGGAAGGTTTTCACACTCACCGTAGCTAGTTCACTGTAGGGTGAGTAACAGCAAGTCTCCTCAGGTTTTCAGGGCTATTCTGAGTATTCTAGTAGATCTTAACAGTATTATTGTATGGTATGGTCTCGATTCTTTTTCTGATTTCCAATTCATCCATACTCTTTTCCAAACGTTTGGAGACAGTTCCAAGGGCACCATTGATACGACCTTTACCTTCATGTTCCACAGTTTTTTTTGTTTTTTTTTATTTGTTTTTTTTTTTCATTTCAAGAAAAATATCGAAGCAAAATTAGATGACACAACAGCCTCCAGTGAAAGACCACCAGTTAAATCTGCTGTTGAAAACTCTCACAACACTGGTTAGCTAGCGTAAACTTGGTAATAATTGCACCAGGCGCGTCTAGAATTATATGCAATTCTTTTATTACCTGCCCAACTTCAAAGATTGAGCGGCCTTGTCGGCTGGAACAGTAGCATACGCCGACTGCACTTCTGCAGAGGGATAAAAGTCTCCCCATAGGGCTCCAATTCTGGAGCTCTGTAAGTGCTGACTACCCCTTCATTGACATTACTCCCAGGTCCACCATGACCAGGAGTGGTAGGACCTATTAGGGTTCCATATTTTTATCAAATAGAGGTTTAGTTGTGCCGGGTCTTAGTGTCCTGTGTATGACGCTAAACTGTATCGAGCGGTGAGGTTCCAATTTTGAAGTCCTAGGAATTGTGGAGTTCTCGTTTTATTACCATTACTCCCAGATCAACTCTGATCCGGAGTGATAGTACCTGTTAGGGTCCCATCTATGGGTTAAATTGATTAGAAAAGAATTTTTAGAAATGTGTTTAAAAAATGAGATTTTAAAAATTGAATACCCAAAATTAATGAATAAAACAAAAACGTATTCAGCATAAGATAGCCTAAATATTGACATGCCGTAAAATCCAACCAACCAACCAACCAACTAACCACAGTTGAAACAAGGAAACTGATAGAAAGAATAAAAGAAATCATTTTTATAGTATTATTTGTATTATTCGGATCTCATCCTTATTGTTATCTGTACAACGTTTCGGCCGATGTACCCTTCGGCCTTCTTGTTTTCACATGCTGTCTGGAACCTTCTCGGACTCGAGAAACTTCTTGTCGTAATCGGGAATCTTCTTGTCGTAATCGGGAGCCATCACGGAACTTTGAACCTAACCCTTTATTCAGTCCACGGTGGTATCCTG
>CM042141.1:111861346-111981346 GCA_023376005.1 Doryteuthis pealeii | reverse complement strand
TAACATTAAATCTGGCTATCCCTCACACTTTACCGCTAAGTATAAGATAACCCCGGACTGGTTGATGTGCCGTTAGAATCAATTAATCATTGAAACATATATCTCTGCAACAAATGACTATCATTAAATAAACATATTTACTTGCGAAACATATAATTATTAATATTACATAGGAATACTTAAAACCTAAATAAGCATACACACACAATTTCTTACTCTCTTGGAATAAAATAACCCCAGTTGGGTTGTCCCTCACTAGTCCTGTAACCTGGACTAGTCGTAGAGTTTGCCACTCATGTCCCGTATCTTGGGCAATCCATTCCTCTTCAGGTTTACAACTGGTTGAATTCAGAATTGTTCTTCTCTTAGACCGGTTGTCATACCAATGTAAGAGAGCCCAGTCTGCCCTACTATTTACCTGGATGGAAAGAAGTAGAATTCATACCTTTAGCCAATGTCACTAGTGCTATGTGAAATGGAAACAGCCTCGTTGAGGATTTGAACTCGGATAGTCGAGTACACTTCCTACAAAGATAACCGTTACGCGACGAGCGCCTCCAAAGGAATGAGCGCGCCGTTAAAATCAATAAATTAAGTAATCAATCTTATTCTGGACATTTAATCAAATTATAAGATGTACTTGGTTCGGTTTAGCTCAGTTTGTATGGCATCCGCCATCGGAACCACAAGGTTACAGGTTCGACACCGCCCTCATCAACTCAGTTCATGAGTAGCATAGCTTAGATTAGAGCGGTAAAGTGTGGAACTGTACAGACGGATCATCTAATCGCGGCCAGAAGACCAGACCTATTTTTGATTGACAACAAGAGGAAGACTTGTCATCTTATAGATTTTACCGTCCGGTCGATCACAGAGTGAAAATGAAAGAGAGTGAAAATATTGACAAATACTTGGACCTTACCAGAGAACTGAGAAAACTGTGGAACATGAGAGAGAAGGTCGTACCAATTGTAATTGGGGCCCTTGGAACGATCCCCAGGGGTCTGGAAAAGAGTCTGGATGAATTGAAAATCAGAGGAAGAATCGAGACCATCTAGACTACAGCATTGTTGAGATCGGCTGGAATACTCAGAAGAGTCCTGGAGACTTGAGGAGACTTGTGGTCACTCAGCCTCCCACTGGCTACAGCAGGTGTGAAAAACTCGAATGGAGTGAAATAATAATAATAATAATAATAATAATAATAATAATATAATAATAATAATAATATAATAATAATAAATAAACATTAGTGAACACCCAAATGCAACAGAAGCAGAAAAGTTTTGGAGTGATATATGGATGAGGAAAGAACATAATAAACGGTCAAAATGGATAAGTGATATTAAGAATGAACTGATGGAAATTGAGGAAGGACCTGTAGCAAGTGTACATATAATTACGCTTAAATCAGTACTCAAGAAAGTAGCAAATTTGAAAACACCAGGCCATGATGGCATACATGGATTCTGGTTCAAAAAATTTACGTCTATCCACAAAAGAATGGCCTAACAACTGAACAGATGCCTACAAGAAACGGAAGTACCCGAATTGATGACAAAAGGGATAACTACACTAATCCAGAAAGACCCACAAAAAGGAAATGTCCCCAGCAATTATAGACCAATAACTTGTCTACCCATGACGTGGAAAGTATTGATTGCTGTTATAAAAGAAGAAATATACTTTTCACTCAATTGGCGGAAACTTCTCCCAGAAGAACAGAAAGGATGCCGCAAGGGAAAAAGAGGAACCCACGATTTACTGTATATAGACCAATACATTCTTAAAGAAGTAAAAAATAGACGGAAAAATATTGCAATGGCCTGGATCGATTACAAAAGCCTATGACATGGTCCCACATACCTGGATTTTAGAATGTCTAAAAATGTACAAACTTTCCAACATCATAAACTTCATTAAAAACTGGCGAGTTCAATTAAAAGCTGGAAAACAATCCCTGGCAGACGTAAAAATCCAAAGAGGTATCTTCCAAGGAGACTCGTTATCACCACTACTGTTTATTATAGCAATGATACCGCTCAATCATATACTTAAAAAATGTACAGGGGGATACAAATTCACTCACAAGAAAAGATAAACCACCTAATGTACATGGATGACATAAATTTTTTTGCAAAAAATGAAAAAGAATTGGAGACTAGTACAAACTATTAGAATATATAGCCAGGATATAGGGATGGAATTTGGAATTGAAAAATGTGCTATGCTTGTAATAAAACGAGGTAAAAGAAAGTTAATGGATGGAATACAACTGCCAAATAAGGAAACTATAAAATCACTTGATGAAAATGAAAGCTACAAATACTTAGGAATTTTAGAAGCGGACAATATCATGCAAGCAGAAATGAAAGGAAAAGTTAAAAAAGAATATCTCAGGAGAACTAGAAAACTTCTAAAAACTAAACTTAACAGAAGAAATCTGATCAAAGGAATCAATACCTGGGCTGTCCTCATTAGAAGATACTCAGGACTATTCTTAAAATGGACAAAAGAAGAACTCAGATAGATTGACCAAAGGACGAGAAAATTAATGACAATGCACAAGGCTCTCCACCCTAGTGACGATAGATAGATTATATGTGTCAAGAAAGGAAGGGGGAAGAGGTCTTGCCAACATAGAGGACTGTGTAGAAACCACAATCTAACAACTTGAAGATTACACAAGAAAGAGCAAAGACAAATTACTTACGGCGGCCAACAATAGTAGAAGTGACAGATGGACAAACAGAAAAACAACAAAGAATAGGAAACAACAATGGGAAGAAAAACAATTATATGGACACTTCAAAGGACAAATCGAAGAGGTTGCACAAGAAAAGACTTGGACATGGTTAAGAAAAGGAAACCTCAAAGAGAAACTGAATCACTAATAATTGCTGCACAAAATAATGCCGTAAGGACAAACTATATCAAAACGAAAATTGATAAGACCCAACTAAATAGTAAATGTAGACTTTGCGGTAATAGAGATGAGACTGTAAACCATGTACTCTGCGAATGTAGCAAACTAGCACAACGGGAATACAAAACTAAACACGACTGGGTTGGGAAGGTGATCCACTGGGAATTATGCAAAAATTTAATTTTGACCATACAACAAAATGGTATATGCATAAACCAGAATCTGTTCTTGAGAACGAAACATAAAATTCTCTGAGACTTAGAAATAAAAACGGATCACCTTATCCAAGCAAGAAGACCAGACCTAGTGCTGATTAACAAAAAAGAAAGAACTTGTCAACTGGTGGATTTTGCAGTTCCAGCGGATCACAGCTAAAGGAAAATGAAAAAATTGACAAATATCTGGACCTTGCCAGAGAACTGAAAAAGTTATGGAATATGAAAGTGAAAGTGATACCAATTGTAGTTGGTGCACTTCGAACGGTCCCAAAAGGATTGGAAAAGGGTTTGGATAGTTTGGAAATCAGAGGAAGGATTGAAACCGTTCAGAACACTGCGCTGCTGCAATCTGCCAGAATACTCAGAAGAGTCCTGAGGAGACTTGCTGTCACTCAGACTCCAGTGAAAGACCATCAGCTAATGCTGATGTGAAAACTCAAAAGGAGCAAATAATATGAACTTGTCAACTGGTGGATTTTGCAGTTCCAGCAGATCACACGGTGAAGCTGAAGGAAAATGAAAAAATGGACAAATACCTGGACCTTGCCAGAGAACTGAAAAAGTTATGGAATATGAAAGTCAAAGTGATACCAATTGTAGTTGGTGCACTTGGAACGGTCCCAAAAGGATTGGAAAAGGGTTTGGAAAGTTTGGAAATCAGAGGAAGGATTAAAACCATTCAGAACACTGCGCTGCTGCAATCTGCCAGAATACTCAGAAGAGTCCTGGAAACCTGAGGAGACTTGCTGTCACTCAGACTCTAGTGAAAGACCATCGGCTAACACTCATGTGGAAACTCAAAAGGAGTAAATAATATAACAAGAGTTCTACAGCACTTTTATTAAGCAGTTTTTATTTACTGTCTGTTTTCGTTATACGCGCTTCAATAGACATGGCTTTTCTATCTCATCTAATCACATCAGAAGTTTTTTTATAGGTAACTATTTGTAATCTTTTAGCGCGTGCGGATAAATGTTCGAATGCTGACCAAGTTCCAGCAAAGAAGAACGGGGAGCTCATAGAAAGAAAGAAAAAACTTCTTCGCTCCTCCCTCTCTTTAAGGAACCACTTTTAGAAATCGCAATGAAATACAAGAGTGCAAGCGGATCGATCGAGGAGAGGTCGCCAAAAAATCAGCCCTGACAGCAACAGCAGCAGCAGCAGCAGCAGCTCTAGAAACCTTACAGGATTTAAAAGCAGTAGCAGCAGCAGCCGTGGCGACAGCGATGGCGGCGGCGGCACACAGATACAGCCAATCGCTGCGAAGAATTTAGTAAACACAGAAGTGCAACGGCTTCTGATTGGTCGAAATCTTGGTTATGACCTACACTCGGTCTGACGGCCGACCTCAGGCAAATATATGACTGAAAAATGGTGGCTATAACGAAAGGCGGGAGAGGGTGAGTCGGACAGGTGAGGCTCTATTTAAAATTAAAAAAAGATGAAGATGAGCCTATTCGATCAAAAGTACATTAATGATTAAATGATAATGCGAGCCAGGAATTTTTATTTTTATTTTCTTATCTTTATTTTTATTTTATTTTATTTTATCTTTATGATTTTTGAAGCAGTAACTGAGTGTATGCAACTCAAAACAAAGGTATTGGATCTTACTAAATGGCCCAGATACCAAGAAAGCAGTCCTAATACTAGATGTACTAATACAGTGATACCTTGACTTACGAGTTTAATTAGTTCCGCACGTAACTCAATTTACTCGTATATCAAATCACTTTTCGACATTGAAATAAATTGAAATGCCATTAATCAGTTCCAGTAACTAAAAAAAAAAAAAATAATTTTTCATTACGTTTTTAAAAAAAAAGTAAAATAGTAATAATAGTAATAAAATAATAAAATAATAAATAATAAAATAGTAATGAAAAAGAAAAATAGTATTGTATTATATAAAACATGATAAGACATAAGATAATGAATTATGTACTGTAATATATTTTAATGTTTATTTTAAAAAAATAATGTTTTTCTTTGGTTTGATAAATTTGGAAACTTAAATATCTTTAGTGAACTTATTAATTTAAGCGTATCTGAAGCTTGCTCGTTCCTCAAAATTTAGGTCTCAACACAAAGCAAGTGACAGCTCGTAACTCAGAAAACTCGTAAGTTACAGCACTCGTAAGTTAAAGTATTAACGCAAAGTTAACAAAAACTTTCTAAGTTTTATAAATTAACTAGTATTTTAGATTAATCGATTAGAGTAAAATAGGATTTTTATAAATAAGAAATAAATATAATATCACCATAAGGAAGTGCCCATGTACCAGACTTAGCTTTGTAAATACAGTATTATCCATTAATAAGTGCGGGTGGGGCCGCTGTGACGTAGTGACTAACGTGCTGGTCTGCGACATCAAAGCAACCGAGTTCGAACTCCAGTCACGCTAATAAGTTCTCTTTCGGACTATCTTGGAAAAGGTATGGGAACCCTCATCTCTCCCAGCTATAGATAAAATAGTAACGCGACTGTTCGTCTACAAGGATGGCTTTGGTATTAACTATCCCTCGAATGTTGATATGCCATTAAATAAAGAAACCAAACAAAATAAATAACTGCACTCTCGAATTTTTTAATAAAAAATAGAATTTGATTATTTGTAGTGAAACAGTATAAATCAAAACGGACATTATTAGGTATTATCTATTAGTAAGTTCTACATCATCAAAACTCTGTAACCCAAAATAAGTACGCTTATATATATATATATATATATATATATATATTATATGTGTGTGTGTGTGTGTGTGTGTGTGTGTGTGTGTGTGTGTGTGTGTGTGTGTGTGTAATATGAACATTAATGTCCCAATCCTCATGAATACGGGAGCATTATGCTGACTGAGTAGCCATATACCACTAACAGTGATTTAACTTTCTTCACGCCGCTGGCGAGTATTGTGTTTTGTTAATGTTATAAAGATTCCATTTCATTTCCAGCCTCCGTTTGGTTATTTCTTATTTAGTAACCTCTGTAAGGTTACAACATTTTGGAGATGAGGGTGAGATATTGACTTTGTGCAAAGTAAATCTAAAAAGAGGGTGTTATATCCCCTACCTATGAACATTAATGGGTATGTCCGAATCGTCATAAATACGGGAGTATCGTACTAACTGAGTAGTCTTATATCACTTGTAGTGGTTTACCTTCTTCACGCCGCTGGTGAGTATTGTATTTTGTTAATGTTATAAAGATTCCATTTCATTTCCAACCTCCGTTTGGTTATTTCTTATTTAGTAATCTTTGTTAGATTACAACAGTGTGTGTGTGTGTGTGTGTGTGTGTGTGTGTGTGTGTTTCTGTAAAACACTAGAATTGTATTTGAGTGTAGATGAGATTTAGTGCATAAAGGGACTGTTCGGACTTTATGGCTAGAAGAGAGTGTGGTATCTGTTCATTGGCTATACTAAGCAAAAGAAATTAGGCGAATCTGGTTTTGAGCCAATGGGCCGGTTCGGGGTAATCTGGCTGCAATGACGAGGCAATTTTCCCACCTGTCATTCCACGTGAAAGTGGTCATGCGTCGCATTCTAACCCGGAGGGGGGATAGATAGTTAATTATTGACTTGGTGTATCTTACTCTGAAGAAGAAGAAGAAGAAGAAGAAGAAGAAGAAGAAGAAGAAGAAGAAGAAGAAGAAGAAGAAGAAGAAGAAGAAACAATATCATTGACAAAATACAACTAAACACAATAAGATAAATATCAAATTATAGGGCAGTTTAATAAGTGAATGCAGCAAATAGGCTCAAAAGAATACAAAAATTAGACATGATTGGGATGGAAAAAGCGATTGATCGGGAACTGTGCAAAAGACTAGGATTTATCAAGAATACGAAAACAAAAACAGCTAATGATTAAATTTGCCCTCACTTGATCTCCAATAAAAAATTATTAATGACTATGAATGGGGAAAATAACAAACACACACACACACACACACACACACACACACACACACACATATATAATATATATATATATATATATATATATATATATAAATTAATATTTGTAATAGTTTTCTATCTTTATCAATAAAGAGTGCCCGATATCGGTGATAAATATGCCTAAGTTAAGATTGCGTAGATAGAGTCATCAGCACTAAGAGCTCTTGGTCTGGAGAACACAGGCGAGAAACTGACTGTTACAAAGCGCTGTCGACTGTTGATCATATCCTCATATATATATATATATATATATATATATATATATATATATTGTGGGTCAAAAACTAATGCCATTTTGTTTAGGACAGGTATAATTACCAACACAGGAACATGTATCATACATCAAAAAAGTTGGTCCTCTGTGAATCACATCACTACTTCTCCACATAGTCACCGTTTCTCTTAATAGTAATGTTTCACCTTCGAAAGAGAGCATGTATCCCTGCCTGTAAAATTCTTCTGACTGTTCTTTGAGCCACTTCTTCACCACAGATTTCACTTCCTCGTCACTAGAATAATATTTGCCTCTCAAACTCTCTTTCATGGGGCCAAAGAGATGATAGTCTGAAGGTGCTAAATCTGGTGAGTATGGAGGATGCAGTAAAGTTGTCTACTCGAATGAGGCGATTTTCCCCCTTGTCCTGGGGCTTTTGTATGGTCTAGCAATGCCATGCAGAAGAAGGATAGTGTCGATTGGTAAGTTGTGTCTTACTCGTCGTAGCCTCGTTAGGGTCTCCATGTAAGCCTTAGTTTGTTTTTTTTAAACTTCACATGAAATAAAGAAAATGGCATTACTTTTTGACTCGCCCTCGTATATAGTGTGACGTGTAAATTTTCACCATTTTAGATTATTAATTATTTGCACATGCACTTTGTTTATTGCATATTTTATCTAATGTGCAGCAAAGTATAGTCTATTGGGCATTGTCGGTGAGGAAAGCAGCACTATGAGGCAAATAACTTCAGCAAAATTTTAGAAACGGTATGCCGTAATGTATGCCATTCACGCTGTCAGCTTCAAAATGAATATTTCAGAGTGTTTGAGTGTCAATCTGAGGACAGTGCAAAAGCGTTGGATGAGTCCAATATTGTTTCCAAAGGTACAGCAGCTCGGAAGCCTCACCCTGATTGTTCTGATAAGAAAAGAACTCCTGAATTTCTTGGAGATATTCAGCTGCTTGCAAGATGGGTTTCAAGAATGTGCCACTGTACAAAGTGAAAGGGGTTGACATTTCCAGAACAATTCTGACTCGCTCACAGGTTAACCTTAAGGATTTCCGCCGCAGATGAGTAATTCAGAATTAAACCTGTATTGATTGTAAAAGTGATGCAACAGGAGGATAACAGGCATATATCATTTGTTTCGTATGGTCAAAATTTAATTTCTTGCACACTTCCCAATTAGATCACCTTTCCCTCCCAGACATACCTACTCTTGTAGTCCTTTTGTGCTAGTTTGCTGTATTCGCTTATAAAATGATTAACCGTTTCGTCTCTCTTTCCACACATCGTACACTTGCTATTTCGTTGCGTCTTATCTATTTTCGCTTTGATATGATTGGCGCCAACTACAATTGTTATCATCTACACCCTCATGTTCCATAACTAATTCTCTGACAAGGTCCAGGTATTTGTCTATCTTTTCGATTTCTTTCATTTTCACACTGTAAACCGGCAAAACGGCAAATCCATTAATTGACAAGTTCTCTTTATCTTGTTAATCATTTCTAAGTCTGGTCTTCTGGCTGGTATAAGGTGATCCGTCCTTATCTTAAAATCCCATAGAATTTTATGCGTCTAATTCTCTAGAACGGATTCTGGTTTGTGCATATACCATTTTGTTATCTGGTCAAAATATAGTTTCTTATACAATTTCCGGTGGATTACCTTTCCAAACCAGGCGTGCTAGCCTTTGTACTCTCGGTATGCTAGTTTGCTGCATTCGCATATTGTATGGTTGATTGTTTCATTGTCTCCACACATCATACACTTGCTGTTCTGTTGTGTCCTGTCGAATTTCGCTTTGATTATTATTATTATTATTATTATTATTATTATTATTATTATTATTTGCTCCTTTTGAGTTTCCAAATCAGCATTAGCTGATGGTCTTTCACTGGAGTCTGGGTGACAGCAAGTCTCCTCAGGTCTCCAGGACTCTTCTGAGTATTCTGGCAGATTGCAGCAGTGCAGTGTTCTGAATAGTTTCAATCCTTCCTCTGATTTCCAAACTTTCCAAACCCTTTTCCAATCCTTTTGGGACGTTCCAAGAGCACCAACTACAATTGGTATCACTTTCACTTTCATATTCCATAACTTTTTCAGTTCTCTGGCAAGGTCCAGATATTTGTCCATTTTTTCATTTTCCTTTAGCTTCACCCTGTGATCTGCTTGAACTGCAAAATCCACCAGTTGACAAGTTCTTTCGTTTTCGTTTATCAGCACTAGGTCTGGTCTTCTTCCTGGGATAAGGTGGTCCGTTTTTATTTCAAAGTCCCAGAGAATTTTATGTGTTTCGTTCTCCAGAACAGATTCTGGTTTATGCATATACCATGTTGTTGTATGGTCAAAATTACATTTTTTGCATAATTCCCAGTGGATCACCTTCCCAACCCAGTTGTGTCTAGTTTTGTATTCCCGTTGTGCTAGTTTGCTACATTCGCAGAGTACATGGTTTACAGTCTCATCTCTATTACCGCAAAGTCTACATTTACTATTTTGTTGGGTCTTATCAATTTTCGTTTTGATATAGTTTGTCCTTATGACATCATTTTGTGCAGCAATTATTAGTGATTCAATTTCTCTTTTGAGGTTTCCCTTTCTTAACCATATCCAAGTCTTTTCGTGTGCAACCTCTTCGATTTGTCCTTTGAAGTGTTCATATAATTGTTTTTCTTCCCATTTTTTTTTCTAAAGACCTCTTCCCTCTTCCTTTCTTGACACATATAATCTATCTATCGTATCTAGGGTGGAGAGCCTTGTGCATGGTTATTAACTTTCTCGTCCTTTGGAGTTCTTCTTTTGTCCATTTTAAGAATGGTCCTAAGTATCTTATAATGCGGACGATTATTATAATGGGAATGATTATTATTATTATTATTATTATTATTATTATTATTATTATTATTATTATTATTATTATTTCACACCTTGCAAGTTTTTCATACCAACGTCAGCAGATGGTCATTCACTGGAGTTTAAATGACATCATGTCTCATCAGGTCTCCAGGAGTCTTGTGAATATTCTTGCCGATTTTAACAATATTGTTATCGGGATAATCTCAATTCTTCCTCTGATTTTCAATTCCTCCAGATTGTTTTCTAAACTCTTGTGGACCGTTTCAAGAGTGCCAAATACAATTGGTATCACTTTCATCCTCATATACCCCAAATTTTTTATTCTCTAGCAAGGTCCGGTATTTGTAGATCTTTTCATTTTGTTTCACCTTCACCCTGATCAGCTGGGACTGCCTCTAATTCTCTAGAATGAATTCTTGTTTATGCATATATCATTTTGTTGTATGGTCAAAATTTAATTTCTTGCATAATTCCCAGTGGGTTACCTTTGCCAACCCAGTCGTGCCTAGCCTCGTACTCTTGGTGTGATATTTTGCTGATTCGTTTACTACATGGTCGATCGTTTCATTGTCTCCACTACCCTTCATTTACAGTCCTTTTGTGTCCTGTCAATTTTCGTTTTCATCATCATCATCATCATCATCATCGTAAACAAACTGAGGTAAAGGCTTATATAAATGTTTAATTTATTCAAATTGGGTGGGAAAAGGTTGCGCCCAAATCTACCTCTCTCATAAATCATGAAGATTGATTTTTCGCCGAGATGTTATGCGAACGATACATTCCACACGCGCATGCGCGGACTGCTATAGCCTAATTTCGTCAATGTTTACATCCGGTAAAATGCAAACAAATAAACGCCCATGTATACACAAGGGAATGCCGTCGATTTATACCCAAAAATAAACGTGTATTTAGTCACGATGGAAATGTTATTTTTTCTAAAATACGTATTTTAGAAATTATTATTGTATCCTTCTTCTAAAATGACATATACAAGCTTAAATATTTCTATTTTGCAAGTTATGGAGATTTTTAGACATTTTAAATATTAATGTTTATTTTATGATTATTTTCTTGTGTTTTTTTTTGTTGTTTTTTTAACTCCTCAAGCTAAAACGGAGTTAGATGTTGGGGGCCAGTTGCACTTCTGGTTAGAGGCACCTTAAGTTACCTCAACATAGAAATTATATTAGGTACAGGAGAAATAAAAAAAAATTAATTGAAATTAATTCATTAAAAGAAAATGGACCATATTACCTTTAGAACCCCTTTTTGATCTCGATTAAGAAAGAACATGTTTTTCATTTACACCGTCAATAATTCGGTTGTTTGTTAGGGGTTAGGTTAGGGGATAGGGTTAGGGTTAGGGTTAGGGGTTAGTTTTATAAATTAAAAATCTAAAATCGTCTGTTAAAACAACCGGATATTGACGGTGTAAATAAACATGTCCTTTCTTAATCGAGATCAAAAAGGGGTGCCTAAAGGTCATATGGTCCTAGAAAAAATATATAAGATAAGTTCTGAAGAAAATGTCTGGTTTTATTTTTCTCAATTATATTGAGTGTAAGAATAATCTTCATTAGATTATTCAGTTTGTATTATACGACTAAATGATATAATTCTTTCCAGCTTGGAGCAAATCAACATTTTTTTTTTTCAATAATAAAACTAATTCTATAATTATTATAGGTTTTATAAAAAGAAGTCTGTGTGTCCCTCGAGCAGAAGTGGCCGGAAAAATTGCCTCCTTTGCTCCCTTATAAATGCAGCCCTAACTTCAAGTATAACTTTTTAAGCGAGACGTCTAGGGGAATTTAAAACAATAAAGGTTTATACAAAAAATTCCAGCGTTATAATTTTGTTTGTACAAAATCAAAGTTTTCTACTGTTTATTTAGTATCCAGAAAGAATGGGGTACATTTGCGGGAATTTAGCTCAGTCGGTAAAGTGGTCGCCTAGGAATCACAAGGTTCTGTGTTCGATACCGGCCCTCGCCAACTCAGCGTATGAGTAGGACATGGGTCTGTGCGGTAAAGTGAGGAGCTGGTGGTAGGTGTAGCGCTCCACCTCCGATGCTAAAAGAAACTCCTTGGTCTAGCGCTAGTGAAAAGGGGGATAGACTCCCTCGCTATCTGGCTGATACCAACTTTAGACCACCTCGACGACTTTACTTACTTTAATCCAACTCATTCGCCACAGTTAGGATGTGGCACAAGGTTGCAAGTATAGGGTATCTGACGAAGATCGAACTCATTATTCACTAGTAATGGATAAGCGAGACTAGCTTGCTAACCATTACACCACGAAGAGACGCCTTTCTACCTAAGCATTTGCTTGTTAACCATTACATTATGAGAGGACACCCTTTTTATCCAACCCGTTCGCCACAGGTAGGATGTGAGACAACATCGCAAGTATGGGGCATCCAGAGAGGATAGAACTCGCTATTCAGTAGTAATGAATCTGCGAGACTAGCTTGCTAATCATCACACCACGTTGGACGCCTCTCTATCCAATCCGTTCACCACGGGTTGGATGTGACACAGGGATCTTAAATATGAGGTAATCAGCGAGGATCGAACTTGCTATTAAGTAGTAATGGATTTGCGTGACTAGCTTGCTAACTATTACACCACGTTGGAACGTCTCTCGAGCGTGTCTTGTGTTTATTTTGTTTTCGTGACATACATGAATATACAAATATTTTGACTGGCGCGAAATTATTCCTGTATGACTCACGCCTCAAGTAAATTATGTAAATAAAACAAGTATCTCTATATATATATATATATATATATATATATATATATATATATATATATATGTTCCTTTGTCACCAAATAAATAGATATGTAAAACCTTTATATTTATTTTATTTTATTATATATATATATATATATATATATATATATATATATATATATAGAGAGAGAGAGAGAGAGAGAGAGAGAGAGAGAGAGAGAGAGATAGATAGATAGATATAATCCAAAAGTCCAGAGAAGAAATCTTCCTTACGACACAAGAGTTTTATTTAAAAAAACCTGTCGCAGTTTGAGAGCTCAATGTGTGATCTTAAAGTTAGAGTCACAGAGCAAATATATAAGTAAAGAAATAACAAAAGACTTAGAGATTGAGCATTATAGTCTATTTCAGGGAGCTTAGACAAAGTGTCTAACTCTCCCGACTCATATATATATATATATATATATGTGTGTGTGTGTGTGTGTGTGTGTGTGTGTGTGTGTGTGTGTGTGTGTTCAAGTGCTTAAACTGATTCTAATAAATACACCATGGCCATGAGACTAAGATAAGTAAATAATTATTAATTTATAAAAATCTATTATGAACATCACAATAAGTAAGGATTATTGGTGTTAAATAGAGAGTTTTATCTTCTTAAAGAAAAAGAGCCATAGATTCTGATAAAAACACATTAATATTTACAAAGAGATCTTTTACGATTGATTTATTAATTTAATGGCATATCAACCCGTCTTGGGTTATTTTGTGCCCTGAGATTAGGGAATCACGTTCATTGTACATTCATATTTACATTTTTTGAAGTTTTTCTAAAAAGTTTTTTTTTTCACATAGTTTTTCACAACTTTACTGTCTTTTAAAATATTGATATTACTACAAAGTATGGAGTGCTTACTTGTTTACATTGAGTGATTGATTGATTTTAACGGCATGTCAACCCATATAGGGTTATTTGTGTACAGACATCAGGGAATCGTGTTCCTATGTAGATTTTTGTAGTTTATTAAGAATTTGTTATTCTTTGTTTTGTTTGTTTTGTTTTGTTTGTTTTTTTTTTTTTGTTTTTTGGAGTAGGTTCAATTAAATACGAATATATGTTAAATAGATCTATTTGACCCATAAATGGGGTCCTAAAGATACTACACTCCGTGTTAAAGTGGACCTGGGAGTAATGGCAATGAAGAGGTACTCAACATTCCATAGATCTCCATCACCGGAGCCTCAGCATCAAATACAGTTTTTGTCATAACCAGGACGCCCCTTTTTTGGAGGGGTCTAACCCCTCTGTTGGGGATACATTCAACGTATTCTAAACCCCGCCGACAGGATACATCTCTTAAACGAGATGAAGCTAAAGGGAATAAATACTATTTACGTTTTTTTGGTTACCTTAACGTAAGTGTTATGGAACTAGTCTAGCAGACGATTATTACAGTATACTGAGTTCAACACTCACCGAGTGCTTTACTATGGATTTTTATAAATTTATGTATTTCCATTTTTTCTACTCACATTGACAGTGCTCTCCTGAACAGTTCCGTGGAGTGCAATTTTTTGTGTGTCCTATATAGACTGGGACTGCCATGTATCTTACTATGTTTATCTGTTCCTTTCTTGATCAGAGATAAATAAATACAATAAGATGTTTAGTCCTTAACCACTATATCTCATATATTGCTCCTTATTTTTCTATCAGTTTGGATAGCAAAGTTCCACAGAAGCGTGGCTTTATTATTATTATTATTATTATTATTATTATTATTATTAATGAGAGTTTTTCACGCTCGCCTTAGTCGGTAGTTCACTGGAGGCTAAGTGACAGCAAGTCTCCTCAGGTCTCCGGGACTTTTCTGGGTATTCTAGCCGATCTTAACAATGATGTAGTTTCTTCTCTAATTTCCAGTGTACCCAGACTCTTCTCTAAGCCCTTGGGTACTGTTCCAAGGGACTCATTATTATTATTATTATTATTATTATTATTATTATTATTATTATTATTAGCAAAAACAACAACAATAACAGCAATAAACAACAACAACAATTCATGATAAAACAAAAGGGATTCGAGTTCGAATGCAGGCCAATTTATGCTTAATCATTTTTTACTTTGGTTGCCCAAAACAAAAACGGCCTTGACATTTTTAAAAGTTTGTTTACATTCTCCACATTTGACAAAGACAAGGGAAGGGGGAGAAAGGCAAAAGAAGATGGAGAGAGAGAGAGGGGGGAATGGGAAGATAGACTGAAAGAGAGAGGGTGAGAGTGAGAGTGAGAAATGTGCGTCCCCCATTCCTAGGTAATAAAGAGTACAAAAGAATGAGGGCAAATTATGAACGCGTCCAGCCACGACCTGAATCTCGACCAATCATCTCGCACCCAGCTTCTCATTTTGACTTTCGATCGATCCAGTGCATCTGTCGCTGCTGCTGCTGCTGCTACTTCGCCTGCCACCCTCACTGCAACTTAAGTCGACTCCCCCCACCCACCCCGAAAAAAGCTTCCCTGATGCAGAATATAGACTGCATAAATTTTCAATGGTAAACAGTATCGATCGAAACGCGTGTACTTTAACGGTCGTTTCTAAACTGTGTCAACGTGTGTGTGGGGGGGGTGAGTGTGGTAAGACACGTACGGAATAGTTAGATATATTATTAATCAATTGTTTATCTCCTATGCCATCACCCCCCCCCCCCCATCCATCCCACCTTACCCAATTTTTGGTTCCGAGGTTATGAATGAATCTTTTTTTTTTTGTTTTTTTTGTTTTTTTTGTTTTTGCTTTTGTGATTTTTTTTCTCATTTTTTGTTTTTTGTTTTTTGTATTTTTTTTTGTTATTTTTGTTTTTTAATTCTACCTCCCTCTTTTTCATTTCCCGCCCTACGATGACAAATATGACACTGGGTCGGTTTTAATAATCTGGGGCCATACGCGTACATGTTTGTACTAACAAAAACTAAGTAGGCCAAAATTTCGGTACGATAACACCACCTTCTTTACAAATAAAAAATAAAAAATAATAATAATAAATAAAATTGTAAATTGTCACTTATTTTATTTATTTTATTTTCCTTAAGAGGCCTAAACTTACAATTGAAAAAATTCGATGAATTTCTTATAATAAACATGAAATAAATCGGGTTAAATAGAGCACATCTTCAAGAGAGTAAAATGGCAAAAATGCACCAGAAATGTGTTTTAAAAACTGTGTAACAAATAATTTTTATTTGTCTGAATTTTTTTAGATGAGGCTTGATATTTGGATCTTTTTGGATTGTTGTCCTCATTTTTATTGTTATATACACAACTTTTCGGCCGATGTGCTTTCCGGCCTTCTTCAAGTATTTCTTGTCCAAGTCGACAAACTTCTCAAACTCGGTAACCTTCTCTTCGAACTCAAGAACCTTCTTGTCGAACTCGGGAGCCTTCAAGTTGTAATCGACATGTTAGTGACAATCCTCAGTAGATTACAGGTTCAATTCTGACCGAGGGTGATAATAACATAGAATACTTAATATAGCTTAACACTTGTACCCGGTCATGGTTAACGGAATGAGAACAGTCTACCCTGGTGTATTGAATAAAGGGTTCGGTTTGAAGCTCCGTGAAGGATCCTGATTACGATATGAAGGCTTTCGAGTTCGACAAGGTTACCGAATTCGAAAAGGTTCTCGAGTTTGACGAGAAACGTTATGTAACAATAAAGATGAGGATAACAGTGCTAAAAGAAAAAAAGAAAAAAAAAGAAAACAAATAATACAAATAATTTTTAGATGTGATTTTTTAATCCTTCCTTTCCATAATCCAGCAAAATTTTCATTAAGTTTCATTTATTTTCCCGAACTTGATTTAATTCTAATTTACGTGGGTTTAAAAAAAACACGTCGAATTTTGGCCAAACCTAGATTTGAAAAAAGGATGGTTATCAGCGTAGGAAATGAATACGACGACACAAGTTCAAATCCTGGAAGAGGTTGGCTGTTTTTCACATAGCGCTAATACCCTTGGGAAAGGTATGAATCCAACTATTTTCCCTCTAGTTATATGTAAATAGTACGGTAGACTAGCCTGCTTAACCTTGGTACGGAAACTGGTTTAGAAGAAAAATTCTGAATTCAAACCTGTTAAACTCCGCTTAAAAACTGGCCTTGTGAAAGCGTTGGAGAATGCCTACCTAGACAAAAACTGACAATACTACACAGCCTATGTCACAAAGGCAGGACCCAACCCCCTTATCGAGATTGGGAAGTGCTACTCCAGAGGTGGAATATCCCAAAGACCAGACACATTTGCGTCATCATTGCACACGATTTTATTCGAAGGCGAGAATAAGGTTTTTATTCATTTTTCCACTCCACCCAACAAAAGCAAATATGATACAAGGTCAATTTAAAATGAGTTTCCATATACTTTTACATGTCGATATGTTCAGAGATTGCCCAGTCTCATAGCTTAGATACGGCACAAGGTCAGAAGTATAGAGCACCCAGTGAAAATCGAACTCACTAACAATGGTTTGCTAGTGTAGCTTGCCAACCATTACACCACATGAGGTACATATAAGTGTTTGCACAAAGCTGATTAATGTAAGTTACTGGTCGGCCAACACTGGTGTATTCATGTGTAGAACTTCATAGGAGAATGTCATTTATTAGTCCGTCCTTATGCTCAGCATGTATTGCTTGTCTTACTTTCATGGCTTGCGAGATAGTAAGTAAGTGGCCATACAGCTGATACTAATATTGAAAAATAGAAAAACTTTACCCTACAATTTAATACAATCTTTGTAAGATGATTATTATTTTACTCCTCGTGGGTTTTTCATACCAATATGAACTGGTGTTTTTTTTTGTTTTTTTTTTTTTACTGGAATCTGAGTGACAGCAAGTCACTTCAGGTTTCTAACATCCTTCTAAATATTCTAGCTAATTTTAATAGTGTTGTGGTGTAGATGGACTCGTTTCTTCCTCTGATATCTTGTTCATCCTGTTTCTTTCAGGCATTTGGGGACAATTCCAAAGGCACCAACTACAATTGGTATCACTGTCACATTCATGTTCCACAGCTTCCTGGAAAGAACCAAGTATTTGTTTATCTTTTTACTTTCTTTTATTTTCACTATATGGTCCACTGGAATGGCAATGTTATTTCAAGTGGGGAGGTGCTGGCAGATAGACAGAAACAGGTGGAAAGTCATCGTAATCTAATGGCTAACGTTCTGGGGTGCGACATTATAGTAAGTGAGTTTGAACACTAGTCGTGATATTACGTTCACTTTCGTACTAATACCTTGGGAAAGAAATGAACATCCTCATTCCACCAATTATAAGTTAACTGGTCTTCTTGACCGACTGCACCTCTGTAGAGGGTTAAAATCCCACCTATGCGCCGCCCTGTCAGCTGGGGCGTTAGAATGCACCGACTGTACCTCTGCAGAGGGGTAAGACTCCCCCAATGGGGCCACCTGTTGGCCCGACCCGTGATGCTTAAGGATAGAGCCCAGGTGGGTGAGCAGTTCATGACATGCAATACTCCACTTTGGCCCTATCTTGGGCTAGACGGGCGGTCGGAGAGGTCACGTCAAGCCTAGCACCTATATGATTTTCCCAACCCTATTGCCCTTATGGCAAGCCCAAGCCTTTTTATCATATGGGTGCTAGAGGCGGTGGCTGCGGGTCTACATGTCCTGGAATGACGTTAAACTCTATCTGATGGTGAGGTTCCAGTTTTGGAGGTTTGGGGAATGTGGAGCACCCCTTCATCACCATTGCTCCCTGGTCCACTCTGACCCGGAGTGGTAGTACTGTTAGGGTCCCATCTATGGGTTAAATAGAAAAATATATTTATAAAAAAATTGTATTATCCATTAAGAATTGATTTATTTCAAAACTTTATCGGCATTAAATGACCCACTGAGGTTGATATGCCGTAAAACAAAACAAACCAAACCAAACCACCTATGCGGCTATCTGTTGGTCGTGGGTGGTGATCCGTGATGCTTAAGCATCGATTCTACTTAACTAAGCAGTCCATGACATGCAACACTCCACTGTATATGCATGATGACTGCCACATCTTGACAGATGATAACCCTTTTTACCAGGAGGAGTCCTCGTGGCGTAGTGGCTAAATAGCTTCGGCTTATACAGATATTTGTGAGAAGTGCTCGATCATCTGCGTAGACCACTTCTGTAATAGGTTCTGAGGTATATTTCCGACATTATATATATATATATATATATATATAATATATATGGTAGAGATACCAGAAACACAGGAACAAAACTCAGACAAACATAAGAAGGAGATATATTTCGCTAAGTATTCAGCTCAGCATCATCAGTCGTTTATTGATTATTAAGGCATCATACAAGTGTTTTATAGAAAAGAAAGTTGACGGGAGAGGTCAGGATGTGGGAAAATTGAAAAGAGTAATAATGGAAAATAACCAGAATAAGTAGCCGTGTGAGTGATAACTTGGAATTCTCTGGCCTTGGCTTCTGATTGGCCGAGCCGGACCAACAGTGCGAAGAATTAAAGAGATAGTGTTAAAGTTTGAGTCTTGCTGAGGTTTGGGGGACGAAGATAATTAACTAGTTGTTTGAAGGGGACAGACACAAGATGTAATATGTCCTCCGGGGCCATTTCTCGATGGTTAACTTGGAACTGAAAAATAAAGAGCACTGAAAAAACCCATCAAGTCTTGTGTTTGCTAATCGAAAACTAAGCAATGAAACAAGACATCCCAAGAACCAAGTGGTTCCAGACCATAAAAGAACAGAGAGAATGTCAGCCCAACAACAGTTCAGATACCAGATCCAAAACAACAAGGAGAAGTATATAAATGTACTAATGAATATATATCCTCTTTAAACTGGGTTCAGTTACGTTACACTAGGTGACCAGTTTTGATTTTGGATTTAACTTCTCCCAGAAGTGTTACGTTAATACATACATACATCAATACATACATAGGCATCGCATCATGGTTTAATGGTTAATAAGCCTACTCGTAGGTTCATTAATACTGGATAGCGAGTTCGATCCTCACTGGATGTTCCATATTAGCGATCTTGTGTCACATCCTACTCGTGGCGAACGAATTGGGTAAATACATTGTTCCTCGCGGGATGCCCCATACTTGCGACTTTGTGACATATCCTACCGTGGCGAACATGCTAGAAAAGCTACACGGCTTTGCCAGGGATCTAAAAAGTTAAAAATGAACTGGGCTCTTTAACCTTCCTATTGCAACCAGTCTAGGAAAAGGAAAACTGAATGTAAAACTCCGCTTAAAATTGACATTGTGTCGCATCCTATTCATGCGGAGCAGTCAGGTGAATGCGTATTATTTACCCATAGCTGGAGGAGGAACATATGGATACATACCTTTCCCAAGGATATTAGTGCTATATGAAACCCATACAGTCTAGTACAGAGTTTGAATTCTTGTTGCCTTGTCATTTTTCTATGACGATAACCGTTACGCACTAGTGCCTCTGTTGTATGGGCTCTTTAACCTTGGTATAGCAACTGGTCTAGGAGAAGGAAAACTAAAAAGGCTCTGTTCGCGTTAGTCAAACTCCTTTTTCATAGGCATAAGATATTCCTAACCGGGTCGATGTGCTTCAAGAATTCCATCCTTAAGCATTACTGGTCACTACCCACGACTAACAGGTAGCCCCATTGGGGGATTTTACCCCTCTGCAGAGGTGCAGTCGGTTTATTCTTTTGCTCCATCCGACGGGGCGGTTCTATTAAGTTTGCTCAGGCAATAAAGATCCTTGTTATAACTTTCGTTGTGAATTGTTCGTATATTTGTACCATTCGAGGAAATGATATATCCAACCAATTAGATGTCTGCTGGTAATTTATGAGGAAGTGCGTCCCGGTCTTCCGCCTCAAAAACCGCTACCCGGTGACTATCAAAATAACAACCCAGCTCGTCGTAATTCTAGACACCTAGATATGAAGATGGATATATAGTCTTGAATAGACTGAAATAGATAAATAGATAGATAGATAAACAAACAAAATAATATAGATAGATACGAACAAATGGAGATAGATAGATAGATATTTTCGACAAGTAAATGTATTCGGGGGGGGGTCGCTTCTTTTTTGTCCTTAATTCTTGTTTATTTAAACTAAAAACAAAACATTAAACAAACACGAATAAAAAAAATCTTAGTATTTAAAGTAATATAAATAAATATGAACAAATTGAGATGATAGATAGATAGATAGATAGATTTGAATAGACTGAGCTGTGTCGTTATTTTAATAGTCACCGGACAGCAACTCTTGAGGCAGGAGACCGGGACGCACTTCCTCATAAATTACCTTTCTCCTTAACACTTTTCATACGATCATTACCTTTCGTTGTTGTTTTTATTTATTAAATCTTGTTTTTGCTTTTCTTTTTAGTCCAGGGTTTGGGCGGCTTTCTTTTGTTTTAACGAAAAGAATTAGGAAATTATCATTGAAATCATACGATATTTATTTGTTCTTTGAGATTAAGCTGTATAATCTTCAAAGATTATCCGGATCAGTAAACTTTGTTGATTTACATTTCAAATCGTATAATCCTCCCCATAAAAAAAAACATCAAATAAGAAATAACAGTCATTAATGTTCAACCTTAATTCATCCAACCTTGTTTATAAATAGAGCTTGTTTTCTATTAATAGGAATAATTGTCTGAAAATAAGCCAAATGTGTTTATAAATAACTCTATATTCCCACGTAAACATCTGCACTTAGATTTCTATATTTATTCAGAACTTATTGTACTTCTTTAAAGAATTAAGAGGAATAAGTCATAAGTCTCTTGTGAAAAGCCTGGGATTTTGAACAAGGTAAACAACTTTTTTTCTCCACCCTCGTCGACAAATAACTGAGCATTGTTGGTTGGTTGGTTGTTTTGTTTTATGGCATATCAACCCTTTTCGGGTAATTTAATGCCGAATTAAGTACGTATTGATAAGCAAAGGACTCAGGTGTTTACAGTACCTGTATTGGTTTGGTTTAGTTTCTTTGTTGATTGTTTGGTTGGATTTTACGGCATGTCAACACTTGTTCGATTATTTTATGCCGAAAACGTTTTGTTTTGTTCCTTCTTCAATTTTTAAACATATTGTTCGTTTTTCTATTATTATCGTTTCTTTTATCTAACCCATAGATGGGACCCTAATAGGTACTACCACTCCGGGTCAGGGTGAACCCGGGAGCAATGGTGATGAAGGAGTACTCCACACTCCCCAGAGCTCCGGAATTGGAACTTCACCATTACATCTAGTTTAACGTTATACCCAGGATACAAAAACCCTCAGGCACCGCCTTCTAGCACATATATAATAAAAATGGCTGAGGGTTTGCAATGAGGGCAATAAGGTTGAGACAATCATATAGGTGCTAGGGGTTGACGTGACCAGCCAATTGATTGGAGAGGGTCTCTCCGGTCACGTGTTTAGCCTAGGGAAGGGCCAAAGTGGAGTGTTGCATGTCATGGACTGCTCGGTTACTCCTCTTCAGGGATTTAGTTTTGGTTGGTGTTTATATCACCCTTCAGATTTCGGTAATCCATAATCTTACCGTCATTGTTATTATTATTTCTGTTGGAATATTTTGATATATAAGGTGTGCTACAATACACCACTTAAATTTATTGACTAAGCAATGTCACAGCCGAATACGTAGCTGGTTAACTACTTAATCACTGATACTGAGAGACGTCCATTTGTAATCATTGACGAAGGACCTACAAGACTGAGGAGCACCAAGGAACAACCAAAGGATTCTTTACTAAGGATCACACACTATTTAACACCAATGATCTCCGCTGGACAGCTCTATTGCTTGAAGCCTAAAGGATGGCCACAAAAATCGTAACAATTTCACTCCTTATTATATTGTATTTAGTTTTCATCTTAACTCTGGCTTTCTTACAATCCATCAACGAGTCTTTACTCGAGACTTAGGATGAGGGAAAGTAGTTATTATATACATTTTATGCATTTATGTATTTATGTTTGGTTTTATTTGGTGAGGCGTAGTTTTCGTTTGGTAATTTATGAGGAAGTGCGTCCCGGTCTCCTGCCTCAAAAATTGCTACCCGGTGACTGTCAAAATAACAACCCCAGCTCGTCATAATTCTTGTTTATTTATCGTAATTTGTCGTAATTCTTGTTTAGATATGAAGATGGATATATAGTTTTGAATAGACTGAGATATAGATAGATAAACTAACAAAATAATATAGATAGATACGAACAAATGGAGATAGATAGATATTTTCGACAAGTAAATGTATTGGGAGGGGGTCGCATCTTTTTTGTCGTAATTCTTGTTTATTTAAACTAAAAACAAGACATTAAACAAACATGAATAAAAAAAATCTTAGTATTTAAAGTAATATAGATAAATATGAACAAATTGAGATAGATAGACAGATAGATAGATAGATATGAAGATGGATAGTTTTGAATAGACTGAGCTGGGGTTGTTATTTTGATAGTCACCGGGTAGCAATTTTTGAGACAGGAGACCGGGACGCACTTCCTCATAAATTACATTTCGTTTTCCTCCTGTTTAAGCGTTACTTTTCCTCTCACATTAATAGTACGCTCCAAAGGAGATGAACAGTTTCGCTAAGTACAATTTGTGTATATTATATAAGTTGAGACAGCCAGGTATTTTGTTGATATGTTTATCTGAACCTTTCTTGATAGGGGAAAAAATATTTTTTATAGTCCTTAACTCCTATATCTCGTCTAATGCTCTTTATTTTTCTATCAGTTTTGATAGCAAAGTCCAGGAGAATGTGGTATTATTATTATTTACTCCTTTTGAGTTTTCACATCAGCGTTAGCTGATGGTCTTTCACTGGAGTCTGAGTGACAGCAAGTCTCCTCTGGTCTCCAGGACTCTTCTGAGTATTTTGGCAGATTACAGCAGTGCAGTGTTCTGGATGGTATCAATCCTTCTTCTGATTTCCAGATTTTCCAAACCCTTTTTCAATCCTTTTGGGGCCGTTCCAGATGCACCAACTACAATTGGTATCACTTTCACTTTCATATTCCATAACTTTTTCAGTTCTCTGGCAAGGTCAAGATATTTGTCCATTTTTTTCATTTTCCTTTATTATTATTATTATTATTATTATTATAAGGCTAGTTCGACAATCACTTCGATTATCAGAAAATACACTATCTATAGAAATAGCACCTTACTTTCAAAGGGGGGTCCCTTTGTACGAGAGTAATCCCAAAGATAAGGTCCCAAAATATTTAGAAATCACAGATTTTATATTTACTTAAAATCGGAATATGTATCTATTTTTCTACATAATTTCCATTTCGGTCGATTGTTATGTTGCGATTATTTCCCTTACTTGCCAAGGTTTTAGGTTAGGCAACGAGGTGGCGTGGCAACCGCTAGTATATAAAAACAGCACCGCCAAAATCAAACACTCTTTCTCTTAGACTCTCCAGCCGTCAAAGCTAATACACGAGTCGTGTCTCTGATATTTAAGACTGGGGCTCCATGTACCTGTTACACGGGCATTTCTAAGCCTCAAGTTTCATAGAGATCAGACACATCAGTTGCGTCTTTTACACGATGGGTTTTTTTTCACACAGTAGGTGACGACATTTATTCTTCATTTAGTAGTCTTGAAACTACCCACAAATACTCTTTTCCTATAGGACATTCATCTATCCTGTTTTGTATTGTTTCTGAATTTTCTTATACAATGAATTCTATTTATGAGTTTTCTCGGGATTTTTTCAATATATATATATTTATACTAAGTTTGAGGAAATGATAGACACCAACAACCCTTCATTTCAACACATTTTTGTAGGCACCGTGGCAGTTTTTGTATGTCTATGTCATACCAACTTACCGCTGAGGAAGCATTGAACCCCATCATCGTTGCAAACTCCCTACACCACGTGCGGACTTTTCTGACATCCATACACGACTCACCATTAATAGGTGATGAATTTCAATCGGTTTAAGCCTTCTGTGTTCAAAAATTGAATAACTGCATAAACTTCTCATTTGGTGGTAGCATCATTCGGGAGCTCGATCAGAAATTGCTGTCAAGCCAAGACAGAGGGTAGCAGCAAGGCGCTAGAAGGAGCAGGCGCAAGCGCATGCACAACAAATACAACAGTGTTGCCAGTAGCTACATGAACAATTTCCCAGCGTCCCCAGCACTTTGGAGACCTAACCTTTGGTATTACCTTTGTAATTATTGATGTGTCCTTTCTATTTCTATTTCAAGATCTATATTGGTATTACCATCAGTTGTTTCGTCATGTTTTTTTTAATTACATTGAAAATTTGAAATTCCCATTTCAACGACGATTTTAGCTGTGGGAAAAACCACAATTCATTTGGTTTCAAATAAATGCTCTAGGGCGGGGAGTGACTGATTGACCTGGCTGATACAATGTTCTGTGAATAAAAACAATTTCACATTAGGTGCAACAATGCACATATGAGTAGGTGTGAACTTGTTTACATGAGTGTATAAGCGTATAGGCTGACATGTATGTATGTACGTGTGGGTGAGAGCATATCAGTATGGGTGTGAATATTATTAGTTGGTTGGTTGGTTGGATTTTACGGCCTAATCCTTGTTCGGTTATTTTATGCCGAAGACGCTTTGTTTTATTAATTCTTAATGGGTATTCAAAATATTTTAAACATCTTTTAAACTAATTTTTTTCTATTTAACCAGTAGATGAGGCCCTAAAAGGTACTACCATTCTGAATTAGGGTGGACCTGGGAGTAATGCCAATGAAGTGCTCCGAACTCCCCAGAGCTCCAGAATTGGAACTTCACTATGATATGAAGTTTAAAGTTATATCCAGGACACTAAGACCCTCGGCCACTGCCTTCTAGCACATATGTGATAAAAAGGCTTTGAGGTTTTCCATAAGGGCAATAAGGGTTGGGACAATCATAAAGGTGCTAGGGCTTGTCGTGGCCAGCAGAAGTGCAATCGGCGTATTCTACTGCCTCACCCGACAGGGCGGCGTGGGTATATTGGTAGAGGCTGCATATATATGTATCCATATTGTTGCTGTTATTTTTATTTCTTTATTTTTAGGTGTGACTGATATTTATTAAACAAGGAACCAAACCTTTGTGACATTTGACACTTATTTTTGTAATTCATTCATTTGTTCTTAAACATTACAAAATACAAATTCTGGGAAAATAAGTAGTTGCTACAGTCTTCTGAATTTGCATATTTATATATACTAGCAAATATATGCACCCTCCGGGTGCAAGTATTTAAGTTTTAATATAATGAAATATCATATTAAATTAGAAAGGCTAATGAAACTGAATAAGAATGCAGATAAAAAATTTGGAACAGAGGGAGTATGATTGAAAAATAGAACAACTTTGAAAGTAATTCTTCCATCATTTTCCATTACTCTCCTCTTTCATTGGTAAATTTTCTTAATTCAACTATTTAGTTAAAATAGGAAGTAAAGAATAATATTACTGTTATTTCTTCTTGTTAATGGATTTCTTTTAAGATTTATCCCCGAGATTTTGCTCATATTCAATAAGATAAAACCAAACAATTAGAAATCAATAATACTAAGCATATATTTATTAAAATCAAATTTTTAAGATCAATATGCAAATCAGCCTTCCCATTCACACTATAATCCGCTATTTTGTAGTATATATAAATACAATTGCATGTTCGGTGTATGTAGATATGGTCAACAGTCTCAATGATGCAAAACAATTTTATTAATAATTGAGGTTTAAATAAAAATAAAATCATGGAGAATGTGATGTAAATAACAAATGGAATTGTGATTTGTATAGTAATATAGTTTCGGTTACAGACAGACAAACACACAATCTCCATTATAATAAGATGTATTATTCGTTTTCGGCTTTTTGAAGTGTTATTAGAACTTCTAAGGGTTGGTCAAATAAACATCCACCCCAGGCGGCACTTATGAGTGGATGAGGGGTTTCATGCCTTTCTAGGGCTACATAAATGTAAAAAAGCTAGATGGAAATACTTAAAATGAATTTAGCTTCTGAAGTATATTATTCTCTTTATGCTGACTTCGCAGCCAAATCGGTTTTAGATTTGGCCCTCGATAAATTCAAGATTCTATATACTGACTTGAAACCTAAAATTAACAGATTCCTTCATACAAAATGGTAACGATAAAATGGCAAGTTCCAATTCTGGAGCTCAGTGACGTACCCCTTCATCACCATTACTCCCAGGTCCACTCTGACCTGGAATGTTAGTACCTATTAGGGCGTTATCTATGGGTTACATAAATAAAACTGAGTTTTAAAATATGTTTAAAAATTGAGCTTAAAAAGGTTTTTAATGTCCATCAGGAAAGAATAGAACAAAATGTCTTCAGCCTAAAATAACCCATCACGTGTTGACATGCCGTAAAATCCAACCAACACCAACCAACCATTGCAGTGAAATGGTTAGCAAGCTCATCTCGCTACTAAATTAAACAATTTAATTTAGTAGTATCCGGATTCATGGTATTATTTTCTACATTCACCTTAAAGTATCTAGGTTATTTCCTATAAGTCCAACATAAACAAAGGGGAACCACTCCTGACTGATACATTATTTATTTTCCCATTAAACTAACCCTAAACCCTAACCCTAACCCCGTCTTCTTTTTTTCCTAGTAGATCAATAAATAAATACATAATTTTTCAGTCAAGAGTGGTTCCCCTTTGTTTATGTTGGACTTATAGGAAATAACCAGTATCTATTACATTTTACTTTTATGTTGATAATATTTTATTCATAGTCATCAAAGTATATTTTCCCTTGCTTTCTGTCATGATGCGTCACCTTTCATCGAGAGTGTCTACTCCATTTTGTTTTGAGTGAAATTCTTTTCTCGTGATTTCAAATAACGATTGTGTCATTGTTATAAAAAAAAGTGTTAGTACGAAGCTGAAGTGAACAAATCACAAGAAGAAGAAGTTCTTCTCATTCCAGCTTCATGATTGGTAGATGCGTGACATTTTCAAGATGATGATGGTTGCTCACATGAAGCAGGATTATCACTTGACATCTTCATCTAAATAAAGAACATCTTTTTCTTCTTTTCTAATGTCTCGTTTAAATCAGATGACTGATTCATTTCTACTTTTTGGCATTTTCATTTGCTATTGGGAGTGAATCTTGATTCCAAAGTTTAACCAGTATATTCGCAGAGTTCCGTCCCGGCCTCCTGCCTCAAAAACCGCTAGCCGGCGGCTGCTGAAAAAATAACACCAGCTACGATCGAAGTCCGTAGCCGAAGCGGTGTCACTTAAAAAAAACTAGGGTTAGGGTTTAGGGCTGGGGTTGGGGTTGGGGTTTAGGGTTAGTTTAATGGGAAAATAAATAAATAATTTGGGTTCTGTTTTTTCTGGGTCATCCTGTATACAAGGTGACCCAGAAAAAAACAGAACCTGCAAATTTTGTAATAAAACTGTTAATTTTAACTAGGGGGGTTTAAGGTTAGGGTTGGGGTTGGGGTTGGGGTTTGGTCTTTTGGAAAAACGCCCTAAGTTGGTTGTTTTTTTTTAGTTTTTTTTTGTTTTTTTTCAAGTGACACCGCTTCGGCTACGGACTTCCATCGTAGCTGGTGTTTTTTTTCTTCAGCAGCCACCGGCTAGCATTTTTTTGAGGCCGGGACGGAACTCTGCGAATATTACCCATTTTTTGTCCCCGAATCCAAAATCAAACTAATACAGTCACATGCTTGCATTACAGCTTGGTTTCTGTTGTATCTTTTCAAGATTAAGCGTGAAGTATATATATATATATATATATATATATATATAGAGAGAGAGAGAGAGAGAGGAGACAGAGATGGGGGAAGGGGGTCGGAGTACCACATCTATACTTTAGAAAAATCAAAATAAAAGTGTTGGAAATCAGAATTTAAAACGAAACTTGCAAAACATAATAATTCGTTCTCTGGTGTAAAACTGAGACACACAACAACTTTATCGAGATATGTTTGGAAATTAAGAGATCAAAACTTAACACCGATTATTAGATGGGATATTTTAAAGAAATTAAACGTATACAGGTCAATGAAAAATCTATGTTTCCTATACCCAAAAAATTATCAATAATTAAATTCCCCGACAAGAAAAAATTATTAAACAATAGAATAGAATCAATTTGTAATTGTAGACACAAAAAACCGTTGCTCCATAAGATGTAATTAGAATTATAATCTTAAATTTTAACCGTTTACTTTAACTATTGTTTGTAATAAGAATTGAGTCAAAATAATTCAGAGATAAGAATAGAGAAATAAATAAATAAATAGAATTAAACCGAAAGAGACAATCAAAATTATGAAAATAAAATAAAGGAACATACATAGCGTTCAACCGTCACTATCGTAAAATACGCTAATCTCAGTTCAACTGGATAAATGATACTAATTTTAACAGTCCAATATAATGCAGGGCCTGAGGTGATCATATCGATCGAAACCGCGGTAGACTCATATCTTTTTCATATATATATATATATATATATATATATATATTAAATTTTTACTTGAAGGCACTTACAACGCATGTATCGCATAAAATTCGATACTTTTTCTTATAGAAAATGAACTTGACAAGTGTAATCCCGGCAAAGGATGGCTCGATGTGTAGAATACCGTACAGACTGTTTCGACTTTATTAACTCTCATCAGCGGTATATACTAACGATTTCCCTCCGACAGAAATCGAAACCGGGACTTCAGCAGACACAGTGAAACACTAGTGAAAGACTTTTATCGCCTCGGCCACAGTACACAGCTGACCATCCTAGCGAAATTAAGCTTGTCAAGTGATACTTACACGCCTCTACCATAATAGGTAGGGGGTGTTATAGGGAGAATAATAACAAACAGACAACGTTTCTAAAATAAACAAACATCCAAAAAATCAATATATATATATATTATAATATATATATATATATATATTATATTATATGTATATGCAAATTACAAAACACACACACCTGATATATCAAATGAACATCTGATGAACTTTATCAAGACAACCCAAATAAAAAAGTAATAAAAAAGTTATAAAAAAAGTTATAAAAATTCAGCTAATGACTTTATTAGTAAACCACCCAAAAAACAAAAACACGTGTTTAAAAAGACTAATGTTAAAATGAAATTCCATTCCACTCCACAAAACAGGAAGAGGAGGTGAAAATACTCATGTGTATGTATATATAATACAAAATGCATGTAAAAGTTCATTTTCATATTATCAATCAAAGCCTGAAGAAGATACCAGAAGATCTGAAACACGTGTTGCATATGTAAAACAAAAAGAATTTTTTTAAATTTTTCTGAGAACAAATACATTTTGCGGACCTTCCTTTTTTTATAAAATATTGAATTTTCTCCCGTTGAAACCAGAACAACATTTATATATATATATATATATATATATATATATATATATAACTATTAAAGAGTGCTCAATATCATTAATAGTTCATGTATATCTAATTCAGGGTATCGAAGAAATAAAATCAAATGCGGTTTGTAAAAGTCAGTTTCTCGTCAATGTGATTTTCAAACCAACATTTAGTTTGTAAATCCCATAGTCGATAATCTGACCATTAGCAAAAAATGTGCCTTTCGGTTGTAAATATACATGAACGAACTTTTAAAGAATCTTACAATAAAAAAAATCGTCTATTTTTCTGAATGTTTGAGATGAGGCTTGATGATTAGTTTTATCTGCGTTATTCGGACTATTGTCCTCATCTATATTGTTATTTGTACAACGTTTCGGCCGATATACCCTCCGGCCTTCTTCGGGTATTTCTTGTCGGACTTGGGAACCTTCTCGGACTTGGGAACCTTCTTCAAAATTCCGTGATGGCTCCGATTATGACAAGAAAGTTCCCGAGTTAAAAAAAAAAAAAAAAAAAGGTTCCCGGGTCCGAAAAGAAGGTTCCCGAGTCCGAAAAGAAGTTCCGAGTTCGACAAGAAATACCTGAAGAAGGCCGGAGGGTATATCGGCCGAAAATTTGTACAAATAACAATAAAGATGAGGACAATAGTCCGAATAACACAGATAATACTAAAAATTCGTCTGTTGTTTGTAAACAAACAACCTGGAGTTTACGGTGAAAAGCTTGGTCCTATGATCTTTACTGAGATGAACAAGAAGATCACATCTCTGTTGCGCATAATTTATGCAGATCGTGCTGAAATGGCTTTGAAAGTTAGTCTCGAATGTCCATTACTACTGAGTAGCATAGGTCGATCCTCCCTGTATGCCCCATACTGGCGACCTTGTGTCACATCCTACCCGTGGCGAATGGGTAGGATACATACCTTCTACTGAATAGCGAGTTCAATCCTCGCTGGACGCTCCATTCTTGCAACCTTCTGTTACATCCTATTCGTGGAAAACGGGTTGGGTAAAAATGCCTACATACCGGAACAGAATGAAAAATAAATGTCTTATTGAATGAATCTACTTAAGACTAAACACTCCTGACTCAACAAACAATTGGCTAACAAACAGACACGCGCACACACACACACACACACACACACACACACACACACACATATATAATATATATATATATATATATATATATATATATATATACGCAGATATATTTATATACGGATACACAATGTGGTTAATCAAAGTCGGGAAGATACCAGAAGATCTGACACGTGTCGCTGATGTAAAATAAAAAAATATTTAAAAAGACATAATCCATTTTGTGGACCTTTTTCTTTTTTCTTTTTTTTTTTTTATAAAATATTAGATTTTTCCCCGTTGGACCCATAACAACACTCATTATATATATTCTCGTCACGTAATTAAAATAAAACAAATAAATAAACAAATAGATAGATAAAACATACACAAACACGGACACACATAGACGCCCATTTTCATACACTCTCTCTCTCTCTCTCTCTCTCTCTCTCTCTCTCTCTCTCTCTCCTTCCCACACACACTCACACACACACAACGTAAGAGAATGTTCGATGTCATCTTCAAAACCGTTTATCTCTAGGCGTTCATAACTTTCAAACAATTCTAAAAGCGCTAATTCTTCATTTAAATATTTTTAAACAAACTGATCAACAAAAGACTCTCACAGTCTCCTTATTATTCTGTGATAAATTTTCCTTTTCCTTATATCAACAAAAGCCCTGAAGAAGATCTACTAAACAGATTTAATCACTGCAACATTGGCTGAATAAATATCACTCATTTTATTGGACCTGTGTTTTTTCAAATTTGTCCCAATATTACTTACCGAAGATAAGGATATGCTAATGTGGGCCGCCCAGCAAGGACTTAGATTTACCAGCTCTGTATGGATACTGGATGCTGCGCAGAGGAACTTCATGTGGCAATGAATTATAGAGGAAATTTGCTAGAGATTGTCATGAATATCTGTGCTAATTGCGTGACATGATATATATATATATATATATATATATATATAATATATTATATATATATATCTTAGAAGGGAAGGAAAAACTCAACACCGTAATTCCATAATAAATTTATTTGTGCAATTCAAATAACTTGATCTTTCATCTGATGAGACTGGATTTTGGGGAGCTATATTAGATCAACTTGGATTTGTATAGGCCCCAATTTTGGTCGAAATAAATTTATTATGGAATTACGGTGTTGAGTTTTTCCTTCCTTTCTAAGATAAATATTGCTCTGTATATAATCTAAAAAGTTTATTATACATTGAGCTCTCTTTAGTGATTTAAAGATTCACTGTATTTATACATACTGGATCATATAATAATAATACAGTGTTTCTTAGAAATCACATATAGAATCATCTCTTACTACCAAGTTTTGGATACCTCTCATCTCTCTCTCTATATATATATATATTATTTATATTTATTATTATTATAATGGAGATTGTGGATTTGTCTGTATGTAACCGAAACTATATTACTATACAAGTCACAATTCCCTTTGTTATTTACACCACATTCTCCATGGTTTTATTTTTTTATTTAAACCTCAATTATTAGTAAAATTGTTTTACATCATTAAGACTGTTAACAATATCTACATACTAATAATATGCAATTGTATTTATATATACAACAAAATAGCGGTTTACAGTGTGAATGGGAAGACTAATTTGCATATTGATCTTAAAAATTTGATTTTAATAAATATATGCTTAGTATTATTGATTTCTAATTGTTTGGTTTTATCTTTTTGAATATGACCAAAAATCTCGGGGATAAATCTTAAAAGAAATCCATTAACAAGAAGAAATAACTAATATTATTCTTTACTTCCTATTTTAACTCAATAGGAAAATTTACCAATGAAAGAGGGGAGTAATGGAAAATGATGGAAGAGTTACTTTCAAAGTTGTTCTATTTTTCAATCATACCCCCTCTGTTCCAAATCTTTTTATCTGCATTCTTATTCAGTTTTAATAGCCTTTCTAATTTAATATGATATTTTATTATATTAAAACTTAAATACTTGCACCCGGAGGGTGCATATATTTGCTAGTATATATAATGAAAGCATATTTCCTTAATAATCTTCATCCAATTGTTAGAAATTTCATTTTCATTCAAAGTATTTGTACTGAAGTCCTTGAACGAATTTTAGAATGCATTGCTTTTAATCTCTGTTTGAGCCATTGTTTCTTAATACCTGGATACTCTTACTGACGTCATTCCTTTTGTCTCATTTGAATTCTCAACGGATTACATCGTTCAGCCGCTTACCTTAAATCAAACAGTGCGTAAACAAGTTTAACAAGATAAAAAGTTGATTCTTGTCCTCAATTTCATTTCGACCGTGACGATTATTTCCGCAGATGGTTGCTTCAAATCCACGTCGATCTATAGATACTAGCAAATATTGTTGTATACTCTTCTTTTTACTTCTTACTTCTATTCTTCTTCTGTTCATCTTTTCTATCTTACGTTCTTCTTCTAGCGTCTGAACTTCGTCTTGGGGACTCCGTGTCTGGTCTTCCATTGGGGATTTCTCTTTATCAGAAGCCCTGTGTCATTGGTAGTTTTTAGATAATAACACAAGACTTCGATTTAACTCAGATCATATTTTATTCTGAAATCCCCACCAGACTACCAGCGCAGATTGAGTTGGCAGCGTGCATAACACGACTTACCACCGTCGTGGTTTTGGTCGATCTAACTAAAATATCTTTCTAATCTAAACCGGTAGATGGTCTTCTCCACCGATTCTCATGGTATCCACCGGAAGGAGGATCAGGACTAAGGTCAAGCCTTATCATTCAATCCTTCAAGGCCGCCGGCTGAACTTATAACAGCCATTTTGGTTTCTACACTACTGTACATAAGTATTAGGAATCTAATAATTATGTAACAATATATGCTTCCTCTGGGTGCAAGTATTTAAGTTTTAATGTAATAAAATATCGTATAAGATAAAAAAGGCGAGAAAGTAATTAAGAATGAAGATAAAAAGATTTGAAATAGAGGGGGGGTATAATCGAAAAAAAGATCAACTGATACTTACTCTTCCATCACTCTCGTCTTTCATCGCTAAATTTTCCTATTTTAACTATTTAACTAACATCGAACCCAGAACCTTGTGGTTCCGAAGCGAATGCTCTACCGATTTAGCTAATCCAGCCCCATTATTTACCAATACAAAAATAAGTACACTCATTATTATGACGATGAACGAGAAAAGAAAGAGAGCAAGACATTGTCTTGCCTTCCGGGATCGAACCCGCGTCCTCCCGTTTGCGAAAACAAATGCGATTTAGGCACTGGACGGACGCGAGGTTCGACTGATGTGCCCGGATGTTTGGCTAATATGCCGATAAATAACCAAAGCGAGTGGAGCTTGGTGTGACAAGCTGAGAAGCTTTTGGCTTATGTGAGACGGCTGTCAGAAAATATTATTTTGACGACGGCGACGGATTTTCAACTGCTGGACGAAGACTGTGTTAAAAAAGAAAGTTTGGCCTCCGGAAGACAGTGAACTCGCTTTTTTTGGTCCCCCCCCCTCAGCAGGAACTTGTTGAAGCAAATATCTATTTTCCCCCTCTATTTTCCCCTTCTCTCTCTCTCTCTCTCTCTCTATATATATATATATATATATATATATATATATATATATATATATATATATTGGTAGTCCTTTCTTAGTATTGGAGAATTTAAAATAAAGTGCTCGATTACGTGTGTAAGAGCTGTATTTATTTATTTTATCATAGCGCACAATACATTTAAGGTACCATTGTTACCATTGGTTTGCAGGCAGCATGTTAGCCACCCTTCATCAAGACAACGCACCTGTTTAAGAAGTACATTGAATGTCCCTTCATTTATACATGCACGTGTCTTCTGTTATTAGTGGGCGGTATCTTCTTAATTTCTTGTGCTTTTTTGGTAAATTCGTGCATGAATCTTGAATATATATATATATATTATATATATATATATATATATATATGAAGAGAAAAATGGAAGTGAATCCATTATTAAGGAAATAATTAGGGCTAAGAGCGCTAATTTTCCATTCAAAACATTTTAAAGAAACTGATCTGCAAAACCTATCCCAGTCTCCTCATTATTCTGTGATAAATTTTACTTTTCCTTATATCAACAAAAGCCCTGAAGAAGATCTACTAAACAGATTGAAAAACTGCAGCGTTGGCTGAATAAATATCACTCATTGTATTTGAACCTGTGTTTTTTTAAAAATTTTCACTATATATACTAGCAAATATATGCACCCTCCGGGTGCAAGTATTTAAGTTTTAATGTAATAAAATATTATATGAAATTAGAAAGGCTAATGAAACTAAATAAGAATGCAGATAAAAAGATTTGAAACAGGGGGGTATAATCGAAAAATAGAACAACTGAAACTTACACTTCCATCACTCTCGTCTTTCATTGTTTTTTTTTTTTGTTTTTTTCTAATTTAAGTATTTAGTTAAAAGAGGAAGTAAAGAATAAAATGACAGTTATTTCTTCTTGTTAATGGATTTCATTTAAGATTTATTGAAGAGATTTTTGCTTATATTCATTAAAATAAAACCAAACAATTAGAAATCAATAGTACTAAACACATATTTATTAAAATAACATTTTAAATATCAATATGCAAATTAGCCTTCCCGTTCACACTGTAAACATCTATTTTGTTGTATATATAAATATAATTGCATGTTATTAATATGAGATTGTGATGTCAATAACAAAGGGAATTGTGACTTGAGTAGTAATATAGTTTCGGTTACAGACAGAAAAACACACAATCTCCATTATAATAAGATATATATATATATATATATGCAATTATGTTTATATTCATTGAGAAATTGTCAGGAGTCTACTCTTCATATGACTTGATATCTCTGATTTTCTCATAGGTTTACTTTTGGTGTGTAGCCACACACAAGAAAAAAAATCATACCATACCGTAAATGTTTAACACTGTTCGTGGTGCTATCTAGCATTCTTCCTCGCCATCGATTAAAGTGATGTCCGCTGCTGCTGTTAAAAAATGGCTTCAAATTTGCATTCACTTGCTTTCCCGTCCAATGTAAGTAACCATAGTAACGTCACAAAACAGAAAATAAATAGCGATACAGAAAAGGGTCCAGTACTTCTGTCACACTTTCTGGTGTAAGAATTTTTTTTACATTTTTTCATTAAATATATTTACCCACCTCCCTACACGAGTAGGATGTGATCAGTGTCTTCAGCTAATTTTAATAGATTTGAGTTCAGAGTTTTCCTTCTCCTAGACTAGTTGCTCTACTAGGGTTAATGATTCCAGTCTGCCTTCCTATTTAGCCATAGCTAGAATAAGAATAGTTGAATGCATACTTTTACCAAAGAAAAGGACTCTCTCGTCGATTTCGGCGCATGAGGACTCATCCAATAAACAACCTACACAGTGTTTTGTTTATAGTGGTGAAGGCTTGTGTTGGACCATTCCGCACTTTTTGGCAGTGTCGATAGGAAAGAATTGGTGCACAAGGAATGCCACAAACCTAATCAACGACTGACCTCAAGGTTTTTGAATTCAGAGTTTTCCTTCTCCTAGACTGGTTAAACCTATCCAAAGTTAAACAGCCCAGTCTGTCCTACTATTTTACCCATAGCTGGAGGTAGAATATATGAATTCATACCTTTCCAAGGTGAATTGCAAACAGCCTTGTATAGGATGTGAACTCGAGACGACGAGTCCATTTCCCACGACTCTAACCAATTATGCCACGCGCCAGGGTATTAACGACATGTCAAATGAAACCCGGTGGTCCAAAATTTGAACTCTGATCGACGAGTCCATTTCCTACGACACTAACCATTATGCAACGAGCGCACCCTCACCTTTTCCATATATATATTTACCAACCCCTCCGCACGAGCAGGGTGCGACACAAGGTCAATTTCTTAAGCGGAGTTTAACAGGTTTGAATTCAGAGTTTTCCTTCTCCTAGACTGGTTGCCTAATCAAGGTTAAAGAGCCCAGTCTGCCCTACTATTTACCCATAGCTGGGGGGAGAATTGGATTCATACCTTTCCCAAGGGTATTAGCGCTATGGAAATGCCAATAGCTTCGTCCGGGAATTGAACTCGCGTTGACGAGTCCATTTCCTACGACTCTAATCATTAGACCACGCACCTTTTCCATATAGGACATATATTCGAAGTAGCGTCCTTATTTAAGATTTTATAAATATAACAAATCAACGATTGAAATCTCTGGCCTTCTTTAGGTCATCGGTCGAATTCGTCAGCATTTTAGGAATTTCGAACCAGATCAGCAATTCTTTCTGCCTCCAATGCTTAGTAGTCCAGGTTAAAAGCGTGGTAAGGGTACCCCAAAGACGAATTTATTTTTTACCTTATATTCCGAATACAGTTGTCATTGGGGAAGAAAACCTTTTTGGTAGATGGGTCAGACTTTAAACGTACATATAAAAAATGTCTATGAATTTTCTTAATCATAACAATGAAACAATGAATTCCCTCTGAATGAATTTTATAAATTATTCATTTATTTATTCATCTACTAGGAAAAAAAGAAAACGGGGTTATGGTTAGGGTTAGGGTTTAGGGTTATGGTTATGGTTAGGGTTAGGGTTAGTTTAATGGGAAAATAATGGGTAGATTGATTAGCAGATAAAAGTCATTCAGAGTGGTTTTCCCCTTTTTAGGTTTGATTATAGGAAATAACCAGAAAAACATATTTCACAAGATTTCGCACGTACATTTCTTTATTTCTTTTTTTCCTTCTTTCTTTTTTTCTTTCTTTCATTCTTACATTTATTTTTCCACATTTTCTTTATTTCAAGTCTCCTTTCTTTTTTCCCCCGTTCTTTCTTTCTTTTTCCTTCGCCATTTTCTTTCTTTAAAGCTACCTTTCTTTTTTCCTTCCTTTTTTCTTCTTTTTTTCTTTCTTTCTTTTTTATATATCTTTCGTTGCTTTATTCTTTCCTTTTGTTCTGTCTTTTTATTTGTTTTTTTAATATTAAAAAGGGAAAAAAACGGTAAAAATGAGCCATTTATGACAGATTTTAATTCCTAAAATTATCCCGTTTAAAGACTGCAGAGGATTTTACGAGTAATCAAAAAATTTAATTCAATGTGGTGGGGCTAAAAGCACGAGAAATTTTGGTTATAGCTAATTATGTAGCAGTTCTGTCGGCTAGGGCTCTAGAAGACACTGACAGCACCTCTGCGGAGAGGTAAGACTCCCTCTAAATAGGACCACATGTTGGATGTGCGTGGCTACCCATGATGCTTATGTACGAAATCCTGGTAGCTGAACAGTCCATGAGATGCAACACTCGACTTTGGTCCTTACTTAGACTAGATGGGCGGTCGGAAAAGCCCCCTCCGAGTAATCAAGACTTAGCACCTATATGATTATCACGATCTTATTGCCCTTATGACAAATCCATAACCATTTTTACCATATATGTGTTAGAAGGCGGTAGCTGATGGTCTTAATGTTCTGGGTAAGACGTAAAACTGCATTTAATTGAGAACTTATGTTGTATACTCTCTCTTTACTTTCTTACTTCTATTATTCTTCTGCTCATCTTTGGTATCTTACGTTCATCTTCTAGCGTCTGGACTTCGTCTTGGTGGTCGGTCGTACTTAATTCATTTCTTCTTCTAGATCAGTCTTGTTGCCAAGACATTCATCAACCACAAAACCATATTATTTATGTAAGCTTTTATTTACTAAACATTTCATGTAACCAACATAACGCGCGTGTGCAGCTAAGGCAGAAAGACCTTATCTGCCTGACATCCAAGCTGAAACTGAGAGCCAACCAGGTCCCACGTGACTTCACGTATTTCGCGGGCTTTCTGTAATATTCCATGGAAAGTCCCGCCCGTTATATGAAAAGGGGCCATTCCTTCAGAAATACAGGGGATTGACAATAATCTATGCATAGATTATGTAACACATATTCTGGAGCTCTGGGGAGTGTGGGTTACCCCTTCTTTGCCATTTCTCCCAGGGTCACTTTGGCTCGGAATGGTAGTACCTTTCAGGGTTCAATCTATCAGTTAAATATTAAAAAAATGAGTTTAAAGATGTATTTAAGAAAACTTAGTTTAAAAAAATTTGACCCACGTCTTCGGCCTAAAATAACCCAACAAGGTTTGACATACCGTAAAATCCTACCAACCAACCGACCAATTGCTATTACTGGCTGCTGTAATTAGTATATCGGTTATTTCCTATAACTCCAACCTAAAAAAAGGGGAACCATTCTGATTGACTGATAAATTATTTATTTATTTATTGATCTACTAGGAAAAACGAAGACGGGGTTAGGGTTAGGGTTAGGGATTAGGGTTAGGGCTAGGGTTTAGGGTTAGTTTAATGGGAAAATAATGGGTAGATTAATTAACAGACAAAATTCAGTCAGAGTGGGTATTTGCCTCATACCCCACTTGTATGGGCTGGGCACAAGGCCTCGTTTTAACGTGGGCCCACCCACAAGCCGAAGCTCATGGGTGGGAAAGAACAAAAATTGCGTCGATCCCTTCGGCATTCCCCCTCAAGGGGGCGCCTCAGGCGCTGGGCAATAAACCCAACCCTGCCAAAATTCATTCAGAGTGGTTCCCCTTTTTTAGGTTGGAGTTATAGGAAATAACCAGTATATGTTTGTTTTCATTAGTGTATCATCTTCAGAAATGTTATTGGCTTGTTTCATGAAAACTTGGCATTGTATAATGCAGTGCGAGACATTCTTGTTCGTCTTCATCAACTGATGAAGAATGCAAATGAAATGCAATACGGAATAGATTAGATGCAATGCACACACACCTATAATCAGCATCCTTGTTTTTTTTCTAACATTTTTTACCGAACTGTACCCGGATATTCACATGCAGCATAAGTCTGTTGTTTTTTGTGAGTTTTTTTTTTTTTTGTTTTTGTTTTTTTTTGGGGGGGGGGCTTGTTTTTATCTTTTATTTTTGTCGCCTACACTAATTCACACGCCTTTTTGAACAGAACTGATGACGTCAAACATTTAACCCTTCTGTCACAATTACCAAGAATTAATAAGAAATGTGGTAATATCAATTGCATCAAAACAAATAACATCACTCACAAGCTGTTAATCGTCAGTGATGCGCTTCATTTGAAACTTATTATTTTTGCTTTACGTCTCTTGTTACTTAAGAAGTTGGTTGGGGAACAAAAAATCTGTTAAATATAAAAAAAATGAGTTTCAGAATGTATTTAAGAAAACTGAGTTTTAAAAAAATGTGAATACCCACATCTTCGGCCTAAAATAACCCAACAAGGTTTGACATGCCGTAAAACCAACCAACCAATTTCTATTACTGGCTGCTGTAATTAGTATTTCTTTACCCTTTTAGTGTATCATCTTCTGAAATGTTATTTACCAGTTTCATGAAAACTTGCCATTGTATAACGCAGTGCGAGACCTTCTTTTTCATTTTTATCATTTTTATATATTTCATATTTTTAGTTTATGGGTTGGTTGTTGTTGGTTGTTAGGTGTTATGGCATGTCAACCCTTGGGTTATTTTATGCCAAATACATTTTTGTTTTATTCATTATTGTTGGGTATTCAAGTCTTTTTTGTTCTTTTTTTCTTTTTCAAATTTAAATACATTTTTTAAAAGTCATTCTTTTTTTATTTTATTCAACCCATAATGGGGCCATAAGGTTCTAGCACTCAGGATCAGTGGACCTGAGAGTAATGCCAATGAAGGGGTTCGCCCAGACATTGAAACCATCAGCCACCGCCTTCCAGCACATCTCTGATAAAAAGGAGTGGGATTTGCTATAAAAGCAATATGGTCGGAACAATCATATAGGCGAGAAACTGTCACTAACCTAGCGCAGTTGACTTCATGTCCACGCTACCCTAAGATAGACATATATGCCCTATCCAAGATATTGAGCACTATTTACTTATAAATATAACACACCATATTATCAATATATATATATATATATATATATATATATATATATATATATATATTGTAAACAAGGTTGTTTAGAATGGCTTTTTGCCGATAATTTTTTGGAGAATAAGTGCTTAATGGAGTCGTACCTAATTTTGAAAATTAATTAATTAATAATGAATTGAATACCTATTAAAGTATGGCTAACTTTGCCAATCCACGAAGCAATCAAATATATTTACTTCTGGATTAATTAAAATCGATTTAAAATGTGCTCAATTAAAAGAGCTAAATATACGTTTTAAAAGCGAATGGTTTAAAATACTCCGACTGCAGTTTCACGCAGTAGCGAATCTTCAGGGAATGTTATATAAAATTCCCCGAAGAAACTGCAGTCGGAATATTCTAAACCATTCGCTTTTAAAACACACACACACACATACACACATATATATATATAGTAATCCACAGACACGTGTTTCGACTTATCAAGTCTCTTCAGAGTGGCTAGACATTTGTAAGCTACCTACACCCGGGATTGAAATCCGATTGGTTCAGCATCAGTCGGACAGCTTAACCGTCACCTACAGAATGCGAAAGGGATTTTAACTGTTTTAATACACACATCTCTATGTATGTAAAGGCCGCCATAGAATGCTCCATCTCTTATATCGGAGAGCGTTGCGTTTACGCTTTAGTTGGCAGTGTCAATATATATATATATATATATATATATATATATATATATATATATATATATAATTGTAGAAAAACGTTATTGTTCCACAATCGTTTTGATATATACGATCACTTCAGGGCCTTAGCTTATATTTATCTAATTCTAAATTATTTCTCAGTTGATTTGTTTGTTTGTTTTGTTTTACGGCATATCAACCTCAGTGGGTCATTTAATGCCGATAAAGTTTTGAAATAAATCAATTCTTAATGGATAATACAATTTTTTTTATAAATACATTTTTCTATTCAACCCATAGATGGGACCCTAACAGGTACTACCACTCCGGGTCAGAGTGGACTAGGAAGCAATGGTGATGAATGGGGTGCTCCACATTCCCCAAACCTCCAAAACTGGAACCTCACCATCAGGTAGAGTTTAACGTCATTCCCAGGACATGTAGACCCGCAACCACCGCCTTCTAGCACCCATATGATAAAAAGGGCTTGGGGCTTGCCATAAGGGCAATAGGATTGGGGCAATCATATAGGTGCTAGGGCTTGACGTGACCAGCCGATTGATCGGAGGGGGTCTCTCCGACCGCCCGTCTATCCCAAGATAGGGGCAAAGTGGAGTATTGCATGTCATGAACTGCTCATCCACCTGGGCTCTATTCTTAAGCATCACGGGTCGCCACCCACGGCCAACAGGTGGCCCCATTGGGGGAGTCTTACCCCTCTACAGAGGTGCAGTCGGTGCATTCTAACGCCCCAGGAGACAGGGCGGTTACTCAGTTGAAATGAGATAAACGTATTTTCCATTAGTGACGGTTGAACGCTATGTCAGTTCATATATTTTATTTAATGATTTTTTATTGCTGCGTTCGGCTTATTCTATTCGCTTATTTATTTCGTAGTACTCATCTCTGTATTGTTTTTAACTTAATTCTATTTATAAATAAAACATTGTTGTTTTTCCATCATTTTGTAAATGGTTAAGATTAAAGAATATCATTCTAATTATATTTTAGGAATCTAATCTTATTATAATGGAGATTGTGTGTTTTTCTGTCTGTAACCGAAACTATATTACTACTCAAGACACAATTCCTTTAGTTATTGACATCACATTCTCCATGATTTTATTTTTATCTAAACCTCAATTATTAATAAAATTGTCTTACATTATTAATACTGTTAACTATGTCTACATACTAACAACATACAATTATGTTTATATATACAACAAAATGGCGGTTTACAGTGTGAATGGGAAGGCTAATTTGCATATTAATATTAAAAAATCGAATTTAATAAATATGTGCTTAGTATTATTGATTTCTAACTGTTTGGTTTTATTTTAAAGAATATAAGCAAAAATCTCTTCAATAAATCTTAAATGAAATCCATTAACAAGAAAAAATAACTGTCATTTTATTCTTTACTTCCTATTTTAACTAAATACTTAAATTAGAAAAAAAATAACAATGAAAAACGAGAGTAAGTTTCAGTTGTTCTATTTTTCGATTATACTCGCTCGTTTTATCTGCATTCTTATTTAGTTTCATTAGCCTTTCTAATTTAATACGATATTTTATTACATTAAAACTTAAATACTTGCACCCGGAGGGTGCATATATTTGCTAGTATTACTAATTTATAGTGTTTCACTGTTCTATCTCTGTTTCTTTTCTATTTAAAATTAATAACTATTCCAAAAGATATCTAGTCTATCTGGTTAAAATTTAATAGAGTAATTATGATTATATTTTAGTGAGCAGCTCAGTTTATGCCTACATTTGCCTATTCATTCAATTCTATTATTCAATAGATTTCTACTATCTGGGAATCTAATTATTGCTAATTTCAAAGCGATATATATATATATATATATATATATATATATATATATATATATATATATGTGTGTGTGTGTGTGTGTGTGGTGTGTGTGTATGTGTGTGTGTGCGGTATCCAAAATTTGGTAGTAAGGTATGATTCTATATGTGATTTCTAAGACACACTGTATTATTATTGTATGATCCAGTATGTATAAATACAGTATGTATGAATACAGTATGTATAAATACAGTAAATCTTTAAATCACTACAGAGAGCTTCCTTTTGGTCGAAATAAATTTATTATGGAATAACGGTGTTGAGTTTTTCCTTCCTTTCAAAGATATAATATATATATATATATATATATATATATATATTATATATGTGTGTGTGTGTGTGTGTGTGTGTGTGTGTGTGTGTGAGGGTTTTATAATTTGCTTGAAACATTGTGTATATATTGTTCTTCTGAAGAAGAGATTTTATCTCGAATTATTAAGAATAAAATCACAGGTTAACAAACAACACCATTGTTACCTTATTTTTCCTTTACACTTGCATTGTGATAGACTTCAAAACCAACCTCCAAACCAATATATATATATATATATATATATATATATATATATATATAAATGGACTTTCCCGTCGATTTTTGACGTATGAGGGTTCATACACACAATGAACTCCCACACAGGGATTTGTTTATAGTGGTGAAGGCTTATGTTGGACCATCCACACTTTTTGGCACAGTCGATAGGAAAGAATTGGTGCATCAAGGGTTGCCACAAACCCAATCAACGACCGACTTCAGGAATTTTGAATTCAGAGTTATCCCTCTCCTAGACTGGTTACCTACCCAAGGCTGAAGGGCCCGGTCTCTCTCTCTCTCTCTCTCTCTATATATATATATATATATATATATATATATATATATATATATATATATATATATATATATAAAAGTAATTGGTAATTTGCTTGAAGCATTGTTAAGTATGTTATAATGTATTAATTTGAAAGCAATTACAATGCAAGTAAAAAATAAAAACAAAAAGATGTTATTTTTTGTCTTATCGATTTCAAAGTAAAATTTTATCTTAGTATCTTAGAAGATATTTATCTTTATCTTAGAAGATAAAGTTTTACTTTGAAATCGATAAGACAAAAAATAACATCTTTCTTGTTTTTATTTTTCACTTGCATTGTAATTGCTTTCAAATTAATACATTATAATATACTAGCAGATATATGCACCTTCCGGGTGCAAGTATTTAAGTTTTAATATAATAAAATATCATATTAAATTAGAAAGGCAAATTAAACTGAATAAGAATGCAGATAAAAAGATTTGGAACAGAGGGGGTATGATTGAAAAATAGAACAACTTTGCAACTAACTATTCCATCATTTTCTATTACTCCCGTCTTTCATTAGTAAATTTTCCTAATTTAAATATTTAGTTAAAATAGGAAGTAAAGAATAATATTACAGTTATTTTTTCTTGTTAATGGAATTCTTTTAAGATTTATTCCTGAGATTTTTGCTCATATTCAATAAGATAAAACCAAACAATTAGAAATCAATAATACTAAGCCTATATTTATTAAAATCAAATTTTTAAGATCAATATGCAAATAAGCCTCACCATTCACACTGTAATCCACTTTTTTGTTGTATATATAAATACAACTGCATGTTATTAGTATGTAGATATGATAAACAGTCTTAATGATGTAAAACAATTTTATTAATAATTGAGGTTTAAAAAAAAAATAAAATCATAGAGAATGTTATGTAAACAACAAAGATAATTGTGTCTTGTATAGTAATATAGTTTCGGTTACAGACAGAAAAACACACAATCTCCATTATAATAAGATATATATATATATATATATATATATATATATATATACGCAGGCATTTACACACGGACACACCCACCAAAAGCAAATGGCTAACAGAAAGTAACATTATATTGTCTAACAAAAACAAGAAACAAGTTGGCCCTCAGCCAGTAATTCTTGATAATAAAAGCAGAATATATTAAAAATTTAAGAGACACATGAAACTTCACAGTTTGTTTTTGGGGTTTTTTTTGAGGGGGTCGCATTTTCTTCGTTTGTTGTTTGTCTTTGTTTATTTGTTTGTTTGTTTTTTATTTTGCTTATTTCTTCTTTTTGTTTTTTGTTTTGCTTATTTCTTCTTTTTGTTTTTTGTTTTGCTTATTTCTTCTTTTTTTTTGTTTCCTAGTTTTTATTTCATTTTTTAGTCACTTGTCATGCTTGAATACCGAAAGGGAACACAACATTTTTAAGCCTGCAGCATTATGGTTGCCAGCATTCGCTTACGATGTGAAGATTTATTGAAGTTGTTACTCATTCCCAGTACCGTTGACAAGTTGGCATGGCTACTATGTTAATAGCAACAGGACTTGTTTTTGTTTACTACTTCGTAATAAAGCCTACATTCTTTTATACTGGAGGTGCCCGTGGTGTAAGGGTTGCCATCAAAGGAAATGGACACGGCGATACGAGTTCAAATCCTAGACAAGGCTAGTTGCATTTCATATGGCACTACCTTGGGAAAGGTATGAATCCAATTATTCTCCCTCAAACTATGGGTAAATAGTAGGGTGGACTAGGCTCTTAAACATTAGTACGGTAACTGGTCCAAGAGAAGGAAAACTCTGAATTCAAACCTGTTGAACTCCGCTTAAAATTGACCTTGTGTCACATTCTGCTCGTGCGGAGCCGTTGGTAAATACATACATTCTTTTATACTGGGGGGGGCGCCCACAAAATGCTAAAACATTTTTTTAAATTCACAATTTTCTTGTTTTAAATTTCATCTGAATTTAATTTCATTAAATTTTTGTTGTTACCTATGGACCCCTTTAATTCAAATTTTACTCTTGTGTGCTCCCATAGTCTTTCAGTGTTTAAAAAATCCTATTATATTTTATAATTAGATATTATCAGGAATTGTATCAAAAGATTGATGAAATATTTTGTGTATTGTAGAAGTATAACTAATCTATTGTAAATAAACTTTAACAACTAAATTCAATGAAATAAATGAATATTCACAATAAGATAGGAATATATTGACCACTAAAATACTATAGTGGACTTCCAACTTACTATTCTACCGATATAATTTCATATGGACCCCCAGGGACCATATGACCTCCAATTAAGAATCACTGTAATAATTTTGGGTTTTATTGTCTTAGTAACGCTTACATTAATTCTTGACCATTGAAAATCTATTTCTTCCTTGTTTTCAATGCATTTCAATCGTAAAATTATTTGCAGTGTTTTGTTATTTTGTTTGTTTTGTTATAGTAAAATCATTAGCAATGCATTTACATTGAACACCTCTTTTCTTTCTACCGGGTGGCCCACAAAAACTAAAAAATTTAAAAGATTTATCACTTTCTCTTTTTTTAAATTTCATTTTTATATTTTTCAGATATTATAGGTAACCTGAGCAAATTGAAAATATCAAGTTACAATGTGAAAGAAATAATAAGGTATGTTTTATCTCAGTCGATAGAGCATCCATTAAGGTTCCGGGTTCGATACCGTTCCCCGCCAACTCAGTGCATGAGTTACACAGTTGAGTGATCTGTAAAGCACCTGGGAGCTGACAGCAAGTGTGTCTCTCCACATCAAAAAAGCAATCTCCTCGGTCTAGCGTTTGAGAAAAGCGGTTGATACCGACAATATGTCACTCCACAGACTTTACTACTTAATTTACAATTCAGCTGAGAGGTTTATAATTTCAACAAAAATACATTTTTGGAGGCAGAATGATTTAAAGAAATTTATAATTCAAACGACCTCCCCCATTCGCCTTGTTTGCATGTCCGACTTCTTTTCATGGCGTTCTTTAAAGGTGTGTGTATATTTGTATAAGCTTTAAGACTTTGCTACAACTCAAGAATAGTATTCATGTATAGGTAAGAGGATTGACCCCAGAAACCTTGAGCAAAATCATATAAAGTGCTCAAATTAAGGCGCATCATTGTATCCGTGAAAATCGAGGCAATCATGTTCTTCAGAATTCAAATGACCCCCATTTACCTGCTTTATTTACCTGACTTCCATAGCCGGTTTAGCTCAGTCGGTAGAGCGTCCGATTAGGAACCACAAGGTTCCTGGTTTAATACCGGCCCTCGCCAACTCAGCGTATGAGTAGCACAGGGATCTCTGCGGTAAAGCCTGTACCTGATGGTAGATTTAGTGCACCGCCTCAGACGCCAAACAAATCTCCTTGGTCTAGTGCAAATGAAAAGGGGGTAGACTCCCTTGCTGTCCGGCTGATACCGACTTTAGGCCATCCCGGTGACTTTACTTTTTACTTTATCTGTCTGATTTACTTTCATAGGGTTCTTTAAAGGAGTGTGTATATTTGAATAAGCTTTAAGACTTTGCTACAGCTCAAAAATGATATTCGTGCGGAGATAAGAAGATTGACTCCAGAAACCTTGAACAAAGTCATACAAAGTGCTCGAATTAAGGTGCAAACGTTATATAAGTAAAAATGGAGGCTATCTACAAGATATCATTTTTCGCAAATAGCTGAAAATATGGGGGAGGGTAAAAAATTATTCGCATTTTTGATATTAAATATCTTTATTATTATCACAATGTGTTATGTGCGCTTCTAATTGGCTCCGTTATGGTTGCGTGATCGAAGTTTGAGCTTCATTTCGACGTTTTGCTTGCTGTCTTTACATTTACTGATGCTCCACTATCAGTATACACCAAGGAAGTGACCCGATTTCTCTGTTCGGAAGGAGTGTCACGGGCTGAAATTCCTTGGAGGCTTTTAACACAATACGGGGACAGTGCACTACCGCGTATAAGAGTGTATAGGTGTATTATTAGTTGGTAAGGCAGCCAGTCTAGAAGGAAAAAAACGTGGACTTAAAATCAGGTGACGCAGGGCTAACCTGTTAAAATCCGCTTAAAATGTTTACCTTATGTCACATCCTGTCCGTGAGCAGGGGTTGGTAAATATATATATTTATCTGAGAGGAGGCGTGCAAAAAAGCCACTCCCTATATTGCGTGGGAGAAACATAGATATTTTTTGTTTCTATGCCAATATATATATATATATATATTTTATAAAAAAGGAAGGTCCGCAAAATGTATTTTGTTCTCAGAAAAAAATTTTTTAATTCTTAAAACAAAAAGAATTAAAAAAATTTTTTCTGAGAACAAAATACATTTTGCGGACCTTCCTTTTTTATAAAATATTGAATTTTCTCCCGTTGGAACCAGAACAACACTTTATATATATATATATATATATATATATATATATATATATATATATTATACGATTAGTTCATACACACATATAGATATAGATAGATATAAAGAAAGCGACTTAGATATTAACAGACTGACACACACACACACACACACACACACACACACACACACACATACACATACGCACACACACACACACACACAATATATATATGCATATGCACACATGTAAACACACACACACACACATGCAAACACACACACACATATATGTGTGTGTGTGTGTGTGTGTGTGTGTGTGTGTTCGTGTGTTCGTGTGTGTACGCACGCGCGGCAGAAATACCTCCCACATTTTACACTGCCACCAGTGTGGGATAGAATTTAGGTTTAAGGTTAGAAAGTCGATTTCTGCTGTCGTTTAAAAATTCTATCCAAGATATCATTGTTCGGAAGTTATACGCGATTTTTTTTTTTTTTTTTTTTTTTTTTTTTTGCAAATGTGGTACAATGAAATTTTAACGGGAATATGTTTCCTTACTGAAGAAACAGCATCGTGTGATTTTTCCAAGGAATTTCTGGCATTTGTTTTTATCGCAACCACAATTAGTTTTATCGCATTTTTTCAGGGACCAAAATTTATAATGGTGAAAAATGGGAGAGATTAACTTGAATCCTGTTGGGCGTCTCTGGGATTGTTGTGCTCAATTATTATTATTATTAAGGGACGGAATTGTGTTATAGACTAGGAAATTAGGTTCATATCTCAAAAAGTTGAACATTAGGGACCACACCCAAAATTGCCAATAATCAGAAAAATCTTTTAAAAGATCAAGATTTACCTGAAGTCTTTGGTGGCCTCAAATGATATATTAAAGTCTTCGGAGTGGCCTATGATCGGTATCAGCCGAACAGTGTGGGAGTCCATCCCCTTTTTGCTAGCTAACGCTAGATTGGGAGATTATTTTGCTGAGGTGGATTGCCACACATATCAGGCCCTATATTCTTTACTGGATTACCAGATCAGATTGCCCAACCTGTGCTACTCATGCACCGAGTTGGCAGGGAGTGGCATCGAAGCCAGAACATAGTAATTCCTAGTCGAATGCTCTACCAACAGAGCTAAATTGGCCCCTTGAATAGTAGTAACTTGTTTCTTGAATTTGTATAGTTTGGATTGGTTGGTTGGTTGGTTGGTTGGTTTAATGGTTTTATCAACCCTTTTGGGATATTTAATGCCAAATCTTGTTTATATATATATATATATATATATATATGTGTGTGTGTGTGTGTGTGTGTGTGTGTGTGTGTGTCTGTGTGATTTGTTTGAGAAATAGTTTTCATTAGATTCACATGTATGAATAAATTAGAAGAAAAAACTTAATATGTATTGTTAAACTGGTGGTTAATCGCCAGCCACCCCGTTCTTGCACTCATATGATAAAAAGGGGTGGGATTTTAACGTAAGAACAATTTTAAGAATAGTCGGAAGTGTCATATTGTTTGACATAAACAGACGATTGATCAGGTTGAGCTTCTCTGATCTCGCCCACGTTAGGGCAAAAGTAGAGTGTTGTACGTCACCGGACCACTAAGTACCCGGATCACAGACCGCTCAGACACCACACTCCTATCCTTAGGCATTACGGGTCGGCACCCACAGCCAACAGGTGTCCTCATTAAGGTGGGACCTTACAGCTCTGCAGGGATTAAGTCGGCGTAATGTATTGCCACAACCAACATAGCGTGCACTGTTTTGGCGTTTGAATATGGGTACATCTAAAGATGACGATTATTCAAAGCCGCAAAATACGTCACAGACTGCTCAACCACCTGTCCTCAGGCATCATGTGTCGCGACCCACGCCAAACAGATGTCCTCATTGAAGTGGAGTCTTACACTTCTGCAGAGGTGCAGGCGGAGTATTGTACCACTCTTGCCGGCAGGGCGTGCACTGTTTGGGCGTCTGAATTTGGATACGTCTGATATTAAAGATTATTCGAAGTTGCAAAATACATTACGTTAACTAGCAAATATATGCACCCTCCGGGTGCAAGTATTTAAGTTTTGATATAATAAAATATCATATTAAATTAGAAAGGCTAATGAAACTGAATAAGAATACAGATAAAAAGATTTGAAACAGAGGGAGTATAATAAAAGATTTGAAACAGAGGGAGTATAATAAAAAATGGAACAACTGAAACTTACTCTTCCATCACTCTCGTCTTTCATTTATTTTTTCTAATTTAAGTATTTAGTTAAAGAGGAAGTAAAGAATAAAATGACAGTTATTTTTTCTTGTTAATGGATTTCATTTAAGATTTATTGAAGATTTTTGCTTATATTCATTAAAATAAATCCAAACAGTTAAAATCAATAATACTAAGCACAATATTTATTTAAATTCGAATTTTTTAATATTAATATGCAAATTAGCCTTCCGTTCACACTGTAAACCGCTATTTTGTTGTATATATAAATATAATCGCATGTTGTTAGTATGTAGACATAGGTAACAGTATTAATAATGTAAGACAATTTTATTAATAATTGAGGTTTAGATAAAAATAAAATCATGGAGAATGTGATGTCAATAACTAAGAGAATTGTGACTTGAGTAGGAATATAGTTTCGGTTACAGACAGAAAAACACACAATCTCCATTATAATAAGATATGTTCGTCAAACAAGACTTATGAACCCGGAAGTCTCATAATAACGGATGTGAGTTTGGAAGTTGAGCGTGAAGTCGTAAATGTGCAGGATTGTCGGTGATCGTACGAGAGTTGGGATTATGCGAGTGCAGTAAGTGCACGAGGGTGGGGGTTTGTATAGCCATAATTGCAGTGATTGCACGGGTAAATGATCGAGTGCAGTGAGTACAGTGATAAGTATAAGTGATATGAGTGTCAGTGGGAGTGTATGGTAAACAGGACACCCACTGAAAGAGGCATGTAACCAAACACAAATAAGTTGGTTGGTTGGTTGGTTGGTTTTTTTTTATTTGTTAATTGATTTGTGTTACGGCATATCAAATCACTTTCGGGTTATTTCTCGGAATTCTTTAGATGAGGCTTGATAATCAGTATTATTTGAATTATTCGGACTATTGACTTCATCTTCATTGTTATCTGTCTAATTGGACTCATAGCCTTGTGGATAAAGGAGTTGGGTTAAGACATTTCTAAGTGACAGTTATCTCTAGACTGCAGGTTCAGTCCTGGTCAACGGCGGCAGTAACATGGAATAATAATTAACACCGCTTAACACCTGTACCCCAGCTATGGTTAGCGGAATAAGAATTGGATACCCCCGTAGACTGAATAAATGGTTAGGTTTAAAGTTCCGTGATGGCTCCCGATTACGACAAGAAGGTTCCTGATTACAAGAAGGTTCCCGAGTTCGAATAGAAGGTTCCCGAGTCCAAGAGTAGGTTCCCGAGTCCAACAATAAATACCTGAAGAAGATTGGAGGGCAAATCGGACGAAACGTTGTACAGATAACAATGAAGATGAGGACAATAGTCCGAATAATCTAAATAACACTATCGGGTTATTTTAGGTAGAATCAAGGCATTTTGATAAACAAAGGATTCGGGCTGAACATCCTCATTACTGCTTAACTTCGGTGATCATCCAGTATGGGGTTGTTGTTGTTGCTGTTGTTGTTTCATGGCATATCAATACTTTTCGGTCTGATTTAATGCCGAATCAAGTCATTTTGATATCAAGTTTTTTACAGTACTTAATGTTACTTAAATGATCACCCATCTAAGTATTGAACAGGCTCATCGCTGCTTAACTTCGGTGATCAAACGGGAACCGGTGCTTTCAGCGTGACTTGACCGTAGGCCATCCAAGCACACTTAGAGAATTGTCATGACAATGGTTCTTAACTCTTTTTTTCTACTACCCTTCTTTTCGAACTCGGGAACCTTCTTGTCGTAATCGGGAGCCATCAGAAAAGAAAGTTCCCGAGTTCGAAAAGGTTCCCGAGTCCGACAAGAAATACCTGAAGAAGGCCGGAGGGCACATCGGCTGAAACGTTCTACAGATAACAGTAAAGGTGAGGATAATAGTCCGAATAATCCAAATAATAACAAAAAGTTGGATTAGAAACTTTAGTTAGTTAAGGATTCCCGGTGGGATCAGTTGAGAGTTCCGCCGTGTTCTGATCACTGATTTGCCGTAAGTCGGTCGCAACGAAAGATATAATTTCGTCGTAAAATAAAGCAATATGTGCATACAGATGAACATGTGTCTGGTTTGTTATTCATCATCCTAGCAGATAAAAAGTTTAGGCATTGGCGGACGCGGCGACAAAACGGCGAAAGGGGCAGCGATAGAGATGCGACACACCAAATACTGAAGTGAGGAGGTGGGCGCTGGGGGCATGTGTTATAGTATAAGAAGAAAACCGACGGTGTAGCATAAACTCGGATGGCGAGAGAAATTACGTACGTGATAGCTCAAAGCGAGCACGAATATGTCTGGCGTGCAAAATGAAGAGATCAGGGAGGAGTGTAGCGACCGACTAGAGAGATTGAACTTGCATCATCCTGATCGTGAGTCACGGCTCGAAGTCAGACTACCTCGTTGGTGCGTATGCACATTTCTACATTGCGATGGCAGCGCTGGGTGCGATTGGCCCGGACGTGTGATCTTAGTCAGGGCAGTTCATCATTATTTAAGACCTGCCTTCCCACACCGAGCTAGTTGCGTTTTGATCTTGCTAACGAGAAGACAGCCCAGTGACGAACAAGAGGTGAGTTAGCTTTGGCGGGGGACTGCTGGAAAATTGTTGCAGGCGGAATGACTTTGTCAGGAGACTTTGTCAGTTGGGAGAACGTCTTTTTCAATTGCGATATCTTGCTGTGCGACATAACGAATTTTGTGCGACTCGACAAATTTCTGTTCTCATTATAGTAACATAAACTCTGAATATAACAAATAGATTCATAGCTAACTTTCATCTTCGTGTATTAGTCGATATTCCAAGATCAGCGGGCACCAATCTTTCGGACCACTAAATTTATAGTTTTAAATCCAGCGGACCATTTTTTTCAGTTACACCTTCTAACGACACGAGTTCAGCTAGTAGCCTATTAGTGAGAGGTAGCTCCATTGAAAAAATAAAACATAAAACAAAATTTGCAAATAATGTCCGAATTTTTCTGTGGACCATCAAAATTTTCTCACGGACCACCAGTGGCAAGTGCTGTTCAAAGATTCTCATTGAATAAATATTTTTATAATTTTACATAGTTTCGATTAATCCCATCTGTACTTGTATGTCTTTACTAACCCCTCCACCACGAGTAGGATGTGCCCCAAGGTCTATTTTTAAGCGGTGTTTAACTGGTTTGAATTCAGAGTTTTCCTTCTCTTAGACCGATTGCCATTCCAAGATTAAAGCTGCTGGATTGTTTCGGTATATAAGGTGTGCTGAAGTCCACCACTTAAACTTATAGACTTTTCATGGGCGCATGGATTAAAGCCAGCCAATCAACAGCTCGAATACGTGGTGAGTTAACTATTTAATCGCCGATCATTTGCATGTATTCGACACGGACGGATATACGGATTTGCAACCAAGGACTATGCTCAACCAAAGATTTTTACCCAACGACAATAACCGTTACACAACGGGCGCCTATATCAGCGCATTGTATGTGATAAAAGAGTGATTAATATTCAAATAGGAAAGCTGACTGCCATTTGTACGAATGAGGTCATTCTTTGTGGCCCGTGTGGAAAATGTAAGGTTTGCGGTTGACCAAACAAGAAACTGGCTTTTGTTATACATTAAGTTGGTGAAAAAAAGGAAGAAAAGTCATTTCATTCTTTATATTTATCAAGCAAGCTAAACGAAACAAAGAGTATTTTTGGTTTTGTTGGTTGGTTAGCTGGTTGGATTGTACGGCATGACAACTCTTGTTGGGTTATTTTAGGCCGAAGATATTTTGTTTTATTCATTCGTGATTGGTATTATTTTTTTTCACAGAGTTTTTTTTTTCAAACAAGTTTTTTTGCAAACTCATATTTTCTATTTAACCAATATACGTGACCCTAACAAGTACTACCATTCAAGATCAAAGTGGATCTGAGAGTAATGGCGATGAAGGTATACTCCCCACTCCCTAGAGCTCCAGAATTGGAACTTCACCATTAGATGCAGTTTAACGTCATACCCTGAACACAAAGACCCTCTGCCATCGCCTTCTAGCACATTTATGAGAAAAAAGGTTGGAGGTTTGTCATGAGGGCAATAGGGTCAGGACATATATGGTGCTAGGATTTGACATGACCAGCTGATTGATCGACGGGAACCTCTCCGACTGCCCATCTAACCTAAGTAATGGCTTAAGTGGAGTGTTGCATGCCATGGACTGATCAGTCTGCAGGATTCCATCTTTAGGAATCACGGGTCGCCTCCTACGGTCAACAGGTGGCTCTATTGGGAGGGGGAGTTTACCCCTCTACAGAGGTGCAGTCGGTGTATTCTATAGCACAACCAATAGGGTAGGATATCAACAAAGTTAGTTAATAATATTTTTAATATTTCTTTCCCTTTTTCATGTTACAAATACCGTATTTGACGGCATATAAGACGCACCCCCATTTCAGTAGGCCAGATTCAGGAAAAAAGTTTTTAGTGTATTTAAGCATATATTGTTGAAAATAGTCTAGCCGTGCATTACACAAGCAGAAACATAGCTGTATAAAAGCAATTTGGCAGTACAGGCAAGCAATAAGCATACACAAGTAGGTAAAAGTACTGAGCGTAAGCTGGGTTAGTGAGCATCATAGAGAAGTTTAGCCTAGGCCTACGGGAGGTCTACGATGTATAAGACGCAGGACAATTTTTTAGCCAAAATTTTGGAAAAAGTGTGTCCTATATGCCGTCAAATACGGTATGTATTTTGCAAAAGTCTTTCTTTTTACTAGATACATTACGTCAATCCTTATATGTACACTTTTAAGGGCTTTATATGAAGATAGGCTATTTCTATCTTTAATAGCTACTAGGCTGAGTCAAATGTTGTACAATATTTTGATGACATTAGGCACAATTCGACAGCTCCGGGTGCTTTTGCCGAGAAGATCGTAAAGGTGACGAACCGGACTGAACTGTGAGATACCGAGCTCGTCTGATAATCCCCGTTTTTGCCTCTGTTGGACGATTTTGCGTATAAGCTGTGCAAAAAATCACTACTTATTCTTATATACTGTTCTAAGTGTCGGTGACTGAATTAACCAATCAAAAACACCAAACACGAATTCAATTTATTGTTTAACGGCGTTGATAAATTGTCCTAAAAATGACTTGCTTGATGACTGCTTCAAGGAAAGACCAACAGAATCAACAGACAAGGATTATATATGATACAAACTACTACTTTTACTTCGAGGACAGATCAACAGACAAGGATTATATCTGATACATCTTTATACTTCGAGGACAGATCAACAGACAAGGATTATATCTGATACATCTTTCTACTTCGAGGACAGATCAACAGACAAGGATTATATCTACATCTTTTATACTTCGGGGACAGATCAACAGACAAGGATTATATCTGATACATCTTTCTACTTCGAGGACAGATCAACAGACAAGGATTATATCTGATACAACTTGCTACTTCGAGGGCGGACCAACTAACAATGATTAAAACTGATTCTACATTTTTCTACTTCAAGAAAGGATCAAGTTTTATGCCACAAATAATATCCACTGTGAAAAAGAATTCAACTACAGGTCTAAAATGGCGACTCGAATATGGCTTGGAGCAGGGTCTCGAAATTTTCGGTTTAAGTCAACTTGTCTTTGCTAATCGACAAGGTCATTGCAACCCAAGCTAAATTTCTTGAACTGTTTACTCTACTGAGATCAACTGCGATTTCAACTTCTGCACAATAAATAATTTGTTGCTTCCGAGACGTTAAGGTCGAACGAGTAAAGCATGTTCCACGTTTGTACTGCAAGAAGACGCCCATGCTTAATGGTTATCGTCATAGGAAACACGGATACAATATATGGATGCCACTATCCTCCCTCTAGCTATGGGTAAATAGTAGGAAAGACTGGGCTCTTTAACCTTGGTATGGCAACCGGTCTAGGAGAAGGAAAACTTAACTGAAACCTGTAAAGCTCCGGTTAAAAATAACCTGTCATATTCTCCTCGTGAGGACGGGTTGGCAAATACATACGTTGCATGTTCATCTGTGTGGCTTTCACGAATTGAAGTAGTGCACGTGTCAGCGCACCAACAACCCCTTACTACCAAAAAAAGCGGGTACCTTTCACGGCTACAACTGCTTCGGCCACGTGATATACGTGCCATAAATTAGCACGCATTGCAAACACTTTGACTCACCCTAGTATCAAAACATTAATTCTTTTCTGGGAAACTAACTGTCACGGTACACCGTTGTTTTTGTTGGGTTCAAATAAACTTTTTCTGCAATAAATAGTCTTTTCCAAACAATATTTCAAAAAGACTTGAATATTTGCGGTACGGGCTTCATTAAACAGACTCCTTTTTATTCATCCATTCGTCATTGTGCTTTTATACACTTTTCAGCAAGTCAGCTATTTGGAATGTATTTTTTTTTAAAACTTTCCCAGGTGAATAATCAAACTGGTTATACGTGAAACTTTGCTTATTATGAGAGTGAAAAGGAAAAGACAATGTAGAAACATGGATGTCTATCTAAAAATAAAAATAACTCCAAACTAAAATGATTTGGTACAATGGTACCTTGACTTACAAATGACCAAACTCATAAGTTTTCGAAATTTCAAGCTATCACTCTGTCAATTTTTTACTTTGTGTTTGTAACTAAACTTTGAGGTACGATCGAGCTTCAGATACGCGTATGTTAATAAGTTCAATGAAAATATTTATGTCTCCAAATTTATTACACCATGGAAAAAATATTGTTTATAAAAAAATAAATATTCAAACATATTACAGCACGTAATTCATTACATTCTATTTTATTTTATTTTTTTATTTTTTTCAAAAAGGCGAAATGTTGTGGGGGGGGGGGGTAGAACGGATTAATGACATTTCGGTTTATTTCAATGAGGGAAATTGATTTGATTTACAAAGAAATTGAGTTACGAGCGGAACGAATTAAACTCGAAAGTCAAGGTACGACTGTGTTTGTAACTTTTGCCAACGAAGTCACACATTCAATTTAGGTTTGTTTTGTTTTGTATTACGGCATATCAACCTCAGTGGGTCATTTAATGCCAATAAAGTTTTGAAATAAATCAATTCTTAATGGATAATACAATTTTTTTATAAATACATTTTTCTATTTAACCCATAGATGGGACCCTAACAGGTACTACCACTCCGGGTCAGAGTGGACCAGGGAGCAATGGTGATGAAGGGGTGCTCCACATTACCCAAACCTCCAAAACTGGAACCTCACCATCAGATAGAGTTTAACGTCATTCCCAGGACATGTAGACCTGCAGCCACTGCCTTCTAGCACCCATATGATAAAAAGGGATTGGGGCTTGCCATAAGGGCAATAGGGATGGGAAACATTCAATTTACTTTTGGTGGATGTCCCGTAGCGTAGTGGCTAACTTGCTGGACTGTGACATCGAAGTAAGTTAGTTCGAACTCCAGTCGCGCTATTACGTTCACTTTCGGACTAGTACCCTTGGGAAAGGTATGTATCCCCTCCTCCTCACCCGAAATGTGTTAAATAGTACGACTACTGTTCTTCTTAGGGGCCGGTTTATCTCAGTCGGTAGAGTGTTCGGCTAGGAATCACAAGGTCTTGGTTCGATGCCGGCCCCCGCCAACTCAGCGTATGAGTAGCACAGGGATCTGTGCGGCAAAGTGAAGAGCTGATGGTAGGTGTGGCGCTCCACCTCAGATGCTCAAATAATCTCCTTGGTCTAGCGCTAGTGGTAAGGGGATAGACTCCCTCGCTGATTGGCTGATACCGACATTAAGCCGCCCCAACGACTTTACTTACTTACTACTGTTCTTCTGCAAGGATAATCTTCTAGCTGAAATGCCATTAAACAAAATCTCTCTCTCCCCTCTCTCTCTCTCTCTCTCTCTCTCTCTCTCTCTCGCTAAGAGTCCTTGTGTCGTAGTGGCTAATGTGCTGGAGTGCAACATCGTAGTGAGTTCGCGCTATTACGTTCACTATAGGATTAATACCATTGGGAAAGGTATGGACTCCTTTATTTCCCATATATGGGTTAAATAGTATCACTACTGGTCTCCTACAAGAGGGACTTTGTCGTCAAATAACCTGCGAATGTTGATATGCCAAACAAAGAAACCAAACCAAACCAATCAAACTATCACGTGACAAAACGGCATTTAATTACTTCAATATTCTCATTCAGCCGTTATGTCTTTTTACCTATCAAGGACGCCCTGTCGATGGGGTTTAGAATACGTATCACCACTCCTGCAGACGGCAAGATTTCCTTAAAAGATGTGTTCTAGATATGACACTAAACTATATATGATGATAATCATTACTCTTAGGCCCACTCACATCCGGAGTTATAGTACCTGTTAGGGCCCAATCTATGGGTCAAATAGATATGTCTGAAAATTATTCATATTCAATAGGGGGTGTAGAATACGCCGACTACACCTCTAAAGATGGATAAGAATCCCCCCACACAAACACACACTTTGGTCCTTATTTAGGCTAGACGGGCGTCGGCTAATCACGTAAAGACTTAGCACCTATAGGATTGTCCCGGCCATATTGCTCCTATGGCAACCCCAACCCTTTTTATCATATATGTGCTAAAAGGCTGAGGGTCTTAGTTTGGTTTGGTTTGGTTTGGGTTTTACGACATATCGACCTCGGTGGGTCATTTAATGCCGACAAAGTTTTGAAATAAATTCATTCTTAATGGATAATCAAATTTTGTTTACAAACTCATGTTTTTCTATTTGATCCATAGATGAGACCCTAACAGATACTACCACTCCGGATCAGAGTGTACCAAAGAACAATGGTGATGAAGGGGTGCTCCACATTCCCTAGACCTCCAAAACTGGAACCTCACCATCAGATAGAGTTTAACGTCATTCCCAGGACATGGACACACTCAGCTACCGCCTTCTAGCAAGATAAAAAGGGTTAGGGCTTGCCATAAGGGCAATAGGGTTGGGGCAATCTTGACCAGCCGATTGATCGGAGGGGGCCTCTCCGACCGCCCATCTAGCCCAAGAAAGGGCCAAAGTGGAGTTTTGAAAGTCATGGACAACAGCCGGTCCCATTAGGGAATTTTACCCCTCTGCAGTTTTACCCAGGTGCAGGCGATGCATTCTAACGCCCCACCGACAGGACGGGTTGAGGGTCTTGGTGTCCTGGGTAATATCAACGGTCTTTCCGACAATCTAATGCCGAATCAAGTCATTTTGATATACTAGGGACGCTGATTGCATACAGTAACGAGAGTAGCTTAAGAGTTGAAATAATGAAACAAACAATTGAAAGTAAAATAACAAAATAAGTTTGAATTGAAAGAGAATTTGTCTTTTTATATTATTTGTATTATTCGGATTATTTTCCTCATCTTTATTGTAATCTACACAGCCTTCTTCAGGTATTTCTTGTCGAACTTAGGAACCTTCTCGGACTCGAGAACCTTCTCTTTGAATTCGGGAACCTTCTTGTCGAACCCGGGAGCCTTCATGTCGTAATTGGGATCCTTCACGGATCTTCGAACCGAACCCTCTATTAAATCCACCGTGATAAACTGTTCTCATTCCGTTAACCATTACTGGATACAAGTGTTAAGCAGTGTTAAGTATTCTATTTTATTATCACCCTTGGCCAGGATTGAACCCGAAAACTATAGATGATTGTCACTTAGAACTGTATTAACTTAGCCCTTATATCCGTTGCGCCATGATGTCCAAGGCTCATCTCAAAATTTCAGAGAAATAGAATTTGATAAATGATAGATGGAACTCTTTTTTATTTCTCGCTCTGTTTCTCCCTCTCTCACACAAAACGGCCCACTATATATGCTACAATAAAGTGTCACTCTCGTTCTGGTTCTCTTCTAAGGGTTTTTGGTTGGTTGGTTGGTTGGATTTTACGGTCATTTTATGCCGAATACGATTTATTCATTCATTTTTGTTGGGTATTTAATTTTTTAAAAACTCATTTTCAATACATTTTTAAACTCATTTTTTATCTATTTATCCCATACATGGGACCCTAATAGATACTACGGCGGACCTGAACTTTCAGAGCCCCCCTTCCATCTAAAATTTTTGTTTTTAATTTTTTTTTCTTCTTTCAATGGATTATTATCGATTGCACACCAATCTATCAGACTGTGAAAAAAAAAATTTTTAAGTTATTTATTTTTAGAGTTTTCAGGGATGCTCAGTTCCCCGTATAAGTTTATTGTAAATCGATCCCCCTTATCGGAACCGCTAAAAAAAAAAATATTTATTTATTTATTTATTTTTCCTTCAATGGACTATTATCGATTACACACGAATCTATCAGATTTTTTTTTAAATTAAAAAAGTTATTTATTTTTTGAGTTTTCAGGGGTGCTCAATTCCCCGTATAAGTTTATAGTAAAACGATCCCCCATATCGGAACCGCTCGAAAGGAAACTGGCGCAAAATTGTCAAAGTTAGGGTGGCCCAGAAAAAAAAACAGAACCCAATTTATTTATTTATTTTCCCATTAAACTAACCTTAAACCCCAACCCCAACCCCAACCCCTAACCCTAACCCCAAACCCTAACCCTAACCCCAAACCCTAACCCTAATCCCCCTAGTTAAAATTAACTGTTTTATTACAAAATTTGTGGGTTCTGTTTTTTGTGTCGCCTTAATTTTGATACCTTAGTGCAAATTAAGCCCAACTGTTAAGATAGAGCGGTTCCGATATGGGGGATCGATTTACTATATACTTATACGGGGGGATTGAGCACCCCTGAAAACTCGAAAAATAAATAACTTTTTAAAATTTTTTTACAATCGGATAGATTGGTGTGCAATCGATAATAATCCGTTGAAAAAAAATTAAAAACGAAAATTTTTAGATGGGGGGGGGGTCTGAAAGTTCAGGTCCGCCGATACTACCACTCCGGGACAGAGTGGACCTGGTAATAATGGCAATTAATGGATAGTCCACACTCTCTAGGACTCAAGAACTAGAATTTCACACATGATGCAATTAAGTTCATACCTATGACACTCTAACGATTGTATCCCAGTTGCGCTATTACGTTCACTTTCCGACTAATACCAGCTATGGGGAGATTTCCCTTACTCTAGCCTCTGTCACGTGGTGTTGGCGTGTTATTTACTTTGTGTTTGAGTGAATAGTCGGTGTAATTGCATTGGTAACTTCTGTAATAGTTCCTGCGAGTCTGGACATAGATTATCTTCAGATCATATTTCAAAGTCACTTTTCTCTGCTATATACCACTGCCTTAATTTGCAATCTCCATTGTTCCCTTCAATATATGAGGCCCTGGCTTCTGGAGAAAAGAATATCCACATCTTTCGAGATCTCCCAAAACTAAAATACTTTTTAAAAAAAAGATACTCTTGTCTGCTGACCTCTGACCGTACTTGTACTGAAGAGTTTATAACAGACATTAAAAACTAATCCTTTCATCCCCATCGAGACATCTTGCTCTTTCTATTTTATCATCTATTAAAATCTGCTGAACTTCCTAAATTGTTAAGATATCATTTTTATATTACTGTGCATACACATGGGTGTGTATAAAGTAACATAATATCATGATTTAAAATCTTAACTTAAGGTCAATTACCGACCTATTACACTGGTAGCCGGTGCAATCGACCGACTTATCGCAGTCGACAGAGTATCCGCCAAGGAATCACAAGGTTACGTGTTCAATACCGACCCTCGACAACTCAGCGCATGAATAGTACACCTTGAATAATGTGTGCGGTAAAGCATCAGGGGTTGACGGTAGGTGTGGCGCTCCAGCAAAACAATCTTCCTGGTCTAATGCTAGCGAAGAAGGGATGGACTCCTTCGCTGTTCGGCTGATACGGACAATAGGCCTGCTCCAAAGACTATTCAGGTTGGTCAGCTGCGCGTATTTCAACCACATGGGAGCTGCACAAGAATGCTGCGTGCAGTCTTGAACAAGTCGTGGAAATAGCACCCCACAAGGAAGCAGCTGTACGGTCACTTGCCCCCATCTCACAAACTATCAAAGTGAGACGGACAAGACATGCTGGACACTGCTCGAGAAGCAAGGATGAGCTCATAAGCGACGTTCTCCTGTGAAGCCAACACATGGACATGCAAGTGTGGGGCGCCCAGCAAGGGCCTACATTGATCAGATATGTGAAGATGCTGGTTGCTCCACAGAGGACCTCCCAGGTGCAATGAATGATAGGGAAGGTTGGCGAGAGATTGCCATGGATATCCGTGCTGCATGCGCGAAACGATGATGATGAAAGGCCACTGAACATGTTTTTGTTTTTTTCTCACACGAATATATGTCAGGACACGGTGTTATATTCACAAAGAGGTTGCGCGTATTTCGGATCATATGACCTTTAGGCACCCCTTTTTGATCTTGATTAAGAAAGGACATGTTTTCATTTACACCGTCAATATCCAATTGTTTTAATAGACGAATATTTGTAAATGAAACATGATCCCGGCCACTGAACATCACACGTCAGGACAATTAAATCATATACCCCTTTTTGATCCTGATTAAGAAAGGACATGTTTTTCATTTACACCGTCAATATCCAATTGTTTTAATAGACGATTTTTTTATTTTTTAAATTATAAAATTAACCCCTAAACCTAACCCTAACCCTAACCCCTTACCAACAACCGGATATTGACGGTGTAAATGAAAAACATGTCCTTTCTTAATCGAGATCAAAAAGGGGTGCCTAAAGGTAATATGGTCCCGTATTTCAACCACAATATAAGCCACTGAACATGTTTGTTTGTTTTTTCTCACATGAATATATGTCAGGACACGGTGTTACATTCCAAAGAGAGAGAAATCGAAAAGAGAAAAGAAAGAAGAACAAAAGGAGATGAAAGACCGACTTATTGTAGTGTTGATTCTCTTTTCCTTTCTTTTCTTTTCTTTTTTTAACATGAGAACATTTGAGAGACTATTATTCAAGAACCTGAAATTATGCAGCCTAAGTCAACAATTGTGGCTGTAAATAATACATTTATTGAATAATACATTTATTGAACTTATTAAGTTTATAACCACAAGGCAGGTGCTGTTGTCTCATCACCACCACCGCCATCATCATCATGATCATCATCAAGCCGTACAGACAACATGGATAACCTTGACTCTCTCTCTCTCTCTTTTAGGACTTGTTTATCATTTTTAAGTTTTAGATTATAATAACAGCCAATGACATAAAATTTGGAGCGTATCGACCCCGTCTCTCGCTCTATACCTAACCCCCTCTCTTACACACACACACACACACACTCTCTCTCTCTCTCTCTCTCTCTCTCTCTCTCTCTCTCTCCATCTTTTTAAGTATTGTGATGGAGAGTATTATACCCGTACCCCACTTGTACAAGGTCAGGCACAAGGCATATTAACGTGGGACCACCTACAAGCCGAGACTCATTGGTGGCGGGTTTAAAAATTGCGTCTATCCTCTCGTCATTCCCCCTCAAGTGGGCGCCTCAGGCACTGGGCAATAAACCCAGCCCTACCCTTTAAATCGAGGGGGCAGGTGTTGCCTGGGGGGATGGCCCCTGGGATCGACGCTTGTGATTTTTACCCGGGCGGGCGCGTACACCCGACCCCGAAGGAGACTCGTTCAACGAAAGGCATACATAACAAGATAATGATTACAGTTGGTCAACCAGCAAAAACTTATACAACAGGATTTATAACTAGCCTTTGCTGACAATACATTAGCCATTACTGCTATGAAAGAACTATGCATTTCCTTCCTATTCCTATTCTCTATTACTCGGTTATATTTATCCTGTACAAGGGTAATAAACCTTATTGTTAACCATTCCGGATTTTAATATTGTTTTTGATTACTCAGTTACGACAATAAGTTATCGCTCCTATCAGGTGCTCAACATGGCATCTAGTGTCAGCACATAGCTGTTGTATGTAAGTATTTTCTGATTGACCAACACTGGTGTAGGAGTTATTCAATATAATATTTTATTACATTGAAACTTAGATACTTGCGCATAGGGGATGCATATTTTTGTTAGTTTGTTTGGATCATATTACCTTTAAGCACCCCATCGGCGATCTCGATTCAGAAGGACATTTTTTTTCATTTGCACCGTCAAAATCCGGTTGTTTGTTAACAGACGATTTTACAGAGTTTTTTTTAACTGACGATTTTTTTTTTTAGAGGTTTTTTTTTTAAATAAACTAACCCCTAGCTCTAGCAAAAACTTTTTAAATGAATACTTTTATATTTAAAAAAAAACTCTAAAAATCCTCTGTTAACAAACAACCAGATTTTGACGGTGTAAATGAAAAATATCCTTCTGAATCGAGATCGCAGATGGGGTGCTTAAAGGTAATATGGTGCGTTTGTTTAATTACATTAGTAACATCGGCAGTTGATTTTCTCGAGTCCTCTACATTCAAAAACTTGATAAAAGGCCGCCATGTCTGCTGGAGCTGTAGAATATACCAACTGCACCTCTGTAGAGGGGTAAGACCTCCCCCAATGGGGCAACCTGTTGACCGTGGGTGGTGACCTGTGATGTTTAAGGATGGAATCCTGGTGGATGAGCAGTCCATGACATGCAACACTCCACTTAGGCCTTTACTTAGACTAGATGGTCGGAGAGGGGCTTCTGTTCAATCGGCTGGTCCCGTCAAGCCCTATCAGCCATATGATTGTCCCGACTCTGTTGTCCTTATGGCAAATCCCCAACCCTTTTTATCATATATGTGCTAGATGGCGATGACTAAGGGTCTTAGTGTCCTGGGTATGACGTTAAACTGCATCTAATGGTGAAGTTTCAATTCTGGATTTCTTCAGCATTACTCTCAGGTCCACCGTGACCCGGAGTTGTAGTACTTGTTAGGGTTCTATCTATGGGTAGAAAGAAATAGTTTTAAAAAATGTTTTTAAAGAAATTGAATTTAAAAAAGGTTTGAATACCCATCAAGAATTAATTAAACAAAACGTCTTCGGCATAAAATAACCCAACAAGGGTTGACATGCCGTTGACTAACCAACCATCCAACCATGCTCAGGGCATACGTTTTTTTAGAGGGTTTACCCCTCTGCAGGAGATTGTTTGGTTGATTGATTTTAACGGCATATCAACCGTCTGTGGTTATGTCATGCCTAACGATTAGGAAATAATATATGTTGTGTATTTATATTTATACTTTTTTAGTAATTGGTTGTAACATTGTGTTAGCATCATTGGGGATCATGTTGTATGGTATTGATTTAGGTTCATGTCTATATTCTATGGTATAATTTTATTTCCCTCAAAAAGGAGAGAATATCCTCCATGTTGACATTTTCAAATAGATCTTTCATATTGATTGCATTAAAATAACGGTTTCTGACATGAGCAAAAAACAGGAGATTCTATCAACGTATTCTAAGCCCTGCCGACAGGTTCAGTTTGAACTAATTTGGTAACTGACAATGACAGAGATCAGTTACTATAATAATCGAAACGTTGGGATTATAATAACGATCAAGATGGGTATTCTACATTGAGTACATCAGTTCATGATAAATACATCAAATCTTTCTAAGGGGAAGTCTCCGTGGCGTAGAGGATAGCCTTACTGGACTGCAATATTGTAGTAAGTAAATTCGAACTCCAGTCACGATATTAAATTCACTTCGAATGTCCTTTTTTGGACGGGGGTCTTAGCCCTCTGCAACTTAGCCTATTCAGACTGGGCAAGCTGAAGAATTAAGGCGACTTGCTGTTACTTCTTCTTTAGTGAAGACCACCCGATAATACTGGATGGCATACATTTAACAACCCTCCGCACGAGCAGCATATGGCACAAGGTCAATTTTGTAAGCAGAGTTTAACAGGTTACGAATTCAGAGTTTTCTTAGGTAATTTATGAGGAAGTGCATCCCGGTCTCTTGCCTCAAAAGTTGCTGCCCGGTGACTATTAAAATAACGACCCAGCTCAGTTATTCAAAACTATCCATATTATCTATCTCAATTTGTTCATATTTATCTATATTACTTTAAATACTAAGATTTTTTTTATTCATGTTTGTTTAATGTCTTGTTTTTAGTTTAAATAAACAAGAATTACGACAAAAAAAGAAGCGAACCCCCCCCCCCAAATACATTTACTTGTCGAAAATATCTATCTATCTATCTCCATTTGTTCATATCTATCTATATTATTTTGTTTGTTTATCTATCTATCTCAGTCTATACAAAACTATATATCCATCTTCATATCTAAACAAGAATTACGATAAATAAACAAGAATTACGACGAGCTGGGGTTGTTATTTTGATAGTCACCTGATAGCGGCTTTTGAGGCGGGAGACCGGACACACTTCCTCATAAATTACCTTTTCTTACTCCTAGACCGGTTGCCATACCAAGATTAAAGAGCTCAGTCTGCCCTACTATTCACCCATAGATGGAGGGAGAATAGATGAATTCATATCATATCTTTAACCGAGGTTATTAGCGATATTTGAAATGCAACCGCTTTCGTCCAGGATTTGAACTCGTCTCGCCGTGTCCATTTCTTACGACGATAACCATTACACCACGAGCCCTTCCATTACTGGATGGTATGATTACTCAACGCGTTTTTTAAAAAGACAGGAATAATAATAAGTTCATAGGAAGAGTCAGACGTAAATTATCTCATACTCTATGCCAGATGCACTCTACATACCAGGTGCACGTGAACACCGTGTGCATTCTAAATATACTTTTCCCTCTCGTAATTCAGTGGTATTGGCGGCGGCACCGGCGGCACTAGCAGAGGCACCGGCAGCACTGGCATCGGCACCGGCAGCACCGGCACCCGCTCATCGGCCTAGGCGGCATCAGCAACTGTGGCAACGACGGCTATTAACACTAGAACTATTGCAAGTTTTATTTAACTGCTTTCATGTTTGCTTCGTTATCGTTAAGTGTTTGGGTGACTGAGCAGACCTGTATCCATGAAAACATGTTTACAGCCGCCAGTCGTAATTTGGCCTTGAGCGAGAGGATTAAGTTACTTCTGTTGCGTGTGAGCGGTTTCTTTTTTTTTGTTTTGTTCAGTTTTGTTTTAAGGTCGTTCGCCTTCTGCTTCTTATGCCGCTTCATTTTTTCTCTTTCTCTCTTTGTACAATTCGACTAAATTGTTGTTTTGTTTGTTGTTGTTTTTTTGTTTTGTTTTTTGGTGTGGGTTTATTTTATTTTTTTTTAATAAACTATAATTGTCATTCTTATTACGGACTCTGCGTTGGTGTAAAGGTTACCACGACACTTGGAACGATGGTTCCATTTGAAAATAACAAATGATATCACTTGGCTGGATTTTACGGCATGCCAACCTTTGCTGGGTTATTTTATGCCGTAGACGTTTTTGTTTTATTCATTCTTTTGGGGTATTCAATTTTTTAAAACTCATTTTTAAACATATTTTTAAAAGTTATTTTCTATAATTCTATTTTCTATAATTCTATTTTATATTATCTATTTAATCCATAGATGGGACCCTAAAAGGCACTACCACTACAATTCCGAGGCAACCTGTGAATAATGGCAATTAAAGGATACTCCACACTCCCTAGAGCTTCAAAATTGGAACCTCAACACTACACTAAATGTATTACCTAGGACTTACCTTATAAACTCATTGCACATTCGGTTTTCCGGTTGATACCGGGGTTCCAGCGAGACTTGCCGAGAGTTTGATAATAACGTCGATCCCAGGGGGCTATTCCCCCAGGCAACGACGCAATTTTTGTTCTTTCCCACCTATGAGCTTCGGCTTGTGGGTGGGCCCACATTAAAACGAGGCCTTGTGCCCAGTCCATACAAGTGGGATATGAGACAAATACCCATACCTAGGACACTGTTTTTAGAGTGAAAATAAATAGCATAAGAAAAGATAGACATTTTCTATATGTAAAAATGTTAAAATATTGAATCATCAAATTTATTTATGACATTAACTTTACGTAACAACATTTTTTCATGATCTTTTCATTATTTGCTTTTTAACATAAAATCATTAAATTTTCTTCTATTTTCAGTTTTTAAACCTGAAACTTTTAAACCGAAAAATAAGACCCAACATTAGTTTTTAAATACCTTTTAAAAAAAACGTAAACTTACTTTCGTCATTAAAAATTAAATTTTATCAATTATATTTGTTTTTATAAATAACAATAATAGAAAGAAAAATATTAAACTAACTTTGGTAAAATGGTGATATTTTTTAGATAGATTTCGTATTGTAAAAACAAACATGTGGGGGAAAAGTCTTCTAAAAATTAAACAAAATATTAACATTAACTTTTTATGAGATAAGATTCTTAAGAACGACATTTTTCTGTAATTTTTCAGAGGTAAAATATTACATCACGGTAAGATTAATAAGAACGATAATAAAACAATCAACGGATTTTATTTGTTAAAAACATATATTGATTACACTTAGTAATAAACTTATTTTGCGTCACGATATACGATGAGACACGGTTGATCCCATTGGTATTCTAATAATCGATAATTAATATTTGATGCTGATTACGTATAGACAGCAATAACTTATCATCATCATCATCATCATCATCATCATCATCATCAAAGTGTTCTGACAGCTCGGATTCTCTCTCTCTCTCTCTCTCTCTCTCTCTCTCTCTCTCTCTCTCTCTCTCTCTCTCTCTCTCTCTCTCTAAGTCATCTAGACATCAACTAATGTCCGTACAGAACTGATGAATGCAAGTTTTTGCTGGTCGGCCAACACTGGAGGGTATAAACTAGTATCTACCAATTTTGACTTCACAGACGTATTTTACAAAATAAATTTAACCCCATTGATTGAGAAAAATTACAAATCATGGAATTGTCTGCTTTTAATGAATTTATCAATGAATGAATTTTATAATGCATTAGTTATTTTATTTAAAAACCTTTTTAAGGTCACTTAATTTTAACCCAACCCCCTTATTTTTGTGGCGAAAAATATCGGTGGGGTTATATACTTTTGAAACTAATTACAGTATGAATAAAAAGACAAAATACCGAAGAAGTGAATAGAAGGAAAAAAATTAATGGAGCGCCTCTGGTAAAAAAATAAGTACCGAAAATCTGAAAATTAAATGTAAAAAAAACAAACTAAAAAAAATTTTCGGAGATAATTTTTGTTGTTGTATATGAAATTAAATTTTCTTTTAGATTATCAGTGAAAAAATTATACATCGATATTTGTTCTGCCTAAAATGGTGGGGGCCTAACTTTTCAATTGAGTTTTATTAAAAAATTATTAGATAACAATACTAAAGTAGGCTTGATATTGGATTAATATTTGTTTTTAGAATCTAGAAATAGTAATTAATGCTTTTTTGTTATTGATTTCTAAGAAGAAACTATTATTATTATTTTCTAAACTTTTCATAATTTTTTTTCTTACGACGTTAGTCTTCGTTATTTTCCGTAAAATTTTGAAACTGATTTAATTTTTACAATGTATTCAAAATTAATCAAATTAATGTAATATTATTTTGCTTTTTTTACTGATGCTCATTATGTTAGTACTTTTCGACTTAGACAAATGTTTGACCTTAAATAAATCGATTCATTTAATTTTAATTCGTTTTTAAAATGAAAATGAGTCAACATTTTGGCAGTATATACCCAACCCGTTCCCCATGAATAGGATGTGACATAAAGTCGCAAGTATATATATTTACCAACCTCTCCGAACGAGCAGGATGCGATACAAGGTCAATTTATCAAGCGGAGTTCAACAGGTTTGAATTCAGAGTTTTCCTTCCCCTAGACCGGTTGCCTAACCAAGGTTAAAGAGCCCAATCTGCCCTGCTATTTATCTATAGCTGGAGGGAGAGTAGGATTCATACCTTTCCCAAGGGTATTAGCGCTAAGTGAAATGCAATTACCACATCCAGGATTTGAACTCGGGGAGACGAGTTCATTTCCCATGACCATTACAGCACGCGCTTCCTTTAAGGTCGCAAGTATATGGCACCCAGCAAGGATTGAACACGCTATTCAGTAGTAATGGATCAGTGAGACCAGCTTGCTAAACATTACACCACAAAGGAACGTTCTTGTATTTACCCAACCCGTTCGCCACGGGTAGGATATGATACAAGGTCGTATGTATGGGGTATACACGGATGATCGAACTCGCTATTCAGTATTAATGGATCTGCGAGACTAGCTTGTTAACCATTTCCTCATGATGGGATGCCTCATTGTTGTGTCAATGTGTAACAGTCCATGGTTCCACAGCAGTGTCCAGTATGACTAGTTCGTCTTACTTGGATGACTTGTGTGATGGGATGTAAGTGGCCATCTAACTGCTGTTTTGTAAGGTGCTGCTTCCTGGATTCTGTCACAACAGAACGCAGCACCCTAGAGAGAATGGGAATGAAAGAAAAAAGCATTTGCTGAAAACTACCATTTATCTACTCAAACTGTTACGTTTATTTGAGTCTTATTAAATGAGGTTAAGTGTTTGGGCGAACCTAGCGGAAATAAACGGAACTAGTGGGAACACATCTGTAAATAATCGAGAATTACATTGAAAATAGAAGAGGAAGAGTGTTGGTTGTTTGTGAAAGATAACAGAGGGGAAAGATAACTTGAAATTGCCGAGGGCATAAAAGGCCTAAAGAAGACACTAATGGGATTATATATATATATATATATACATATATATATATATATATATATATATATACATATACATACATATATATATATATATACATATACATATATATACATATACATATATACATATATATATATATATATATATATATATATATATATATATATATATATATATATATATATATATATAGAGAGAGAGAGAGAGAGAGAGAGAGAGAGAGAGAGAGAGAGGCACGTGGGCTAGTGGTTAGAGTCGTGGAAAATGGACTCGTCGATTCGAGTTCAATTCCTAGACGAATCTGTTGGCATTTCACATAAGGCTAATACCCTTGGGAAAGGTACGAATCGATATATTCTTCCTCCAGCTATGGGTTAAATAGTAGGGCAGACTGGGCCCTTCAGCCTTGGGTAGGTAACCAGTCTAGGAGAGGGATAACTCTGAATTCAAAATTCCTGAGGTCAGTCGTTAATTGGGTTTGTGGCAACCCTTGATGCACCAATTCTTTCCTATTGACTGTGCCAAAAAGTGTGGATGGTTCAACACAAGCCTTCACCACTATAAACAAATCACTGTGTGGGTGTTCATTGTATGAACCCTCATGCGTCGAAAATCGACGAGAGAGTCCATAATATATATATATATATATATATATATATATATATATATATATTGCATTCTTCCGTCAACTGAAGACGATGGCGTAGTGTCCATTTTTTTTACCTGCAACTGCGTGAGTGGCTGAACAGATCAATCTTTGAATGGCAATCTCTGGTGTATTGACTGTAAACAAACAGTGATGCTTTCTGGAGTTGCTGTTGTCTCTTCTTCCTTTTGGCTCTCTTTTCCGTCGCGGCTTCTTTCCTCTCTTTTTCACTCCTTATCGTTCCTTGTCTGGCGAGGAGTCACCAGGTAGCACGGTCTTCTACACAAGCCTCCTATGTGCTGGTGTTAATGTGGCATGTCTTCATGCTTCTCTTACAGACATCCATAAAGCGCAGGCGTGGTCTCCCTGCTGTTTGGGTGCCCTTCGCTAATTCGCCATACAGTAGGTCTTTGGGGGTGCGGCCTTTGTCCATCCTCCGGACGTGGCCAAGCCAACGCAGGCACCTCTCGCAGATGATGGCGGGCATGCTGTTCATGTTTGCTCCTTCCAGAACTTCTGTGTTTGGCACTTTGTCCTGCCAACGTATGCCTAGGATGCAGCGTAGGCATATATATATATATATATATATATATATATATATATATATATATATATGGCATATATATATATATATATATATATATATATATATATGCCTACGCCGCTCTCTCTCTCTCTCTCTCTCTCTCTCTCTCTCTCTCTCTCTCTCTCTCTCTCTCTCCACACACACATATATATATATATATATATATATATAGAGAGAGAGAGAGAGAGAGATTAAATATATATATGTGCATGCATGCATGCGCGCGCGCGCGTGTGTGTGTGGAAAATATTGTTCAAGTTTAATAAAAATTTGATATTTACTCTATGCACGAAGTGTCATTGTTGTGCTTATGGGGTTACAAGAGGTTTTGTGTTTTAAGGTTTAAAAGGTGGCTATGGTTATTCCTGGTGTGCGTTCCTCTTTACCTCATCTTATTTGGTGGTCGCGCTGAAAAGGAACAATAAAAGAAGAGACAAAGACAAAAGGTGGTTTTATGATTTAGGCTTTATTCACCGGTCATAGCCACCACGTGGCAAGGAAATATCTCCCTGACCAGTTGCAGTGACTAGTGTTGAGGCCTAAACTCGAATGGCCAAGAGATTTTCTTGGGGGTCGGAAGTGTGTCCTTTTCTCCGCACATGTTCTGAAGTTTCTTCCGGTGAACGCTCATGGCAGTTTGTTATATTTTTTTTCTTTCAATTTTCTTTCAATTTTCAATCCCCATATACTGAAGGCCCAATCGATAGCCCTCGTTAGGAGTTAGCTTAATTGTCGCCCGATACGGAGGCTTTTAAGCTAGTAAATAAATACTGAGTCTCCAGCGCTTCATAAAAGATATTGTTGTTATTTATAACAACAGTTTTTAACAGAACAAATCGATTCCGATTTGTCTTCGCCTCATTGGTAACCAAGGTAACAGTGAGAGAAATAAGATTCCTCGAAATCAATCTTTTCTGTTGTCGGAATCGCTAGACATTTTGAAATATGATCTATTTCACTCGATTAACAAAGGTGAAGGTCTCTAATTTATTTAACTCTATGAGGTCATCTCGAATAAAGGTGTTGTCACATTCATAAATGTAGAACAATCGTTTAAAGGCATCATCATCATCATCATAAGGTCGCACTGACAGGTCAGATATCCATGACTCTCTCTCTCTCTCTCTCTCTCTCTCTCTCTGTGTGTGTGTAAGTCATCTAGACGTCGACCAATGTGTCCGTACAAAACTGATGAATGCAAGTTTTGCTGGTCGCCCAACACTGGAGGGTATATACTAGGATTTGCCAAGTGCCAATTTTGACTTCACAAACGTATTTTTCCAAAATAATTTTACCCCCCCCCTCCTCGATTGAAAAAAATTACAAAAAGTCAGGGAATTATCTGATTTTAATAAATTTTCAGCGACACGAGTTCAAATCCTGGGCAAATCTGTTTGCATTTAACATGGCACTAATACTCTTCGGAAAGGTATGCATAAATAGTAGAGATGGCTGGGCTATTTAACATTGGTTAGGCAACCAGTCTAGGAGAAGGAAAACTCTGAATTCAAACCTGTTAAATTGCGCTTAAAAATTCACCATATGTCACACCCTATTTGTGTGCAGGGCTTGCTTTATAATGTTATTATCTCTCTCTCTCTCTCTCTCTCTCTCTCTCTCTCTCTCTCTCTCTCTCTCTCTCTCGCTATATATATATATATATATATATGAGAAGTAAATACACAAACGATGTGTTTTGATATGGCTTTTTTTAGCCAACAATTTTTGGGAGAATATGTGCTTAATTGAGGTCGTACCTAATTTTGAAAGTTAATTAATTCTTAATTAATTAATTAACTTTCAAAATTAGGTACGACTTCAATTAAGTACATATTTTCCCAAATATATATATATATATATATATATATATTATATATATATAAGCCATCACTCTTGGTAAGACGTCTAGAGTTTTTGATGGTCGTCCAAAACCGGTGTGTTTATGTGTTAGAATCTATAGGATAACGCCGCTTATAGGGTTATAGAACCCCATCCGTCCCACTATTTACCCATAGCTGGGGGAGAATTGTTGGATAGACACCTTTACCAAATATATTAACAAGAAACCTTAATCCCCAATATTCACTACATGCCAAGAGAGATTTCCAGTGAGGCATATACTACTGCTATAGTGTGTAGACTTTGATCTAGTGCGAACAAAATACTATTAAGCAAGTAATTTAAAAAAACAAAAACTTTTCACAAAAATAAGACCATCCAGGATTTTACATTTCCTAAAAGAAATAGGATTGTACTAAAAATATAAGTAACTGAACAATAGTTAAAATCTATATATAAATACATCTAAGTAACGAAATAACAAAAGACTTAGAGATTTAGCATTATAGTCTATTTCAGGGAGCTTAGACAAAGTGTCTAACTCTTCCGACTCATCAGATGCGAATGATGAATTCTTTATTACTTTAAAGGCATACTTATATATTTGCTCTGTGACTCTAACATTAAGAGCACACATTGAGCTCTCAAACTGCGACAGGTTTTTTAAATAAAACTCTTGTGTCGTAAGGAAGATTTCTTCTCCGGACTTTTGGATTATAAATACATCTATATATAAATACATTTGTTTTCTACCAAATTATCGCTACGAATCCAAAAGTCGGCATTAAATGACCCACCTAGGTTGATATGCCGCAAAACAAAACAAACAAACCTTGCAAACAACCTCGTCTAGGATTTGAATTCGAGTCCATTTCCTGCGACAATGATCCATTATACCAGCCACCTTTTGTTAATGAATATGGCTAAATTTTTATCACTTGCACAATTCCCAGTAAATCACCTTTCCCACCCAATCGTGTCTAGTTTTTTTCTCATCTTTGCTGCATTTGCTTATTATGTGATTAGCCGTTTCATTTCTGTCTACATAATAATAGGATTCTCTGTATATTTTTAAGTCTCGAGTTAAAGGACTTTTTTTATGTTTGTGGCCTAAATGCAGTACCGAGGACCACCGCGGTGTATGAAATGCAGGGTAAGCCACGCAGCCTGTGACAAATTTCCTGCCCGCGGTACTGAGAGCATTATTTGCAGGGTACCGTATTTGTTTCAGTTGAAGTTTTAGAGTTTTCTGTAGATATTTTGGTAGTGGTTTTTGTTTATTATGGGTTCTTTTTGTTTACTTTGTTTTTTTTCTGTTTGAGAGATTTGAACTTAATATAATTTCTTCAACTGTTCTTAAAATTTGGGCCAATCGTTTGGTCCCAGTTACGTTAGTTTTCTGGTGAAGGCTCTATATTTATGTTTAACTGTTGTTCTTGTTCTTGTTCTTGCTGCTGCTGATGATGATGACGACGCTGATGCTGATGTTACGGCTGATGCTGATGTTGATGCTGCTGCTGCTTGGACTCGTCTGCTGTACTACATTGGCGTAGGTGTTCACTTTCATATAGGATTCCACTATTTTTTTTGCTTCTAAAATGTTTTGTTTCTACTATATATATTTGCTAACCTCTCCACACGAGTTGGATGTAACACATAGTTAATTTCTTAAGTGGAGTTTAACAGGTTTTTATTCAGAGTTTTCCTTCTCTTAGACTCCTTGCCTAATTGATTTAAAGATCCCAGATTGCCCTACTTTTTACTGATAGCTGGAGGGAGAATAGTTGGATTCATACCTTTCGCAAGGGTATTAGCGCTATGTGAAATGCAACAAGCCACGTCCAGGATTTGGTATACTCGTGTCGAGATTGGATTTCGAGCCCCTACCAATTTCAGGATTTCAGTGCCCAATACCAAGTAACCTAAAATTTAACAAGGGTAAAAATCTTTTTTCGCGCAATTGACACACAGTCACCACCTTCTGGCATCTTTAAGATAAAAGGGTTGAATGTTTGTTTGTTTTAAGAGCAACTTGGAAAATACGACCGGGATTTGATAATATTGGTGCTAAGAGTTGATAAAAGCAATAAAGGACTCTTTTAGATATTCTAGCCGATTTTAACAATGCTGTTGTCTGGAGGGTATTGATTCTTCCTCTGATTTCAAAACCCTTTGAGACCGTTTTAAGGGCACCAATTACAATTAGTACGACTTTCACTCTCATGTTCCACAGTTTGTTTGTTTTGTTGTTGTTTTTTTTTCAGTTCTCAAGCAAAGTCCTAGTATTTGTGCATCTTTTGGTTTTATTCAATCTTAATTCTATATTCCACCGGAACGCCAAAATCCACCGGATGACCAGCCCTATGTTTTCGTGTTAATTAATACTAGGTCTTGTCGTTTGATCGGGATTAGGTAATCCGTTTGTACGTCAAAATTCCAGATAATTCTATGAGTCTCATTATTATTATTATTATTATTATTATTATTATTATTATTATTATTATCAAGGTTTTTCACACACGCCCAAGCTGGAGGCTGATTGGCAGCAAGCCTCCTCAGGACTCCAGGACTCTTCTGAGTATTCTAGTTGATCTGAACAATGCTGTTGTCTGGAAGGTGTCAATTCTTCCCCTGATTTCCAATTCCTCTAGTATTTTTTCTAAGCTTTTTTAGGTCAATTCCAAGTGCACCAAATACAACTGGTATCACTTTCATTCTCATATTCCACAATTTTTTTTCAGTTCGCTAGCAAGCTATTTGTCTATCTTTTCGTTTTCTTTTACCTTCACCTTGTAATCTGCTGGGACCGTAAAAACTACCAACTCTTTTTTGTTAATCGATACTAGATATGGTCTTCTGATTGGGATAAGGTGATTCGTCTGTATCTCAAAGTTGCATAAAATTTTGTATTTCTTTCTCAAGAACGGATTCTCATTTATGCGTCTATTATTTTGTTGTATAATCAAAATGTAGTTTCTTGCACAATTCCCAGTGGGTCACCTTTCCTTCCCAGTCGTTCCCAGTCTTGTGTTCTTGTTGTGCTAGTTTGTTGCATTCGCTTATCATATTGTTGGTCGTCTCTTCTCTGTCTGCACACGTCCTACATTCGCTGTTCTGAAGATCTGAGTAGTGGTGATTAAAAGCAAGAGGAATTAGAATGGGAGAAATACCAACAAAAATTAATAATGGCTGACAATGTGTTATTTAGAGAAGATCAAGATGATAATAATTTTTCCACATTTCTCGATAAATATTCTTTAAGCTTTGTTTAGTCTGGCACAAAAAGAAAACTGTTTTAGAGAGCTAGAAGGATTCGAACGCAGTATCAATGTGTTGTATAGTGTTACCTACCTCCCCTAATAGACTGTAAAAGAATGGTTGCGCTGTCTTATAGATTAGCGGTCAGGCAGATAAGATGTGGAGTTAGTATGTATATTAATACATAATAACTCCCCATCGTGTCTGTCAGACAGCTAATTTATAAGACATGCGCAACCATTATTATACAGTCTAATAGGGGAGGTAAGTAACACTATACAACACATTGATACTGCGTTCAAATCCTTCTAGCTCCCTAAAACAGTTCCTAATCGAATAATATACTATTATTACCAAGTATTTGACTTTTCCTCTTATTTGCTATTATTACATATCTCTACTTCTCTTTGTGTGTGAGTAATTGGCCACCTTTAACCACGATACGAAACAATGCCTTTAAAGGTTTTCTTCTTAATATATTTTCCATATCAACTGTAACATTTCTCAAAAAACATTCTTTCTTTTTCAGTGACATCGTCACTATTTGAGCACATCTTCGTCTAGCTATGTACACACTCGTTAAAAAGTCGACACTAGTACCACCGCCACTACATTCTGTTTTTCAGGTCAAATAAAAAAGAAATTCCTCAGATAACCTGCTCGGTGGATAGGGAGAGTGAAGTTATTTTCTACTGATAGCCGCAATTCAGGTCAAGGTGAAATTGTTGATGCTGGAGATAAACAAGCAGACCCCGACTCAACCCCAATTGTCCAACGAGAAATTGTCTTTTTATTCGAGTAAATATTAAAACTCTACATTAGACGATAAAATAATCTCATTGGTCTAGCACTAGAGAAAAGGGGATAGACTCCCTCGCGGTATGGCTGATATCGACATTAGGCCGCCCCGCCAACTTTACTTTTATAGGAAAACAGACAATTCCATTCTTATTATTTAGTTTATATGATTCTTTAAATTGCATAGAAATAAAGTGACCCAATTTAATGGACGTTAAGATGGTGCCAAATTTGAACACAAATTATATCCGTTTATTCATCATCAGCAGGTCCTGCTGATAGTACGGATTCACATGACTCTCTCTCTCTCTCTCTCTCTCTCTCTCTCTCTCTCTCTCTCTCTCTCTCTCTCTCTCTCTCCACAAATCTCTATCGGTCATTGCCCCTGGCATCTCTTTCCCACGACATCTGGAATCCGCACAGGGCTGGGATTAAGGTTTTTACTGGTCGGCCTACACCGTGTGTCCACGTCTAGGTGGCCACAGGGAAACGTCACGTCCTTATCTTGTTAAACGGGATTAATTGATTCATCTGATCCAAAGTCCCTGGGAATTTTATGCGCCCGATTCTTTTCAAGATGGACAGCCCAAGTATTCATTCCTCTGATAACCTGCTTTATGGATAGGGATGGTTTGTGTGATAGATGGTGAGTGGCCGTACAGCTTCTCTATTGTGAGGTGGTGTTTGCAAGATTTGTCCAGGACAGCACATAACATACTTGTATAGTTCCCATCTAGACTTTTCTCCAAGCGTGTCGTTAGAGTACATGGGGTACAGCCATACAGTAGCACTGACACAGCTACAGCTTAGAAGAATAGTCATTTTATCTAATCAGAGAAATCAATGTACGAGGCAGAGTCAAAAATTATCCACGTTTTCATTGTAATATATTTTTTATCGTCAAACTGCGTTCTGCGCATGCGTGCTTATAGTTGACACTCTTGTAGTCACATGATCGAAGTTTGAGCCTGATCACGACATTTCACTTGTTTTTACAGTGTAAATATGGCTGCTCACTAGCAGTATGAACCAAGGAATTGAACTGATTTATCTGGACGGAAGGGGTGTCAGGGGCTGAAATTCATTGGAGGCTTTTTGCACAATACGGGGACAGTTCACTACCGCATAAACTGTTTTTGTGTGGATAGAGAAGTTTAAAGGGACCAGACAAGCGTGACGTACGAAGAGGGAGCAGGATGCCCGTCAACCTCTACCACTGACGAGAATTTTCAGCAAGCTTGAGAGATGGTATTAGCAAACCGGCGAGTTATCATCGATGGAGTAGCTTGTTTTCTGTAGATTAGTCAGTCATGGTTCTGTCCATCAAATCATCCACGATGTGCTCGGCTTCCATATAATAAGCGTGCGGATAATTTTTGAATCTCCCTCGTAAAAGTATTAAATGATAATATATATATGTAATATCAGAGAGATGTAATATCTCTATTACATACATACTGACATTTGATAATTGTATATTGAATACTACTGTTCATTGCTTTAAAGCTTTTTTACATCTTTATATTAATACTCGTGTTATTTAAGTGTATGAAAGTTATTCTCTAGCAATGCCCTCTGGTTAAAAATGACACCGTCCAAATCGTCCAAGATGAAATGCAAAAATGTAAATCCTGATTATCTGGTTTTGCTTATCCACCGAATTCTTATTTCTTATAAGTGTGTCGCTAAATAATTGACCATTGCGTTTTTATTATATAGAAAGAAGGTAAGAAAAAGGACATGCTGCAAAGAAAAGATATAGTTAGAAAGAAAGAAGGAAAGAAAGAAAGAAAGAAAGAAAGTAGGGTAAAGATAGAGAGAGGATTACGCACGCGGAAGCGATAATGCTAATCTGTTTCAATCGAGCATATAGAAAAATATGAAAAAAGGAAAGAAAGTAAAAAAAGAGTGAGAGAGAGTTAAATCAAGATTATTATACTTTTTACATATTGATATATTTGCAATACGTCTTAAGTAAACATATCAAACGTTGTAATAATTACATTCTCATACTGTGGTATATCCACAGGTACTGCTAGTTTTTAAAAAATTAAACTGTAGAAAAGAAAAAAGGTGTCACAAAGGTTACATTTATGATTCCATCAATGAAATGCAATTCACCAATACCAGTAGAATTCATACAAATCCAAATAATGACGTTCTTACCACCATGTATTAATAATGGAGATTCGGTCTCTATTTGTCTGTAACCGAAATTACGTCAATGCCTACGTCACAGTCATTAAGTATGTTAATCAATGAGTATTTAATTCATTGTTAAAATCATTAATACATAGAATAAATCTTATTTTATTAACGATATCTCTCAGAAAATCTGAGGTAGATTTTCCTTAAAACAGCCATGTTATTAGTAGGTTTAAAATCCTCCAATGTATCTTATATATCGCTAAGAAATAAAGGTTTACATAATGCATGGGGTGGTTAATTTGCATACAAGTTTTAATAAAACCGGGTTTAATAAATAATTACTTGGTTGGTTTGGTTTGTTTTGTTTTACGGCATATCAACCTCAGTGGGTCATTTAATGCCGATAAAGTTTTGAAATAAATCAATTCTTAATGGATAATACAATTTTTTTATAAATACATTTTTCTATTTAACCCATAGATGGTACCCTAACAGGTACTACCACTTCAGGTCAGAGTGGACCAGGGAACAATGGTGATGAAGGGGTGCTCCACATTCCCCAAACCTCCAAAACTGGAACCTCACCATCAGATAGAGTTTAACGTCATTCCCAGGACATGTAGACCCGCAGCCACCGCCTTCTAGCACCCATATGATAAAAAGGGGTTGGGGCTTGCCATAAGGGCAATAGGGTTGGGAAAATCATATAGGTGCTAGGGCTTGACGTGACCAGCCTATTGATCGGAGGGGGCCTCTCCGACCGCCCGTCTAGCCCAAGATAGGGCCAAAGTGGAGTATTGCATGTCATGAACTGCTCATCCACCTGGGCTCTATCCTTAAGCATCACGGGTCGCCACCCACGGCCAACAGGTGGCCCCATTGGGGGAGTCTTACCCCTCTGCAGAGGTGCAGTCTGTGAATTCTAACGCCGCAGCCGACAGGGCGGTAATTACTTGGTGTTATTGATCTCTAATATCACTGTTTTGTTCTCCAACGTATTAAGATCAATCATAGGAAAGTTGTTTTTTTATAGAAAGCAATTAGAATATAATTGAAATAAGTGTAAACTTTTTTATATGTGTACTCATGGAGGTGCGTAGTGTAATGGTTAGAGTCGTTGGAAATGGACTCGTCGTCCCGAGTTCAAATCCTAGACGAGGCTGTTTGCACTTCACATAGCGCTAATACCCTTCGGAGAGGTAGGAATCCATACATTCTCCCTCCAGATATGGGTAAATAGTAGGGCAGACTGTGCTATTTAACCTTGGTTAGGCAACCAGTCTAGGAGAAGGAAAACTGAATTCAAACCTGTTAAACTCGGCTTAAGATATTGATCTTGTGTCACATCCTACTCGTGTGGAGGGGTTTGGTAAATATATATATATATATATATATATTATATATTATTATTTATATTTTTGCTTGAAGTCAATTACAATGCGTATATCGTATAAAATTCGATAATTATAGAAAATAACCATGACAAGTGAATTTGGCAAACGATTTTGCGATGCTAGAACATCGTACAGTCTGTTTCAACTTTATTAAGTCTCATCAGCGATGTATACTAACGATTTCCCTCCGACAGAAATCGAAACCGGTAGTCCAGCAGGCAAAGTCCGCATCGTACAATCCCTGCGAAATTAACCTGTCAATGGTAATAGCACGCCTCTACCATATGAGGTACGCGGACGTTGAGTGAATAACAACAAACTAGACCCATGCCCCGGCGAAGGAAATAAGATTTTGGGATGTTTGTTTATATATATATATATATATATATATATATATATATATATATATATATATATATATATATATATATATATATATATATATATATATGAGAGTACGAAAATAAACACTGTGTTTATTTGATATGGCTTTTAGCCGACAATTTTTGGAGGATATGTGCTTAATTGAAGTCATACCTAATTTTTGAAAATTAATTAGTTAATAATTAATGAATTTAGGAGGGCATATATGTTCAAATGTAAGGCTAAACATTAAGGGATTAACATTTTCTCGATTTGTTTAGCCTTACATTTGAACATATATGCCCGCCTAAATTCATTAATTATAAACTAATTAATTTTCAAAAATTAGGTATGACTTCAATTAAGCATATATCCTCCATATATATATATATATATATATATATATATATATATATATGCGTACTCATTCTATTTAGTTCATTTTTCTAATTTGATATATTTCATCATATTAAAACTAAAATACTTATGCCCGGAGGGCGCATATTCTTGCTAGTACTTGTTATTGATACACAAATATTTTCATCGTACGTCATCGTGACGCCAAACACATCGGATGTCATCACACCCAAAAAAGCTGTTTTTTTTTTTGGGGGGGGGGAGGGGTCAACCGACCACAGACCGTTGTCCCCAAACGCTGATCTTTTTTCTTGGAAAATTTTAAACAGTCCTTTTTGTGTCTCGCCGTTCATATCCGTTTCCTTGGTGACCACAAGCCATCAAAATCAAACTTGTCTCGAATACCATTGATTGACATGGTAGAAACATTCACTGCGCATAGAAATTAATAATGGAGATTCGGTCTCTATTTGTCTGTAATAAAAACTACATAAAATAAAAAACAATTATTTCTAATAAAATAAATAAAAGCTGTTCCTTATAATTCAACATTTGAATCAATTCCATTCTAATAAATATAGTGTATATAATTTAAATAAATAAACTATATAAACTATGAAATTAGATTTATTAAAAAAGTGTATTACTTTAAATGGAAATATATTTTTGGGAAATTTGTAATTAATTTTAAAAATTATTTTTTACTCTCACCTTTTTTCCAATATCAAGAAATTAACCAAACTTTTACAAATAGAAACTAAGAAGTTTGTGTACAATTTTCACTAGGAATTCATTTCATTAAACCTAAGTAACATAGCAAAATTCAAACTAATCTGGACTAACTGAGTAGATTCCCGTTAATCCGGCATCCCTGCAAATTTTCATTAGGAATCCATTTCATTAAACCCAAGTAACATGGCCAAATGCCAACCAATCTGGACTAACTGTGTGGATTCCCGTTAATCCGGCATCCCTGCAAATTTTCATTAGGAATCCATTTCATTAAATCCAAGTAACATGCGCCAAATGCCAACCAATCTGGACTAACTGTGTGGATTCCCGTTAATCCGGCATCCCTGCAAATTTTCATTAGGAATCCATTTCATTAAATCCCAAGTAACATGGCCAAATGCCAACCAATCTGGACTAACTGAGTGGATTCCCGTTAATCCGGCATCCCTGCAAATTTTCATTAGGAATCCATTTCATTAAATCCAAGTAACATGGCCAAATGCCAACCAATCTGGACTAACTGAGTGGATTCCCGTTAATCCGGCATCCCTGCAAATTTTCACTTAGGAATCCATTTCATTAAACCCAAGTAACATGGCCAAATGCCAACCAATCTGGACTAACTGAGTGGATTCCCGTTAATCCGGCATCCCTGTAAATTTTCATTAGGAATTCCATTTCATTAACCCAAGTAACATGTCCAAATGCAACCAATCTGGACTAACTGAGTGGATTCCGTTAATCCGGCATCCCTGCAAATTTTCACTAGAATTCCATTTCATTAAACCCAAGTAACATGGCCAAAGGCAACCAATCTGGACATAACGTGTGGATTCCCGTTAATCCGGCATCCCTGCAAATTTTCACTAGGAATTCATTTCATTAAGCCCAAGTAACATGCCAAATGCCAACCAATCTGGACTAACTGAGTGGATTCCCGTTAATCCGGCATCCCTGCAAATTTTCACTAGGAATCCATTTCATTAAACCCAAGTAACATGGCCAAATGCCAACCAATCTGGACTAACGAGTGGATTCCCGTTAATCCGATCCCTGCAAATTTTCACTAGGAATCCATTTCATTAAACCAAGTAACATGGCCAAATGCCAACCAATCTGGACTAACTGAGTGGATTCCCGTTAATCCGGCATCCCTGCAAATTTTCACTGAATCCATTTCATTAAACCCAAAAACATGGCAAATGCCAACCAATCTGGACTAACTGAGTGGATTCCCGTTAATCGGCATCCCTGCAAATTTTCACTAGGAATCCATTTCATTAAACCCAAGTAACATGGCCAAATGCCAACCAATCTGGACTAACTGAGTGGATTCCCGTTAATCCGATCCCTGCAAATTTTCACTAGGAATCCATTTCATTAAACCAAGTAACATGGCCAAATGCCAACCAATCTGGACTAACTGAGTGGATTCCCGTTAATCCGGCATCCCTGCAAATTTTCACTGGAATCCATTTCATTAAACCCAAGTAACATGGCCAAATGCCAACCAATCTGGACTAAGTGAGTGGATTCCCGTTAATCCGGCATCCCTGCAAATTTTCACTAGGAATCTTTCATTAAACCAAGTAACATGGCCAAATGCCAACCAATCTGGACTAACTGAGTGATTCCCGTTAATCCGGCATCCCTGCAAATTTTCACTAGGAATCCATTTCATTAAACCCAAGTAACATGGCCAAATGCCAACCAATCTGGACTAACTGAGTGGATTCCCGTTAATCCGGCATCCCTGCAAATTTTCACTAGGAATCCATTTCATTAAACCCAAGTAACATGCCAAATGCCAACCAATCTGGACTAACTGAGTGGATTCCCGTTAATCCGGCATCCTGCAATTTTCACTAGGAATCATTTATTAAACCAGTAACATGGCCAAATGCCAACCAATCTGGACTAACTGAGTGATTCCGTTAATCCGGCATCCTGCAAATTTTCACTAGGAATCCATTTCATAAACCCAAGTAACATGGCCAAATGCCAACCAATCTGGACTAACTGAGTGGATTCCCGTTAATCCGGCGTCCCTGCAAATTTTCATAGGAATCCATTCATTAAACCCAAGTAACATGGCCAAATCCAACCAATCTGGACTAACTGAGTGGATTCCCGTTAATCCGGCATCCCTGCAAATTTTCACTAGAATCCATTTCATTAAACCCAAGTAACATGGCCAAATGCCAACCAATCTGGACTAACTGAGTGGATTCCCGTTAATCGGCATCCTGCAATTTTCACTAGGAATCCATTTCATTAAACCAAGAAACATGGCCAAATACCAACCAATCTGGACTAAGTGAGTGGATTCCCGTTAATCCGGCATCCCTGCAAATTTTCACTAGGAATTTTCATTAAACCAAGTAACATGGCCAAATGCCAACCAATCTGGACTAACTGAGTGGATTCCCGTTAATCCGGCATCCTTGCAAATTTTCACTAGGAATCCATTTCATTAAACCCATGTAACATGGCCAAATACCAACCAATCTGGACTAACTGAGTGGATTCCCGTTAATCCGGCATCCCTGCAAATTTTCACTAGGAATCCATTTCATTAAACCCAAGTAACATGGCCAAATGCCAACCAATCTGGACTAACTGAGTGGATTCCCGTTAATCCGGCATCCTTGCAATTTTCACTAGGAATCCATTTCATTAAACCCAAGTAACATGGCCAAATACCAACCAATCTGGACTAACTGAGTGGATTCCCGTTAATCCGGCATCCTTGCAAATTTTCACTAGGAATCATTTCATTAAACCCAAGTAACATGGCCAAATGCCAACCAATTGGACTAACTGAAGTGGATTCCGTTAATCCGGCATCCTGCAAATTTTCACTAGGAATCCATTTCATAAACCCAAGTAACATGGCCAAAGCCAACCAATCGGGACTAACTGAGTGGATTCCCGTTATTCCGGCATCCCTGCAAATTTTCATTAGGAATCCATTTCATTAAAACCTAAGTAACATGGCCAAATACCAACCAATCTGGATAACTGAGTGGATTCCCGTTAATCCGGATATCTGCAAATTTTCACTAGGAATCCATTCATTAAACCAAGTAACATAGCCAAATGCCAACCAATCTGGACTAACTGAGTGGATTCCGTTAATCCGGCATCCTGCAAATTTTCACTAGGAATCCATTTCATTAAACCCAATAACATGGCCAAATACCAACCAATCTGGACTAACTGAGTGGATTCCCGTAATCCGGCATCCTTGCAAATTTTCTAGGAATCCATTTCATTAAACCCAAGTAACATGGCCAAAGCCAACCAATCTGGACTTACCCACATTCCTTCCCCCCTTCGACTTCCGCCATTCCAACTCCATCCAGCTGTGGATTCCGTTAATCCGCATCCTGCAAATTTCACCGGAATCATTTCATTAACCCAAGTAACATGGCACAATGCCAACAATCGGACAACTTGAGTGGATTCCGTTAACCGGCATCCTGCAAATTTTCACTAGGAATCCATTTCATTAAACCCAAGTACATGGCCAAATGCCAACCAATCTGGACTAACTGAGTGGATTCCGTTAATCGCATCCTTGCAAATTTTCACTAGGAATCCATTTCATTAAACCCAGAGTAACATGGCCAAAATACCAAACCAATCGGACTAAGTGAGTGGATTCCCGTTAATCCGGCATCCCTGCAAATTTTCACTAGGATCCTTTTCATTAAACCCAAGTAACATGGCCAAATGCAACCAATCTGGACTAACTGAGTGGATTCCGTTAATCCGGCATCCTGCAAATTTCCACTAGGAATCCATTTCATTAAACCCATTAACATGGCCAAATACCAACCAATCTGGACTAACTGAGTGGATTCCCGTTAATCCGGCATCCCTGCAAATTTTCACTAGGAATCCATTTCATTAAACCCAAGTAACATGGCAAATGCCAACCAATCTGGACTAACTGAGTGGATTCCCGTTAATCCGGCATCCTGCAAATTTTCATTAGGAATCCATTTCATTAAACCCAAGTAACATGGCCAAATACCAACCAATCGGACTAACTGAGTGGATTCCCGTTAATCCGGCATCCCTGCAAATTTTCACTAGGAATCCATTTCATTAAACCCAAGTAACATGGCCAAATGCCAACCAATCGGGACTAACTGAGTGGATTCCCGTTAATCCGGCATCCCTGCAAATTTTCATTAGGAATCCATTTCATTAAACCTAAGTAACATGGCCAAATACCAACCAATCTGGAGTAACTGAGTGGATTCCCGTTAATCCGGCATATCTGCAAATTTTCACTAGGAATCCATTTCATTAAACCCAAGTAACATGGCCAAATGCCAACCAATCTGGACTAACTGAGTGGATTCCCGTTAATCCGGCATCCTTGCAAATTTTCACTAGGAATCCATTTCATTAAACCAAGTAACATGGCCAAATACCAACCAATCTGGACTAACTGAGTGGATTCCCGTTAATCCGGCATCCTTGCAAATTTTCAGTAGGAATCCATTTCATTAAACCCAAGTAACATGGCCAAATGCCAACCAATCTGGACTAACTGTGTGGATTCCCGTTAATCCGGCATCCCTGCAAATTTTCACTCGGAATTCATTTCATTAAGCCCAAGTAACATGGACAAATGCCAACAATCGGGACAAACTTTGGATTCCCGTTAATCCGGCATCCCTGCAAATTTTCACTAGGAATCCATTTCATTAAACCCAAGTAACATGGCCAAATGCAACCAATCGAACTAACTGAGTGGATTCCCGTTAATCCGGCATCCCTGCAAATTTTCACTAGGAATCCATTTCATTAAACCCAATAACATGGCCAAATGCCAACCAATCTGGACTAACTGAGTGGATTCCCGTTAATCCGGCATCCCTGCAAATTTTCACTAGGAATCCATTTCATTAAACCCAAGTAACATGGCCAAATGCCAACCAATCTGGACTAACTGAGTGGATTCCCGTTAATCCGGCATCCCTGCAAATTTTCATAGGAATCCATTTCATTAAACCCAAGTAACATGGCCAAATGCCAACCAATCTGGACTAACTGAGTGGATTCCCGTTAATCCGGCATCCCTGCAAATTTTCATTAGGAATCCATTTCATTAAACCAAGTAACATGGAAATGCCAACCAATCTGGACTAACTGAGTGGATTCCCGTTAATCCGGCATCCCTGCAAATTTTCACTAGGAATCCATTTCATTAAACCCAAGTAACATGGCCAAATGCCAACCAATCGGGACTAACTGAGTGGATTCCCGTTAATCCGGCATCCTGCAAATTTTCACTAGGAATCCATTTCATTAAACCCAAGTAACATGGCCAAATGCCAACCAATCTGGACTAACTGAGTGGATTCCCGTTAATCCGGCATCCCTGCAAATTTTCACTAGGAATCCATTTCATTAAACCCAAGTAACATGGCAAATGCCAACCAATCTGGACTAACTGAGTGGATTCCCGTTAATCCGGCATCCCTGCAAATTTTCACTAGGAATCCATTTCATTAAACCCAAGTAACATGGCCAAATGCCAACCAATCTGGACTAACTGAGTGGATTCCCGTTAATCCGGCATCCCTGCAAATTTTCACTAGGAATCCATTTCATTAAACCCAAGTAACATGGCCAAATGCCAACCAATCTGGACTAACTGAGTGGATTCCCGTTAATCCGGCATCCCTGCAAATTTTCATAGGAATCCATTTCATTAAACCCAAGTAACATGGCCAAATGCCAACCAATCTGGACTAACTGAGTGGATTCCCGTTAATCCGGCATCCCTGCAAATTTTCACTAGGAATCCATTTCATTAAACCCAAGTAACATGGCCAAATGCCAACCAATCTGGACTAACTGAGTGGATTCCCGTTAATCCGGCATCCCTGCAAATTTTCATTAGGAATCCATTTCATTAAACCCAAGTAACATGGCCAAATACCAACCAATCTGGACTAACTGAGTGGATTCCCGTTAATCCGGCATCCCTGCAAATTTTCACTAGGAATCCATTTCATTAAACCCAAGTAACATGGCCAAATGCCAACCAATCGGGACTAACTGAGTGGATTCCCGTTAATCCGGCATCCTTGCAAATTTTCACTAGGAATCCATTTCATTAAACCCAAGTAACATGGCCAAATACCAACCAATCTGGACTAACTGAGTGGATTCCCGTTAATCCGGCATCCCTGCAAATTTTCACTAGGAATCCATTTCATTAAACCCAAGTAACATGGCCAAATGCCAACCAATCTGGACTAACTGAGTGGATTCCCGTTAATCCGGCATCCTTGCAAATTTTCACTAGGAATCCATTTCATTAAACCCAAGTAACATGGCCAAATACCAACCAATCTGGACTAACTGAGTGGATTCCCGTTAATCCGGCATCCCTGCAAATTTTCACTAGGAATCCATTTCAAAACCCAAGTAACATGCCAACCAATCTGGACTAACTGGTGGATTCCCGTTAATCCGGCATCCTTGCAAATTTTCATTAGGAATCCATTTCATTAAACCCAAGTAACATGGCCAAATACCAACCAATCTGGACTAACTGAGTGGATTCCCGTTAATCCGGCATCCCTGCAAATTTTCACTAGGAATCCATTTCATTAAACCCAAGTAACATGGCCAAATGCCAACCAATCTGGACTAACTGAGTGGATTCCCGTTAATCCGGCATCCTTGCAAATTTTCACTAGGAATCCATTTCATTAAACCCAAGTAACATGGCCAAATGCCAACCAATCTGGACTAACTGAGTGGATTCCCGTTAATCCGGCATCCCTGCAAATTTTCACTAGGAATCCATTTCATTAAACCCAAGTAACATGGCCAAATGCCAACCAATCTGGACTAACTGAGTGGATTCCCGTTAATCCGGCATCCCTGCAAATTTTCACTAGGAATCCATTTCATTAAACCCAAGTAACATGGCAAATGCCAACCAATCTGGACTAACTGAGTGGATTCCCGTTAATCCGGCATCCCTGCAAATTTTCACTAGGAATCCATTTCATTAAACCCAAGTAACATGGCCAAATGCCAACCAATCGGGACTAACTGAGTGGATTCCCGTTAATCCGGCATCCTTGCAAATTTTCACTAGGAATCCATTTCATTAAACCCAAGTAACATGGCCAAATGCCAACCAATCTGGACTAACTGAGTGGATTCCCGTTAATCCGGCATCCCTGCAAATTTTCACTAGGAATCCATTTCATTAAACCCAAGTAACATGGCCAAATGCCAACCAATCTGGACTAACTGAGTGGATTCCCGTTAATCCGGCATCCCTGCAAATTTTCACTAGGAATCCATTTCATTAAACCCAAGTAACATGGCCAAATGCCAACCAATCTGGACTAACTGAGTGGATTCCCGTTAATCCGGCATCCTGCAAATTTTCACTAGGAATCCATTTCATTAAACCCAAGTAACATGGCCAAATGCCAACCAATCTGGACTAACTGAGTGGATTCCCGTTAATCCGGCATCCCTGCAAATTTTCACTAGGAATCCATTTCATTAAACCCAAGTAACATGGCCAAATGCCAACCAATCTGGACTAACTGAGTGGATTCCCGTTAATCCGGCATCCCTGCAAATTTTCACTAGGAATCCATTTCATTAAACCCAAGTAACATGGCCAAATGCCAACCAATCTGGACTAACTGAGTGGATTCCCGTTAATCCGGCATCCTGCAAATTTTCATAGGAATCCATTTCATTAAACCCAAGTAACATGGCCAAATACCAACCAATCTGGACTAACTGAGTGGATTCCCGTTAATCCGGCATCCCTGCAAATTTTCACTAGGAATCCATTTCATTAAACCCAAGTAACATGGCCAAATGCCAACCAATCGGACTAACTGAGTGGATTCCCGTTAATCCGGCATCCTTGCAAATTTTCACTAGGAATCCATTTCATTAAACCCAAGTAACATGGCCAAATACCAACCAATCTGGACTAACTGAGTGGATTCCCGTTAATCCGGCATCCCTGCAAATTTTCACTAGGAATCCATTTCATTAAAAGTAACATGGCCAAATGCCAACCAATCTGGACTAACTGAGTGGATTCCCGTTAATCCGGCATCCTTGCAAATTTTCACTAGGAATCCATTTCATTAAACCCAAGTAACATGGCCAAATACCAACCAATCTGGACTAACTGAGTGGATTCCCGTTAATCCGGCATCCCTGCAAATTTTCACTAGGAATCCATTTCATTAAACCCAAGTAACATGGCCAAATGCCAACCAATCTGGACTAACTGAGTGGATTCCCGTTAATCCGGCATCCTTGCAAATTTTCATTAGGAATCCATTTCATTAAACCCAATAACATGGCCAAATACCAACCAATCTGGACTAACTGAGTGGATTCCCGTTAATCCGGCATCCCTGCAAATTTTCACTAGGAATCCATTTCTTTAAACCCAAGTAACATGGCCAAATGCCAACCAATCTGGACTAACTGAGTGGATTCCCGTTAATCCGGCATCCCTTGCAAATTTTCACTAGGAATCCATTTCATTAAACCCAAGTAACATGGCCAAATACCAACCAATCTGGACTAACTGAGTGGATTCCCGTTAATCCGGAATCCCTGCAAATTTTCACTAGTAATCCATTTCATTAAACCCAAGTAACATGGCCAAATGCCAACCAATCTGGACTAACTGAGTGGATTCCCGTTAATCCGGCATCCCTGCAAATTTTCACTAGGAATCCATTTCATTAAACCTAAGTAACATGGGCAAATGCCAACCAATCTGGACTAACTGAGTGGATTCCTGTTAATCCGGCATCCCTGCAAATTTTCACTTGGAATCCATTTCATTAAACCCAAGTAACATGGCCAAATGCCAACCAATCTGGACTAACTGAGTGGATTCCCGTTAATCCGGCATCCCTGCAAATTTTCACTAGGAATTCATTTCATTGAACCCAAATAACATGTCCAAATGCCAACCAATCTGGACTAACTGTGTGGATACCCGTTAATCCGGCATCCCTGCAAATTTTCACTAGGAATTCATTTCATTAAGCCCAAGTAACATGGACAAATGCCAAACAATCGGACAAACTTATTGGATTCCCGTTAATCCGGCATCCCTGCAAATTTTCACTAGGAATTCATTTCATTAAGCCCAGTAACATGGCCAAATGCCAACCAATCTGAACTAACTGAGTGGATTCCCGTTAATCCGGCATCCCTGCAAATTTTCACTAGGAATTCATTTCATTAAACCCAAGTAACATGGCCAAATTTCAACCAATCGGAACTATTTTAGTGGATTCCCGTTAATCCGGCATCCCTGCAAATTTTCACTAGGAATTCATTTCATTAAGCCCAAGTAACATGGCCAAATGCCAACCAATCTGATCTAACGAGTGGATTCCCGTTAATCCGGCATCCCTGCAAATTTTCACTAGGAATTCATTTCATTAAGCCCTAGTAACATGACCAAATGCCAATCAATCGGGCCTATCTGAGTGCATTCCCGTTAATCCGGCATCCCTGCAAACTTTCACTGGGAATTCATTTCATTAAACCCAAGTAACAGGCCAAATGCCACCCAATCGGGACTAATTTAGTGGTTTCCCGTTAATCCGGCATCCATGCAAATTTTCACTAGGAATTCATTTCATTAAACGCAAGTAACATGGCCAAATGCCAACCAATCTGGACTAACCGTGTGGATTCCCGTTAATCCGGCATCCCTGCAAATTTTCACTAGAAACTCATTTCATTAAACCCAACATGGCCAAATGCCAACCAGTCGGGACTAACTGAGGGGATTCCCGTTAATCCGGGTTCCCTGCAAATGTTCACTAGGAATTCATTTCATTAAGCCCAAGTAACATGGCCAAATGCAAACCAATCTGGACTAACCGTGTGGATTCCCGTTAATCCGGCACATGTTGAAGAACTAGGTAACTATATGAGATACCAATGTTAATATATTCGTAAAAAAATTCTTGGAAAGTATTCTGATTTTGATATTTTTTTATTTATATTCATAAAAAATTATTCACCGATGTAGTTGTGTACAGGTAAATCTTTGAGACTAGCTTCTTATCCATGGTACTATGACTGGATGCCAAACGGTATCCTGTGTATTACACTAAACTCCATCTGATTGTGAGGCTACCCTTCTTGAGCCCTGAGTCAATGTTGTGTACCTCTTTATTGTCATCAGGGGGTGAAATTAAGCGGAGGCTTTTAATGGGGACAGTGCACTACCGCGTAGAAGTGTGTATGAGTGGATAGAGAAGTTGTAAAAGGACCTGACAAGCGTGACGTACGAAGATCGAGCAGGACGCCCGTCAACTTCCAACTCTGTTGAGAAGATTCAGCAAGCTCGAGAATGGTATTGGGAAATTAGCGAGTTATCATCAATGAGGTGCTTGTTCCCTGCATATTAGTCATGGTTCTGCCAATCAAATCATCCCCGGCTTCCATAAAACAAGAGTGTGGATAATTTCTGAATCGCCCACATAGTTATTATTATTATGAAACATTTACAAATGAATTAGTTAAAAATTAGTTGAAAAGTTAGGCATCAAATAACCCATAAAGGTCTGATATGATATTAAAACAAAAAAATACTGATAGAATGATTTAACTTTGGTGTCAGCTTGCAAGGTCGATCTGATCACTCTACCACCCTTTCCACCATGTTCACTGTTCCTATGATTTAGAACAATTTTAACAACGGTTGTTTAGTTCAGCTTAAATCTTGTAGCTATATTTGCAAACCATTGTTCTCGTCGTGGAAACATAACACATCCTGGTTGGGTTGTACTTTCCCACGCCGAGCTGTTACTGAACTAAACATAAATACACATGTGATTTCGTAGGAACTATTTTTAACTTTCCACACTCTAATTATAGTTTGAATCTCCAATTAGAACAAAAAATTGTTATGAATTATCCTAAAAATATCGAACGAAACTTTGTTCACAGGTGTGTACGTATTTTTGGACGGTGACATATTGATATTTTTAGCAACAGAGGTTAACTGCTGTAGAGTGGTCCCTGTAATAAATAAATAAATGAAAGAAAAAGAAAGAAAAGGGGGTCTCAATGCTGATTTTCAAGGCCGGTTTTTCCCTTCTTAGAAAACTGGCATAATAATTTTTTCCTAGCATCTATTTCGTCCCTGTCTGATCTTGCACAAAATTTGGTAAACCTTGTGCAATTGCAAAGAAAATAGCGATGCTGCTGCTGCTGCTAGTGATGATGATGATGATGATGATGATGATAAGGAGGAGGAGGAGGAGATGGAGGATCATGTTCATGATCATGATCATGATGATTTAAGTAAAGTCGGTGGAGTGGCCTATTATCTGTATCAGCTAGACTGCGAGGGAGTCTATCCCCTTTTCACAAGCGCTAAAAGGGGATAGACTCCCTCGCAGGGAGATTGTATGTGTGTCTGAGGTGTGGCGCCATACCTATCAACTCCCCACTTTACCACAAGATCCAAGCTGTACTTACCATGCACTGAGTTGGCAAGGGCCGGTATCGAACCTGGAACATCGATGTTACCTCTAAGAACTCTTCTACTACCCCTTAATCCACCAACGGGCTGTACATCCTGACGACTGAGGCAGAAAAATACGCCGACTGCATTTCTTGCAGAGGGGTAAAATCCCTCCCCCCAACGGAGCAACCTGTTAGCCGTCGATGTCAACTCTTCATGCTTAAGGACGAAATCCTCGTGGTTGAGCAATCCATGCCATGCAACACTTTAATTTGGCCTTCGGTTAGGCTACGCGGTGGGCGGAGAGGGCCCCTTCCATCAATTGATTGGTCACATCAAGCCCTAGCATGATATGATTGTCCCAACCCAATTGCCCTTATGGCAAATCCAAACCTTTTTATCATATATGTGCTAGAAGATAGTGGCTGAGGGTCTTAGTGTCCTAGGTATGACGTGAAACTGCATCTAGTGGTGAGGTTCCAATTCTGGAGCTCTGGGGAGTGTGGAGTACCTCTTTATCGCCATTACTTCCTGGTCCTCTCTGACCCGGAGTGGTAGTATCTGTTAGGGTCACATCTATGGGTTAAATAGATAAAAAAAGATGAGTTTTAAAATATTAAAATAAAGGAGTTTTAAAGAATTGAACATGCAACAAGAATGAAAAAAAATAAAAATAAAAACGTCACCGGCATGAAATAACCAATAAGGGTTGACATGCTGTAAAATCTAACCAACCAACACACACACACACACACACACACACACACACACATAGTTTAATGGACTTGATAAGCAAAGTTCAAATACTATACGAAGCTGTTGGTCGTTCTCTTTTTTGTTAATGCCCATCTATTAAAACATAAATAATTAAATTCGACTTTTTAAAATAATCATGGTGTAATTGAGAGGGTAATATGCTAGAGGATTATACTCTTGAGATTAGTTGTATACGTAAATATGTATACATACATACGAATGTATGTGTATTTAAGTACATATATGTAAGTGTGCATATGTATTCATGTATATATGTATATATATATATATATGTGTGTGTGTGTGTGTGTGTGTGTGTGTGTAAGTTGAAAAATGGAAATGAATCCGACAATATGTTGAAAGGATAAATAAAGGCAAGAAAATTTTGAATGGATAAAAATGGTTTTATGAAATGACAACACGTGTTTTCTTTGTATATTCAAATATTTCATATTCTTCTATTATTATTTTATTTCATATTTAAAATAATAATAAATGGAATACAATGTGTACATGGACAAACTCTCGGCCGAAACACGTGTTGGCATTTTATTAAACCTTTTTTATCCATTCAACATTTTCTTTCCTTTATTTATTCATCTTTCAACATGTATATATATATATGTGTGTATGTGGTCGTATGTGTTTGTGCGTATATATATATATATATATATATATATATATATATGAGAAGTAAACAAACAGTGTGGTTTATATGGCTTTTTTGGCCGAAAATTTTTGGGAGAATATGTGCTTAATTGAGTCGTACCTGATTTTGAAAATTAATTAATTGATAATTAATGAATTAGGCGGGTATACGTATTCAAATGTAAGGCTAAACAAATCGAGAAAACTCAATCTCTGTATGTACATTTCAGCCTATTAGGCCTCATCAGCAGAGCTATAGACAGGAAGGCTGCTTTGTGTGTGATTCGAACCCTGATTGTCAAGCTGACAGGCGGAGACGCTAACTATTACACCAGCTGGGTTTTTTCACAGATTTTTCGTTTGCTTTGAAGTCAGTTATATTCCACTTATGGTGACTTTGCTACACGACAGTATGAGAAGTATATATATATATATATATATATTATATATATATATATATATATAATATATATATATGAAAAATAGATGGAAATTAATCCGACAGTATGAAATTTAACATTTTTTTAAAAGCAACTGATATTACATAATTGCTGACAGAAATCTGTTTCGACCACTTCAATAGATCGGTCATCATCAAGAGCAACATATGAGAGAAAGATGGGATGAAACAACTGTTAGAAGAAAGGGTACAATAAACGCTATTATTCAATGATGGAATTTTTTAAAAATGCGTGTTCTGTGTTAAAAATAAAATAAATTTTATTTTTTAAAAATCAGAAGCATTATAGTTCATAATAAAACTAAAAAGAGTTTGATGTAAAATCAAATAAAAGTGTATAATGAGTATCAAAATTGTTCATGATATATTCCAGCTATTAAAAAGTAATTTACAAGTCCACAGTATAATTGTTGCCCTTGATGATGACCGATCTATTGAAGTGGTCGAAACAGATTTCTGTCAGCAATTTTATAACATCATTTGTTTTTTCAAAAATGTTAAATTTCATATATATATATATATATATATATATATATATATATATATATCATTGTTTAGGAGGTTGATTATTATTATTATTATTATTATTATTATTATTAATATCATCATATTTATTTGTTTATTTACTTATTTATATCTAATTCAATTTAAAAAAAAGATAAATTGAATTAGATATAAATAAGTAAATAAACAAATAAAATAATAATAATAATAATAATAATAATAATAATAATAATAATAATATTAAATGATTAAATTGATGTAAAATCCAACAGGAAACATCCCATGGTCACAAAACACAAATACACTTTTTCATTCGCACATACACACGTACAAAATCCCGCGCTAAGATACAGTCTTAACGTCACAACCAACACGCATTTTCAATGTCACTCGCATTACAACATACGCACACGTACAAACAAAAATAAACGCATTCACGCTCACACGACAATAGTTATTTAAAAAATAACGTCATTTTCAAAAAAAAAATAATTTGGGAAGAAATGCCATAGCTGTACTGTTTCAGTTCAATTCATTTGATAAAGAGGTATTACCTCGAAAATTCAAGAAATAATAAAAATACAGGTCAACACACAACACCATTGTTACCGTATTATTATTTTTTATTTATTCCAAACTGCATTGTGATAGCCTTCTAAATCAACCTCCTAACCAATATATACACAATGCTTCAAGCAAATTATGAAACTCTCTTATATATCATTGTGTTTTATATAGCCCTTATACGATATCGGGTATTTTCGTCATACAGTGTGTGATAGCACGTGCGATACCCTGTCCTCGTCAGCTGTCGACTAGGAGTGATAACACAGTTTCGGTAGCTACGACAGGACTGCCACTTCCTAGCGCTACCAAGCAGCTTTCGCCACCGGACAGGGTATTAAAAAAAAATTGTGTATATGTATTAAACAGAGAATAGATTATATCATCCGTTCATTGGAGATGTTTCTTTATCAGTGCAGTTTGTTATTTGAAAACGCGTTTGTTTTTGGCCGTTGAGTTGATTACGCGATTGCAGATGTTACGTAGCAAACACGGGAATGATGATTCCGCGCGCGTATCATTCGTGCTGTAAACTTCTAAATCTAGACCAGATCCAACTAGATGCATTTTGCACCGTAGATTGAAGACGATGTGAGGCGATTTTCAGACAGCGGCCAGTGATTCCTATTTTTGATAGAAACGAAATGACTGAGTGTCCTAGAAATCCACGACACCCAATCTCAATAGGAATAACATGGCATGTCCAACCCTTTTCCACGCAGTCGGCACGCAGGTATATAATAGTGAGAAACAGACAGATAGAGTTGATGATATGATAGTTAATAGTCTTTTTTTACTTGTTACACTTCTGCTTACTATTTGTCTATTCGTCTGGAAGGACCAGTTCGCTAAATGTTTCTCTTGAGTACACAGCATCGTACAAGTGACATTTACGTTCACACAGATGACATATAATACCGCTAAGAAAAAAGCAAAACGTTACAGGTATGTGATATCTATACAACTGGTATATGCAAAAATACTTCAAGGACGAATACCCCTTTTTTTCTTCTTTTTCTCCCTTCGCACTTTCTGTCTATAAATAGATAGACAGAAATATAGGTAGAATGAAAGAAAGAACAAAAAGAATGATAGCTAGATAGATAGATATGAACTGAGATTGATAGAAATAAAGGCTGAAAGAAGAAGGAATGAAATAAGAAAATAGATAGATAGATAGATAGATAGATAGATAGAACTGAGATTGATAGAAATAAAGGTTGAAAGAAAGAAGGAATGAAATAAGATAGATAGATAGATAGATAGATAGATAGATAGATAGATATGAACTGAGATTGATAGAAATAAAGGTTGAAAGAAAGAGAAATGAAATAAGAAAATAGATAGATAGATAGATAGATAGATAGATATGAACTGAGATTGATAGAAATAAAGGTTGAAAGAAAGAAGGAATGAAATAAGAAAATAGATAGATAGATAGATAGATAGATAGATAGATATGATGATAGAAATAAAGAATGAGAAATAGATAGATAGATAGATAGATAGATAGATAGATAGATAGATAGATAGATAGATACTGAGATTGATAGAAATAAAGAAAGAAGAGAAATAGATAGATAGATAGATAGATAGATAGATAGATAGATGAGATTGATAGATAAAGTTGAAAGAAAGAAGGAATGAAATAAGAAAATAGATAGATAGATAGATAGATAGATAGATAGATAGATAGATAGATAGATAGATAGATAGATAGAGATTGATAGAAATATTGAAAGAAAGAAGGAATGAAATAAGAAAATAGATAGATAGATAGATAGATAGATAGATAGATACTGAGATTGATAGAAATAAAGGTTGAAAGAAGAGAAATAGAAAATAGATAGATAGATAGATAGATAGATAGATAGATAGATGATAGATAGATTAGATAGATAGATAGATAGATAGATAGATAGATAGATAGATAGATATGAACTGAGATTGATAGAAATAAAGGTTGAAAAGAAGGAATGAAATAAGAAAATAGATAGATAGATATGAACTGATAGATAGATAGATAGATAGATAGATAGATAGATAGATATATGAAAAGGATTAGATAGATAGATAGATAGATAGATAGAAAGGTAGATAGATAGATAGAAGATTAGATAGATAGATAGATAGATATGAAAAGGAATAGATTGATAGATAGATATGAAAAGTAAGAGATAGATAGATACATATGAAAAGGAAGAGATAGATAGATAGATAGATAGATAGATAGATAGATAGATAGATAGATAGAGATATGAACAAACTGTGATTGGTTGAAATATAGATAGAAAGAATTAAAGAAAGCAAAATAAAAAGAATTTTACATACATATATTACATACATGCTTCGAGGACAAATACCCTTCTGTTTCTTTTTCCATCCTTCCTCTCACTCTCTGTCTATAAATTGATTGGTAGAAATATGGTTAGAATGAAAGAAGGAAATAGATAGATATATAGATGTGAACAAACTGTGAAGGATATAAATAGAGGTAGAAAGAAAGAAAAGGAAAGAGAAAGAAAGAAAGAAAGAAAGATAGATAGATAGATAGGTAGATAGATATGAAAATGATGATAGGTAGATAGATATGAAAAGGAAGAGATAGATAGATATGAAATATATATATATATATATAATATATATATATATATATATATATATATATATATATATAGAGAGAGAGAGAGAGAGAGAGAGATATAGATATAGATATAGATATGAAAAGGATGAGATAGATAGATAGATAGATAGATATGAAAAGGATTAGATAGATAGATAGATAGATAGATATGAAAAGGATGAGATAGATATGAAAGATAGATATGAAAAGGATGAGATAGATAGATAGATAGATAAATAGATAGATAGATAGATATGAAAATGAAGAGATAGATATGAAAAGGATAATATAGATAGATAGATAGATAGATAGATAGATATGAAAAGAATAAGACAGATAGATAGATTGATAGATATATAGATATGAAAAGGATGAGATAGATAGATAGATAGATAGATAGATAGATAGATAGATATATGAAAAGGAAGAGATAGAGATATATATTAAAAGGATAGATAGATAGATAGATAGATAGATAGATATGAAAAGGAAGAGATAGAGAGATAGATATTAAAAGATAGATAGATATAGGTAGATAGATATGAAATGATGATAGATATGAAAAGGAAGAGATAGATAGATATGAAATGATGATATATATATAATATATATATATATAGATATAGATATAGATAGATATGATAGATAGATAGATAGATAGATAGATAGATAGATAGATAGATAGATAGATAGATGAGATAGATAGAAGATAGATTAGATAGATAGATAGATAGATAGATAGATAGATAGATAGATAGATATGAAAATGAAGAGATAGATATGAAAAGGATAAGATAGATATATAGATAGATAGATAAATAGATATGAAAAGGATAAGACAGATAGATAGATTGATAGATATATATATGAAACGGAAGAGATAGAGATATATATTAAAAGGATAGATAGATAGATAGATAGATAGATAGATAGATAGATATGAAAAGGAAGAGATAGGGAGATAGATATTAAAAGGATAGATAGATAGATAGATAGATAGATAGATATGAACTAAGATTGATTAAAAAACATAGGTAAAAAGAAAGAATTATAAACAACTATAATATTTTACCACCATAGATTAAATATGAGTTTGCTGAAAGTAGAAAGAATTGAACTAATACTTATCAGTGGATGTTTCATTTCTTTTTCTTTTTCTACATATTTGTTTATCTTCTTTTAAAGTTTTTATTTTTATTATTATTCTTGTTTGCATTTTTCTTTTATTTGTCTTCTATTTGCTTTTTATTATATTTTATCCTTTATTAATTTGTTTTATTTTTTAATCATTTTTAAATTAATTCTTTTAGTATATTGATTTATACTCTTTTTATATTTTCCTTTAGCTTTTCTGATGGGAAATAAGGGGTAAAATGTTTTTTAACCCCACCTCACGGATTAAAATAGGGTGTCGATTTTCTTGTAATTTGGTCTTTGCTGCTCTCCATTAATTTTACTCCGCCCTGTCAGCTGGGGGTAGAATCCCCCCAATCCAGCCACCTGTCGGCTGTGGGCGGCGACCAGTGATGCTTAAGGACGGAATCCTGATGGCTGAACAGTCCATTGAATGCAACTTCATTTTGTTTTTTATTTAGACTAGACGTGTGGTCGGAGAGGCCTCCCCTGATAAATCAGATTGTCACGTCAAGCCCTAGCACCTATATGATTGTCCCAACCCTATTGTGCTTATGGCAAACCTGTTGGATTATTTGATATAAGGCATGGGGCAAATGGTCACTCCTAAATATAGACTCGATGACTACCACGTGACCTGGGTAGATTTATATTGTCCAATCACTGGCACTGCTGCTGCTGCTTCTGCTGTATTAATAGAGACACCATTCTGAGCTTATTTCATTGACATTTGGATTCTCTTGGACGTAGGACTTACAAAGAACACCGGATTCTTATTGGCTTGCTTACTTACTTATTACATCTGGAACCTAGGATGCCGACCAGATACTTAACAACCCCCCAACCCTTTTAGCATATATGTGCTAGAAGGCAGTGGCTGAGGGTCTTAGTATCCTGGTTATGACTTTAAACTGCATCTATTGATGAAATTCTAATTTTGGAGCCCATGGGAATGTGGGGAACCCCTTTATTGCCATTATTCCCTGACCGGGAGCGGTAGTACATTTTAGGGACCAATCAATGGATTAAATTTCTTTTTCAAAAAATTAGAATTAAAAATTGTTTTAGAAAATTAAGTTTGAAAAAAAAAATGACTACCCAACAAGAATGAATCAAACAAAATGTCTTCGGCATGAAATAACCCAATAAGAGTTAATATGCCGTAAAATCCGACCAATAAACGAACCAATCAATTTTCCCTTATAAAAGGACGTACACTCGGTTGTTATACAAACAGACATAGAGATAGACATACAGAATATTTCTTTTATGTATACTAGCAAAATATTCGCTCGCCAGGGGCATGTATTTAAGTTTTAATATAATGAAATATATTAAATCAGAAAGACTTTTACTATTTATCTGAATGTTTAAGATGAGGCTTGATGATTAGTATTATCTGCGTTATTCGGACTATTGTCCTCATCTTCATTGTTACCTGTACAACGTTTCGGCCGATGTGTCCTCAGGCCTTCCTTGGGTATTTCTTGTCGGACTCGGGAACCTTCTCGGACTCGGAAACCTTCTTGTCGGACTCGGGAACCTTTTTTTTTTCGAACTCAGGAACCTTCTTGTCGTAATCGGGAGCCATCACGGAACATTGAACCTAACCCTTTATTCAGTCTACGGGGGTATCCTGTTCTCATTCCGCTAACCATACCTGGGGTCGAGGCGTTAAGCTGTGTTAATTATTATTCTATGTTACTGCCGCTCTTGACCAGGATTGAACCTACAGTCCAGAGATAAATGTCACTTAGAACTGTCTTAACCTAACTCCTTTATCCTCTAGGCACATCGGCTGAAATGTTGTACAAATAACAATGAAGATGAGGACAATAGTCCGAATAACGCAGATAATACTAGAAAGACTTAAGATCAATATGTAAATTATCATTCCCGTTTACACTACAATACACTATTTGACTGTATAAGTAAAGTTGTCGAGGCGGCCTAATGTCGGTATCAGCCAGACAGCGAGGAAGCCTATCCCCTTTTCACTAGTGCTAGACCAAGGAGATTATTTTAGTATCTGAGGTGGAGCGCCACACCTACCATCGGCTCCTCACTTTACCGCACATATCCTTGTGCTACTCATACGCTGAGTTGGCGAGGGTCGGTATCGAACTAGGAACCTTGTGGTTTCTAGTCGAACGCTCTACCGACTGAGCAATAATACCAACAGTACTATTTTTTTTTCTTAATACAGGGTAAAAAAATTTTTTTTAAAAGAACAGAACCCAAATACTGATATTTTTTTTTGGGGGGGGGGGATCACCCTGTACTTGAGATTTAAATAGAAACATAATATAATAATAGTGAATGTGATGCAAATAACTAACGAAATTGTGACATCGGGTGTGACATAGTTTCGGTTACATACACATAATCTCCATTATAATAAGATCTAGATATGCATTTTGCATCTCTCCAGACTTTAAGGACACCCTGTATTTAGTTAATGTCGGAACTGGTCGTCAAAATGTCTCAAAACTGCGAATTCCTCTTTTAAGTATGTGTCACATGACCATATGATTCGCCGGCGAAGCTAAAGAAACATTCGGGTCAAGTTGGGTCATCGAAAATGTGTCTGTATGCAATGAGACGGGAAATTAAAAGAAAACAAAAACAAAATTCCCGTAGCAAAATGTCACATGTGGAAAAGGGTTATCAGACCATCAGTCGACAAATGCCCCCAACCCCGCTACCCACTGAAAATATTCAATCTGTCAAAACTGAAAATAACGAAAGCTAAACGAGGGTTTGGTAGGGGGTGTAGCAAAGATACCGGTTAGAGATAAGAGAAATGGAAAAAACTTCTCAACATAGACCGGATTCTGAATGCCTTGTAGAAGACCTGCCAGGGGCGATGACCGATACGGATGCGTCATAGGTATGTCAGTGTGACATGATGATGATGGGGGTGGTGGAGTCTTATTTGGAATTTTTAGGATACAATTTCCTTATCTCTGTATTAAAAAAGTGTCCTGTATCTGAGAAAGGTTTCACCACCTTTTCCAGATCTGTGTCTCTAATCAAATTTCAATAGTCAAAATAATTCCTTTGGGAAAGTGTTTAGTTTGATTCTGCCTGGTTTCTTTGTTTAGTGTCATATCAACCTCCGTAGTAGATGTACTATCATGGACTTCTCCTTAAAAAGTGTTGATATATTCATTATACGCTGATGTAATTCATCTAGTATCATACTCTTGATTGTTATTATAGTCGCAACGTTTTGATTATTATACCATCAGGTCTTAGTCTTTGTCAGTATTTCAAACTGAACTTTAAATATATATATATATATAAAGATTTGGCATTAAATAACCCACAAGTTTTGATATGCTATTAAACCAACCAACCAACCATCCATCCAAAGAATTTGAAATTGAATCCTCTATTTTGAAGAGTAAGTTGTTCTCAATGTACTGTCCATACTTATATATTGTATCATTTAATTCACCTTTTAAATGTCGCCTGTTCGTCTCTTTGACTAAACTAGACTTTTATGCACCACTTGACCCCCATACGCCTACCTGTAACATCTTGATAAGATTGGTAACCTTCTCACGACAGCTGTATTTCTGGAACAATGTGGCCACTGATAGACCATCGAATGCTTTAGTGAATTCTATACATAAGTCAACATATCCCGTTTGATACACTTCTCTTGAGGTTTTCATATCCAGAATATTATGTGTGTCATACTTGAGCCATTTCTAAACTAAGCATGTAACCATACAGTCAGGCCACGATACAATACGAATGGCGATACATTTTTTCACGATACGACTCATGTTGTAACGGTTATTACGCTAGTCTCGAATATCCATTACTGAATAGCAAGTTCGATCTTCCCTGAATTCCCTATACTAGCGACGTGTCACATCCTATCCGTGGCGAATGGACTTGATAGATATAAGGGCGTCCTATCGTGGAGTAATGATTTGCATGCTATTCTTGAATATCAGTTATTACTGAATATTGAGTTCGATATTCGCCGGATGCCCATACTAGCGACCTTGTGTTACATCCTACCCGTAGTGAAATGGTTGGATATAATACCTACACTGCTCACGATACAATACGTATCACGATACTCATAAAAGAAAAATACACAAACCGATTCTGTTACACAATATATCTTTAATGTATTAAATAACACTAGCAGAACATGTGGATATACCACAGTATGATAATTCTATTATTACAACGTTAGCCAAATATTTAAATATGTAAAAAGTATGATAATCTTGATTTAACTCTCTCTCTCTCTCTCTCTCTCTCTCTCTCTCTCTCTCTCTCTCTCACACACACACACACACACACACACACACACTCACACACTCTTTTTTCTTTCTTTCCTTCTTTTCATATTTTCACGATGTTCGATTGAAATAGATTAGCGTTATTGTTTTCGCGTTCTCGCCCCCTCTCTCTATCTTTCCCTTGCTCTTTCTTTCTTTTTTTTAATTATATTTTTCTGTGTCGTATGTCCTTTCTTTCTTTCTAATAAAAGCTGCATGGTCCATTATTTAGCTGAGGTGACGACACTCATAAGAAATAAGAATTTGCTGAATAAGCGACACCAGATAATCAGTATCTACATTCTTGCATTTCCTCTTAGACGATTTGGACGGTCTCATTTTTAACCAAAAGGTGTTGCAAGATGATAACGGACGGAAGATTAAGGAACACCAGTATTAATATATAGAAAATGGGACATGGTAAGTGTATGTATATGCAAACTTAGCATTAGGAAAAACATAGATAATATGTTTGTGTGTGTAATGTGTGTGTATATGTATGTATGTCTGTATTCGTAAGTACATGGTTGGCCAAAAGGTAAGAAAACCATAAAAAAGCGAATATGTGTGTGTGTATGTTTGACTTGGCATTGGCAAATGAATATATTTGTGTTTGTTTATCTGCCTGAATATGTATATGTATGTGCGTGTGCATATGTATATATGCATGTGTGTATATGTATATGTAGAGGCTGGGGTCTCGTGTGCCTCTTGGTTGAAGGTTTAGGAAAACCACAAACCTCAAATTGGCCAAAACTTGAAAGGGGTAAAATTTAATGCATTCTTTGCTTAGGAACTTCACGACAAGCTGACCATGAATATTATGTTCTCATTTTTAAGAAAAATCGGCTCACAAATCTAAAACTAAAAGATATGATTTAATTGATGGGTGACCTATTAGGAAGCAAGAGGGGCAGTCTGTGCATTCGCTCTTGACCTCACGGACGCTTAGGCAGTTAGAGAGTCACAGTTAAACAGAGAAAGACGGTCAGTTAGAGACATAGTGACACTTCGAGTCAGATCTTAGTGACAATAAGGGAGATTGACTGAAAATGGAAGAATCGGGCCCTGAGAGGAAACTCCTTCGCGTCCCCTTGTGCTCTGTTGTTAAAACTCCAAGAGCTGGAAGTGAAAGAAAAGAGGAAATAGCGATAGACGTTCAGAGTGCAGAGAAAAAGTTGTGCCGAGTTTAATACAACCCGTGTGTCTAAATTAGGAGTTGCACAAGAATGTGCTGTCTTAAACAAATCTTGAAAACAACACCGTACACGAAAGCAGCTTTACGGATTATCCCCTATCACACAAACCAGCTCCGTAAGACGGACAAGACATGCTGGACACTGCTGGAAAAGCAGAACGAACTCATAACTGACGTTCCCCCGTAGAAACCGCACACGGACACGCCAGTGTAGGACGTCCAGCAAGGAGCAACATGGGTCAGCTCTCTACGGACTGGATGTTGCACAGATGACATTCCGAGGACGATGGCCAATAGGGGCGGTTGGCGAGAGATTGTCATGGATGTCCGTGTTGCCAGGGCGACCTGATGATGATTATGACATAAACTGAAAAAAATTCAGAAAATTTAGGATCATCAAAAGATATTATATGCAGAGTATTAAATAAATTTCAGAACTTTCAGAAGATCTAGGATCATCAAGAGATACTATATATTGAGCATTATATAAGCTTCAAAACATTCAAAAATTCTAGATCATCAGAAGATACCATATGTAGAGCATTACATAAGCTTTAAAAATTCAGAAGAGCTTGGATCATTGAAATATGTCATATGTAGAGAATTACATACGTAAGCTTCAAAAACATTCATAAAAGCTAGGATCATTAGCTAAACTACTTCATTTTACTTTTAAGTTCTACCTGACCAAGTGAATTTAACTCATCACCACTAGACGAATAAATACACTTTAAACAACGCTTGTTCCCACTAAACCATTGTCAATTTGTTCAAGAAATGCCATATTTGTCTAGGTGACAAGCAGTATAAGGGTAACCCGAAACTGAAATATTTTATGCTTATTTTTCCGATGCCAGTATCATTGGGAAGCCAAAAAAGTTTTGTCTGGTCCGTATACCAAAAGTCCAGGTAGTACAACCATACAGTAATACTGATACGGCTACAGTTTAGAAGAATTATGACTTATTTTAACAGAGACATAGAAAGATAGACATAATTATATATAGATATGAACATACTCAGATAGATTGATAGATATATATATATCCCTCCTCACGGGCAGGATATGACATATGGTCGATTTTTTTTAAGCGACATTTAAATGGGTGTTTTTCTTCTCCTAAACTGGTTGCCATACCAAAGTTAAAGAACCTAATCTTCTCTATTATTTACCCATAGCTGGAGGGAGAATAGTTGAATTCATACCTTTACTAAGGGTATTAGTACTATGTGAAATGCAAACAGTCTCGTCCTGGATTTGAACGCGATGGCGATGACTATTACACAACGAGAATCTTCGTAGAATAAATAGATTGATATGTAAGATAAGAAAAAGCGGTAATATCGTTAAATTCCATATCTCAATCACGTGTTTTTTAGTACACGTGATTGAGATGATTCATTTCCTCAAAGAAGACTTGGCATTGACCGAGACAAACACGTGATCACTACTTTTATCATTCTTATATATATATATATATATATATATATATATATATACCAATTGTTAATGTGCAACTATGCACGTTCTACCTTTATCATCTGACCTTAAGTAAATTCAACAATACACCATTCTTTTTTATTGTCAAAGGGATCATTTAAGAAGAAACCGACCAAAGCAAACAGTATTCAGGACAGAATAGGATTTTCACAGCCACACACACGCACACACACACGCACGCACGCACACACACACACACACACACACATATATATATATATATATGTATAATATATAATGGTTTGGAGGTTGATTTTGAAGGCTATCACAATGCAGGTGTAAAGAAAAATATAATAAGGTAACAATGGTGTTGTTTGTTAACCTGTAATCTATTCTTGATATTTCGAGATAAAATCTCTTTTTCAGAAGAACACTGGGACTAAATTCGTTGTTGTCTTGTTATGGCATCTCTCTCTCTCTCTCTCTCTCTCTATATATATATATATATATATATATATATATATATATATATATATATATATATATATATATTCTTCTTCTATCACGTTTTCATTGATTTATAGTTGTAGAAAAAAGTTCTTCTTTCCTCAGTGCACCTTAGTCAGGAAATTTATACGATCTCTTCTAAGACTAAGTTAAAGTTACTACTCTATTGAACTGAGTAATAATTCTCACTAAGTCTAATATAATATAGGGCCCTAAAGAGATAGTATAGATTAGAAACGAGGGAGACCTATTATTCTTTTCTACAGTTATTGTAGCTTTAAGTTTATAATATATCGAGACTCTTGGATAACACGTATATGTGTATATAAATTTGTGGGCTGACTTCTGAAGACCGTCAGAAAATTAAAACGGAAAGTTTTTTGGTGGTCCCCAATGACAGTCTAACTACAGTCTATGAATAAACATTTTGCGAATTGGGTTACGGTTTTAGGGGATTAAGGTTGTTTTTAATTACGTATTGCTTAAAAAGAATAAACAACAAAAAAAAAATTACTATACATTTAATTAATCATTGAAATTAATTATTGAATCTATTATTGAGACAGTTGTTTGTGTTAGTATTGCAATGTATAATTTCAATTAAACTTACTTTAAAAAATATTATTCAACATTTAATGTATAGTAATCTACTTACAGGAATCTAAATCTATTAACAAGAAATAACTGCAAGTTTATTCTTTACTTCCTATTTTAACTAAATAGTTGAATTAGGAAAATTTAGCAATGAAAGACAGGAGTGATGGAAGAGTAAGTTTTAATTGTTTTATTTTTCGATTATACTCCACTCTGTTTCAGGTCTTTTTATTTGCATTCTTATTTAGTTTAATTCGCATTTCTAATTTAGTATAACATTTCAATACATTAAAACTTAAATACTTTCACCCGGAATGTTCATATATTTGCTAGTGTATATAATATTCGACCATTGATTCAATGATGACTATTAACTGAGCTGAAGTTTAGTAAAAAAAGCAAACGATACAAGTGAAGGATTGTATAGAAGCAGCCATGTTTTTGGACCATATGACCTTTAGGCACCCCTTTTGCGATCTCGATTCATAAGGACATTTTTTTCATTTACACCGTCAAAATCCGGTTGTTTGTTAACAGACGATTTTTAGAGATTTTAAAAAATTATAAAACTAACCCCTAACCCTAACCCTAACCCCTAACAAATAACCAGATTTTGACGGTGTAAATAAAAAAAATATCCTTATGAATCGAGATCGAGGTGCCTAAAGGTCATATGGTCCATGTTTTTTGTATGAGTTGATAACAAAAGAATTGTGCACTCAATTCGCTTATATGTATGTATGTATGTATGTATAATTCTTTCCTTTTTTTCTTTCTTTCATTCTTTCTTTCAACCTATATTTCTATCAATAACAGTCATATCTATCTTGTCGTTGTTCAAACAAACATACAAATAAGAATCTCTTAATTATATGGGTGACTCTCCTACAATCGTGAACGATAGATGAGGGTCCAAAGGAAGTGATTGTTCCCTCCCATGCTGTACATGCTAACAAGAAGACATTTTGTGTTTCCTCGAGTATGATAGCAGCCCAGCCTTGCTGCGAGCTATGAAGCCACACTGAAAGATGAAATTTGTTTTAAAGCGCGTGTCAGATGTTTTTGTTTTAAAGTTAGACGGAGCTGATCTCGATGTTTCAGTCTATTTCTACAAAGCTCTTTAATCTAGCGAAACACACTATACTATTTTTTCATACATACGCACGCACACAACACACACACCACACACACACACACACACACACACCATAAAAGAGAATATTTGACATCATATTTCAAACCGTTATCTTTTCCCAGCGTTTCTCAATTTTTCAAATTAATCTAAGAGTTAACTCCTTTCAAAACATCTTTGAAGTTGATAACAAGGCTATCACAGAGCTCCTTCATTATCTAAGATAAAATTATATTAGTTTCGCTTATATCACACAAATCCTGATGAGTTACTCAACAGATCGAAACACTGCAGCGTCGGTTAATAAACTTAACACTCATTTATTTAAACCTGTGTTTTTTAATTCTACTATATAATATATTATATTATATATATTATATATATGTGTGTGTGTGTGTGTGTGTGTGTGTATAGGATAGCATGGAATGGAGTCAACCGTGCTAGGTTACTGACGTTACTCGTCTATTGATTGTTCAAACCAATTTTAACAATCGCATAGTGAGAAACTGCCAGTAACCAAGAGCTGTGATTACATGCCAACGCTACCCTAACTTAGATGAAATGCTCTATCCATGATATTGAGCTCTATTTACTTATAAACATATCACCGATATTATCAATATATATATTATATATATATATAAATGCAGTCGGACTATTTTAGCCATATAAAGATTCTAGATTTAAAAGTAACTGTGATATTTAAGTAACTTGATATATATATTATATATAATATATATATATATATTATTGGAGATATGTGCTTAATTGAAGTCGTCCTAATTTTGAAAATTAATTATTTACTAATTAATGAATTTTAGGCGGCATATATGTTCAAATGTAAGTAAACGATTTGAATATTATGCCCGCCAAATTCATTAATTAGTAACTAATTAATTTTCAAAATTAGGTAGGACTTCAATTAAGCACATATCCTCCAAAATTGTCGGCTTAAAGCCATATAAAATAAACACATTTGTTTGTTTACTTAACCTCATATATATATATATTATATATATTATATAATATATATATATATATAATTTCTATTAAAAGTCTTCATCCAAATCTTTTTGCCCTTTACGTAATTTTCCTCACCCCTGTAATTTTCAAGAATAAAATTAATACGCTGGCCATGAAACAACCGTTCTATTTCGTCAGGTAACTTGCAATTTGTCTGGTCAATGTCCTATTCGCACTCATATGAAACGACAATAACCTGCTATGCAATTACGTTACTTTTTTTGTACTCGTTAATAATACGCGGATACTAACATTAATTGTCCAAAAAAAGAAACTGGTTGCAGATTTTTTGAAGCCATTATCATAAACCTCAAAGCTAACAAAAAGTATTTTGAGAAACGAGAATTTTAATTTTCTATAAATAAATGCGAATGTCTGTGTATCAGTATGTATATTTTTTCAACCTTACTCCTAGAGGCCATAGCTCAACATATCATGCCATTTTGGAATCAGGTCGACTTTTTGAGCAAATTAAAAACAACCCAGGGAATTCGGATCCGAGTCTTAAATTTTGGATTTCAAGTTTTAATTACTGCGATGTTTTCGGCCATTTTAAGTGATTTTTTTCGCGACGAATAAAGGAATAATCGAAATTAATTGAGAAATCCAGCAAAAGTCACCCAAGGATATAAGTGAGGTGTGGTTTCGTGTTCCTTGTTGCAGCAGTATTTATTCGCGCTTAATCTTAGCTCTGGGCTCAGCTTCTCGTAGCTAATTCCCTAGTCCCTAAAGTGTCTCTATATATCTCCTGCAGTAATACACATATGTAAATGAGAAAACACGCCATTGGCTATCTCACTACAATTTTTTATGGAAAATAAGGACCTACGTACTTCAGATTGTCTTTAAATTAAGTGGTAGCAGAAGAATTATTGTTGAACTTTTAAAAGTAATCTTAGATATTAATGCAGTGGATCAAATTTGAGTTCTGTTATAGTTTATCATTGCCTACTCGCATGGCTATTTGTACTGATCTCGAATATCAAGAACAAAATAAATACTATTTTAGGTATTGAGTTTTTCATTAAATGATAATAAGTTGTTTCAGCATATAATGATTTACTTATTCACTTCAACTGATTATAAAATAATGATCTCCAGAAAAAATTATAAATATTTTTTCATCTAAAAACAAGAGTAGATAACTCTTCCAATTCCATTTTTGGTTATCTTCAAATTCGCAGGAGACACCCTCGTACACTTTTTTTTTTTCAGAAAAAATAAACTTGTTTTTCGTTTAATTATTAAATAATTTTGTTCATTGATAAAAATAAAAAGTGCTTTCAAATTTCATCTTTGAAAAAAAGTTAATTCATCGTCTAAAAAAAGTTCATTTGTTAAGGGGAGGGGGTATTTTCTCACTATACTTTCCTAAATAAAGAAAAATGTAAGTAAAGTAAAGACAGAAAGCATCGAATCTTGTAAAAATGAAAAAAAAAAAACACATTCTAATTAATTTTGGACTTTTAGAGATTTTCAAAAATATTTAAGATTAAAAAAAAACAAGTATATCCCCCCCACAAAAAAAAAGCAGATGAAAGGGCATATAAACTTATTAAAATTGCGAGTGTTGTGCGTTCCCATGAGCTGGCGTATTAAACAAACGCAGAAAAAGAAATTTGAAAAAAAATCAGTGAGAAGGGAAAATCATACAAAAAACCGGATACGAAATCTTCAATGAGTAAAAATCAGACTAAAAGAGGCAAAAACTTCCGAAATATACTTATATCTGAACTAAGTTATCCATTTATCTCATATATATATATATATAGGTATGCCAGTCTAGTTTGTAACCATAACAGTTCGCAAGGCGAACATGAAGTGGTATTTAAAACCAAGAAACTAGGTAACTAGCGAGGTGCAGATAAGCTGATCATTTTTACAGGTGAATAAGACTTAACGTTTTGGGGTCAGTAGGAATATTTTTCAAGAATCTTCACTCACTCTGGATTTGCCACCTGTTCTATTCTCAGCCTTTTTTTTAATCAAAGTCAAAATTGGTTTGTATTTTGTTGTACACTAAAGAATGTGACATTTATTTCCGATCAAGTTTTATTGGACAATGGGCATGCCTATTACTATATTATTAATGGCCTTTTTTTTTTTTTTGGGGGGGGGGGGGCGTAAATTTAATCAAATTCCAAACTCAAATAATTAACAGGGAACCATATAGACCTTGTGAAGTTTGTATTGGTTGATTGGTTGGTTGGTTGGTTGGATTTTACGGCATATCAACCGTTGTTTGGTTATTTTATGCCAAGACATTTTGTTTGATTCATTCTCAATGGATATTAAAAAAAAATCTCTAAACTCATAAGTTCGATAACCTTTCATTGATTATCCATTCTTTATCTATGTATAGTTGTACAGTAGATGAGATGTTGCTGTCGATGTATATAAACTGGTCAGCTAATTTCAGAAGCTCACAAGAATAAACTGCTAGTCTACGTCACAAACTATTAGACAATGAGAATTTAAATCGAAGTTTTACAAAATTGTAGTACATAGTGTAATAAAATGTATAAAGGACTGTATTTTACATGTATGGACTGTACAAAAGTGAAACACAAAGCTTATTCTAGGATTTGGACTTATCAAAGTCCATTACACAACACACACACCACAGCACACACGCACAACACACCACACATACATACATATATACATATAATACACACACCTATATATATATATATATATATATATATATAAGATTTTTGGATGTTTGTTTTTTTTAGAAGCATTGTTGAATAATGTAAAGTAATAGTCGACGGGGTGACCTAAAGTCGGTATCAGCCAGTCAGCGGAGGGAGTCTATCCCCTTTTCAATAGCCTAGACAAGGAGATTGTTTTTAGCATCTGGGGTGGAGCGCCACACCTACCAACAGCTCCTTACTTTACGCACAGATCCCAGTGCTACTCATACGCTGAGTTGGCGGGGACCGTTATCGAATAGGACCTTGTGGTTTCTAGCCGAACGCTCTACGACTGAGCTAACCCGGCCCCATTGCTTGAAGGCAATTACAATGCGCATATGCGCTAAAATTCGATAATATAGAAATAATAATGACAAGTGAATTTCGCAAAGAATTACTCGGTGTGTAAAAACATCGTACAGACTGTTTCAACTTTATTAAGTCTCATCAGCGATGTATACTAACGATTTCCCTTCGACAGAAATCGAGACCGGGACTTCACAGGATAGTCAGTAACTATACTGCTTCGGCCACGATACAGCATGGAGAAATTCCTGCGAAATTACCTGTCAATGATACTGAGACGTCTCTACCATATGAGCAAGGCGACACTGAGTGAAATAACAAACCCGGGCCAAATGCTCTTCGGCGAAGGAATAAGATTTTTGGATGTTTGTTTATTTTAGAAGCATTGTTGAATAAAGTATATATATATATAATATATATATATATATATATATACAACTTTAAAAACTCTTCTTCACAATATGTAAGAACATTTCAACCGAATTTAACTAAAAGATGTTTTTCACTGAACAGATGGACTCGCTACTTCTAATAGAAAACTTTTTTAGACTTTCTGAAAACATTTCTTTCGTAAGCAATTTTTTCCTGCGATATATATATATATATATATATATATATATATGGGGGGTAAAATAGGAAATAAATCCGACGATGTGTAGAAAATAAGTAAAAAAAAAAAAGTATCAAAAACATTGTGCAGATTACGTTAAAACGGTTCAGTTTTTTTTAAACTTCAATAGAGTGGAACGAGAGATGATAAAGTATTAGAGAAAATATGTTATTTAATATAAAAACATCTTTTCTCTAATACATTCTCATTTCTCATTTCATTTCGAAAAGATTCCATCACTGTTTAGAAAAGATTTTTTTCATCCTAAGTCTTGATGAAGTTGTAAAAAACCGAAACGGTTTAACGTCGATTTCAGCATTTAAGATAGATCTATCTTTTTTGGAATATTTTTCTAACATTAATATTCCATATAAAATACGTCATATCTTTGTTAACTTTTCGTTCTCCGCCTATTCACGTTCACGCATGCGTCATCCTATGATCTTCACCTTCCATTTTTGCACATGCAATGATCCCATCATTGGCTTTCGTAACAAACGCGCATATAAAAATGAACGGTTAATAACATCATATTCATACATTCCTATACACTTAACATCTTCATTTTGTCCCTCTCATAAACATTACTTAACATGTCCTGAAGATGGTACAATATACCGAAATGCTTAAGTATTGAACATATAAATTGTTTCCCCTGATATAACATCCTGTGCTTGTTATATTTTTAAAATATTTTTCTCATATATATATATAGTGTGTGTGTTGTGTGTGTGTGGTGTGTGCTGCGTATTGGCTGTCGAACTCAAACCATTTCTTGTTCTATTCTTTTTTTTTTCATACTTGACTGTCAGTAACATTGAACACTGTAGCCTTGTGTTTTCTTCAGGTGACTCACCAGGCAGCCTAGAAGAGACATACTCTTCCCGAAAACTACATGTTGGAATTTCTACACTTTTTTAAAAATTTGGTTTGGACTCAAATTCTTTTCGGTGTTTCTTCTTGAAAGATCCCATTGACATATCCCGAAGAATGGTTGGACTCAAATTCTTTTCACAGAATTCTTTCATATAATATATATATATTAATATATATATATATATAATTATATATATTGTTTACTTGGGACGGTTTTCTTCTTGAAAGATCGCATTGCACAAATCCAAAGAATAGTGTATTGTTAAGTTCGGTAAGCTAACGTGCCTAGTTGCACAATAACAATTGTATATATATATATATATATATATATATATATATATATATATATATAATCTAATAATAATCAAGTGTTTGTCTTGGTCAATGTCAAGTCTTCTTTGGTGTAACCTTATCGTCTCAATCACATGTCATAAGAAACACGTGATGATTTCTGGATTCATATGCCATTACTTGCTTTTTTCTACTGTTGCTATAATATAATGCGTATTTTAAATGTAAATACCAAAAACAAACTGTTAAACATAAAGGTAATATCTTATTAAATGGAGATTGTGTGGTTTTTCTGTCTGTAACCGAAACTAAATCACTACTCAAGTACAATTCCCTTTTAGTATTGACGTCACATTCCCATGAATTTATCCTTATTTAACCTCATTATTGTAAATTGTTTGACATATTTATCGTTAACCATATCTACATGTATTTACCGCGTACCCCTTGTACGGGTCAGGCACAAAGTCCTATTAACGTGGGACCACCCACAACCGAAGCTCATGAGTGGCAGGTGAAAAATTGCGTCGATCCCGTCGGCATTCCCCCTCAAGGGGGCGCCTCAGGCGACTGGGCAATAAACCAGCCCTGCCCTTTAAATCGAGGGGCAGGTGTTGCCTGGGGGATGGCCCCCTGGGATCGACGCCGTTAATTATATCAAGGTCCAGAGGCCGAAGCCACTGTTAACCATATGATATTTACGCGTACCCACTTGTAGCGGGTCAGGCAAAGTCCTATTAACGTGGGACCACCCACAAAGCCGAGCTCATGGAGTGGCAGGTGAAAAATTGCGTCGATCCGTCGGCATTCCCTCAAGGGGGCTCAGGCACTGGGCAATAAACCAGCCCTGCCCCTTTAAATCGAGGGGGCAGGTTTGCCCTGGAGGGGTGGCCCCCTGGGATCGACGCCGTTAATTATATCAATGGTCCAGAGGCCGAAGCACTGTTAACCATATCCTAACAAAATACTAATAACATTGCAATTGTATTTATATATCAACAAAAATACGGTTTACAGTGTGAACGGGAAGGCTAATTTGCTAATTGATATTAGAAATGTAATTTTAATAAATTATGGCTTAGTATTATTGGTTTCTAACTGTTTGGTTTTATTTTAATGAATATAAGCAAAAATCTCTTCAATGATCTAAATAACCATTAACAGAAAAATAAGTGTCATTTTATTCTTTACTTCGTATTTTAACTAAATACTTAAATTAGAAAAATAACATGAAAGACGGGAGTGATGGAAGAGTAAGTTTCAGTTGTTCCATTTTTCGATTATCCCTCTCTGTTTCAAATCTTTTTATCTGCATTCTTATTTAGTTTCATTAGCGTTTCTAATTTAATACGATATTTATTGATTAAAACTTAAATACTTGCACCCGGAGGGTGCATATATTTGCTGTGTAAATATGTAAAAACAAAAATAAATGAGATTGGTAAAATTCATATACTTATACTTAAAGACCATTTTGAATGACGCGTTTGAATAAAAGATATTCAGACATTCTGTTGCAATTTATTTTTAAATAGGACGATTAATTTTTGTTTTCTGGGTCTCTGTGCTCTTTATGAACCCACTAGGTCGGATCAAGGCAAGGTCTTTTTTTACATAGGAATGTTAATGGGGCCTCCTGCGAGATCCAACATACCATTCATACTATTTTTTTACCCTCTCTCTACCAGGTGATGCTGGTAGCTGCTTCTAGTATCATATAAAGAGAATAAATAGAATAGGAAGCGCGTGTGTAATGGTTAAAGTCATAGGAAATGGACTCGTCGCCCGAGATCAAATCCTGGGACGTGTAATTGCAGTTCACTTAGCGCTAATACCTTTGGGAAAGGTATGAATTCTACTCTCCCTCCAGCTGTGGTTAAATAGTAGGCAGACTGGGCTCTTTAACCTTGGTTAGACAAACGGTCTAAGGAGAAGGAAAACTCTGATTTCAAACCTGTTAAAATTCGCTTAAGAAATTGACCTTGTGTCACATCCTGCTCGTGCGAGAGTCGGTAAATATATATATATAAAAGGAATAAAGAGAAACCTTATTCAGTGCTATTAGGTATTGTATTCTACGTGTCACACGTGAGCTACAAGTCAAATTTTATTTTAGGTTTGTTTTCTTTGTTTAATGGCATATCAACCCTATGGGTTATTTAATGCCAAAGACATCCTTGTACAAGAACAATAGTGGCACAATTTAACCATAACTGGATAATGAGGGGTTATACTTTTCCAACGGTATAGTCTGAAGTGAAGGTAATAATACGATTGGAGAAAATTTTATTTTAGTATGGGATCTATATCTATCATTTGTTTATCATGGCATAGAATAAAAGAATATTATATTTTTATACATTTATTTAAAAATATATTTGGAATTCCATCCCTTCAACTAGCAGTGAAAAATCTATCTATCTATCTCAATCTGTTCATACCCTCTTTGTAATTTTCTCTCCTTTCTCCTCTCTCTCTCTCTCTCTCTCTCTCTCTCCTCAATGACCTCTGCTTCTCTTGTTTTTATCTATCTTCTATCTATTTATCTATCTTAT
>CM042141.1:111853846-111856346 GCA_023376005.1 Doryteuthis pealeii | reverse complement strand
TTAACGTTCATAAAATTAGGTTCGACTTCAATTAAGCACATATTCTCCCAAATATATATATATATATATATATATACAGGGTAGGCAAAAGATAGGGTTATAGTTAACACTTAAACATTTTACCTTTATTAGAAATTTAGACATTTATTTACATATATTTACATACATTATAATGAGGTAACTGGAACCCAATTTTTGGCCCACCCTATATATATATATATATATATATATATATATATATATATATATATATATATATATATGGAAACTTTAGAATCTTAATAATGTTCAAGGAGAAGCAGGAGAACAATGGCTAGGCACCCGCAGCGTATATGGGCCTATACGTTCGAGGATTGGTCGACCGACGATCCAGAATTTTGGAATGTTTGAAACTCTTTAAGGTCAAGGGAAATTGGGTGAAGTAAACATGTTGACTGAATTACTTTACACTCAATGGATTTCTGTTTTGTTTTGTTCGCTGCCACTGCTGTTGGGCGCTGTTAATAATAAGCGGGAATGCCAGAGAGAGAGAAAGAGGGGGGAGTGAATTTGTTAGACTTATTAGAAATAATATAAACTTGTTTACTGTTTGTGAATTTTTACAATGGGACCTGTCGAGCTGTTTATTGCCTACAGGTAAATCGAAATGACAGGTATTTCCTTAGGCAGGTGAATAAATGATGCATTATCCTTTCTTCTTTTTAATAGATAGATATATTGATAACAGGTGAACTAGAAAGACAGATAAACAGGTATATATATATATATATATACGTACAGTGTTATTAGAAGAGTGCTCAATATCTGTGATAGAGCATTGATTTAAAAAAAACTATTTCGTTTATCTGATGAATGCTTTTAGCAGGAAACCATTGGTAGTAACATCGTTCCCAAATAAATGAATAAAGCTAAAACTTTTATTTGTCACTTCATTCAAATACATATATATATATATATATATATATATATATATTAATAATTAATATATATAAGTAAGTAAAGCCATCGAGACGGCCTAATGTCGGTATCAGCCATCAGCGACTGAGTCTATCCCCTTTCACTAGCGCTAGACCAAAGAGATTATTATACCATCTGAGGTGGAGCGCCACATCTACCATCAGCTCCTCATTTTACCGCACATATTCCTGTGCTACACGTACGCTGAGTTGGCGGGGGCCGGTATTGAACCAAGAACCTTGTGATTCCTAGCCGAACACTCTACCGACTGATATATACCTCTTTATACGTACACACACACACACACACACACACACACAAACTATATATATATATATATATATGTTTGTGTGTGTGTGTGTGTGTGTGTCATTAGGTTGAGCCGACAGTACGGATACCCATGACAATCCTCTGTGCGATATCCGGAATCCGCACAGAGCTGATTGATTTTGTTTTGTTTGTTGACCTACATTGGTGTGTCCATGTGTAGGTGTCTACCGGAAAACGTCACTTATAAGTTCGTTCTTGCCTCGCACGAAGTGTACAGCATAGATACATAGATAGATAGATAGATAGCAGACTGGTATGGTAGACATATATACACACACACATTGGGCACCCCACTTCGTGTAATGGTTGGCAAGTTAGATTCACAGACCCTTGTTAATGAGTTCGATTTCATTGGGCGCCCCATACTTCTGGCCTTGTGCCACATCTAAGCTTAGCTTAGTAAATAACTATATGCACACACACACACACACACACACAACATATACATATACATACATATATATATATATATATATATATATATATATAGAGAGAGAGAGAGAGAGAGAGAGAGAGAGAGAGAGAGAGATAGATAGATAGATAGATAAACTGTGAAATAAATCGATATGAACAGACTAATATAGTTAATAGCACTGATTTATCCAGGAATCATATATATTACTAGATAGATAGATAGATAGATAGATAGATAGATAGTCATGTTTATACCTACATTGAATAACTACTACTAAATAAAGTAAAGTCCACGGGGCGGCCTAAAGTCGGTATCAGCCAGTCAGCCTATCCCCTTTTCAATAGCGGTAGACCAAGGAGATCGGTTTTAGCATCTGAGGTGGAGCGCCACACCTACCATCAGCTCCTTACTTTACCGCACAGATCCCTGTGCTACACATACGCTGAGTTGGCGAGGACCGGTATCGAAATAGGAACCTTGTGGTTTCTAGCCGAACGCTCTACCGACTGAGCTAACCCGGCCCATTAAACTACTAAATAATATTCTCAAAATGATGACTTTCTATGAACTTGAAATTTTCTCATTATATAATTTAGTACTATCATTGCTATAGCAAATAGTAGTGACAATAGTGAGTCCCGCAGGGTCTTTGGATTTTAATTTCAGCTCAGATGTGTCCTCCTGTTACTAATTCCACTTTCCAATTCTCCTTAACTTTCGTTATACAGTTCTGTTATTTTTCAGTCAGTTTATTATTTAAGTTTGTGGGGCCATGTCATGTGCTTTTTTATAGTCTAT
>CM042141.1:111763846-111851346 GCA_023376005.1 Doryteuthis pealeii | reverse complement strand
ACTTTGGCCCTATCTTGGGCTAGACGGGCGGTCGGAGAGGCCTCCTCCGATCAATCGGCTGGTCACGTCAAGCACCTATATGATTTTCCCAACCCTATTGCCCTTATGGCAAGCCCCAACCCCTTTTTATCATATGGGTGCTAAAAGGCGGTGGCTGCGGGTCTACATGTCCTGGGAATGATGTTAAACTCTATCTGATGGTGAGGTTCCAGTTTTGGAGGTTTGGGGAATGTGGAGCACCCCTTCATCACCATTGCTTCCTGGTCCACTCTGACCCGGAGTGGTAGTACCTGTTAGGGTCCCATCTATGGGTTAAATAGAAAAATGTATTTATAAAAAAATTGTATTATCCATTAAGAATTGATTTATTTCAAAACTTTATCGTCATTAAATGACCCACTGAGGTTGATATGCCAAACCAAACCAATTCTATTGTTATATTTTGGGGTATAATTCTATTTCCTTTGGAAATGATACAAACTCATATGCCGTTTCGGCACAAAGAGTTCGAGTCACACGCTAGGCGGTCCTCGTATCTATAGCTCTGCTGAAGAGACCTAATAGGTCGAAATATATATTCAGAGATTGATTTTTCTCGATTTGTTTTGCCTCGCATTTAAGTAGTTAAATCCCGCCTAATTAAACATAAATGAATTAACTTTAAAAAAAATTAGGTCTGACTAAAATTAAAAAGCACATATTCTCCCAAATATACTGTCGGCTGAAAATAGCTAAAAGTTGTTTACAAACTCATATATATTGACAGTTTCATATGTATCTCTCATGTTGTAAAAACTTTGTCTAATAACAGCAAAATCAACTCATTCTTATAGAAAATGTGTTTAACAGTAAAGGGTGTTTGACATGTTATGCATTCTGGCTGGTTTTATTGTTTAAGTAAAAAAGGAGTGGGGTAAGTTTTTGTATGACCTACATACAGACCGATATAATTACGAAATCCATTTCCATATATCTCTGTAACCATTCTGTAGTTGTTAGTTCTTAGTCTTGTATTGTAGTTTTATTTTTATTTCATTTTTTTAAATCCAGTTTTAAGTCAGTTTATTTAAAGGCCAGCATTTAAGATTCTGACCTTTTCACATTTAATATGACATCTGTCTTCAAATAATTTGAAATAACCTTTTTTAAAAAGATGGATGGGAAATACGAAATGGAAAGAAAAAAAACTATTGCAAGTGCATGATGGATAAAAATAAATTTATTTTGTTATAGATATTTACCAACCCCTCCGCACGAGCAGGATGTGACACAAGGTTAATTGCTTAAGCAGAGTTCAACAAGTTTGAATTCAGAGTTTTCCTTCTCCTAGACCGGTTGCCTAACCAAGGTTAAAGAGCCCAGTCTGCCCTACTATTTACCCATAGCTGGAGGGAGAGTAGGATTCATACCTTTCCCAAGGGTATTAGCGCTAAGTGAAATGCAATTACCACGTCCAGGATTTGAACTTGAGGTGACGAGTCCATTTCCCATGACTTTAACCATTACACCACGCGCTTCCTTTGTTATATATTTGTATAGATTATATGCGCGTACTGTGAAGGCACGTTGTGTAATGGTTATCGTAGTTGAAAATGGACACTACGAGAGGAGGCTGATTACATATCATAAAGCGCTAATACCCAAGGGAAAGGTATGAATCCAACTATTCTCCTTCTGGCTATAGGTAAATAGTAGAACAAATATAGAATATGTATGTATATACGTAGGAAGCGCGTGGTGTAATGGTTAAAATCATGGGAAATGGACTCGTCGCCCCGAGTTTAAATCCTGGACGTAGTAATTGCATTTCACTTAGCGCTAATACCCTTGGGAAAGGTATGAATCCTACTCCCCCACCAGCTATGGGTAGATAGTAGGGCAGACTGGGCTCTTTAACCTTGTTTAGGCAACCAGTCAAGGAAAAGGAAAACTTTGAATTCAAAAAGGGAGAGAAGGATTCATACCTTTCCCAAGGGTATTAGCGCTAAGTGAAATGCAATTACCACGTCCAGGATTTGAACTCGAGGCGACGAGTCCATTTCCCATGCGACGAGTCCATTACCATGCGACGAGTCCATTTCCCACGCGCTTCCTACGTATATATTCGTTGATTCACCCTGTATATACACACACACACACATTTTTAGGACATTCCTTTCTAGAGCTCTAACTTTCTTCTAATGAGAAGTCCCCGTGGTTTAATGGCCAACGCGCTGGACTGCGGCATCTTAGAAAACAAGTTTGAAGTCCAGTCTCACTATTACATTTACTTTCTGACTTGGGATAGGTATGAACCCCTCACCCACCCAGCTCTGGAAACGGGTCGGGTTAGCTTAGGCGGTAGAGTGTTCAGCTACAAACCACAAGGTTCCTAGTTCGATACCGGCCCTTGCCAACTCAGCGTATGAGTAGCGCAGGAATCTGTGCGGTAAAGTAAGGAGCTGATACTAGGTGTGGCGCTCAACCTCAGATGCTAAAATAATCTCTTTAGTCTAGCGCTAGTGAAAAGGGTATAGACTCCCTCGCTTATTGGCTGGTACCGACTGTAGGCCATCTCGACGACTTTACTTACTTATTGTTCTTCTATAAGGATGGCTTTGATATTAAATAACCCATGAAGGTTTATATGCCATTAGCCAAAGAAAACAAATCAAGGTGGTTCAGCATATCCCTACATTCTCTCTCTCTATCTATCTATCTATCTATATCTCATTCTCTCTATCTATCAAGCTATCTATTTATCTATCTCTAGTATATTTGAATGCCATTCCCTAACCTCTTAGCATAAAATAAACATAGACAGGTTTACATGCCACTAAGAGGGTCCCATTTTATATCCCCAACTATGGGTTAAATAGCACTACTATTCTTCTTCTACACTGATGGCTTTGCCCTTCTGATTTCTCTAGACTAACTTCTAACGTTGACTGTCCAATGAAAGAAGAGGTCAAACATAGGGTTAAATCATGTCAATCAAATTCCCTGTATTTTTCCACAAAACCGAAGGTTTGATTTAAATACCCTACCGTACACAATTGATTGATAACCAATCAATTATGTATCAATGGTAATGGTTGTTGTCAGCAACGAGGGAGATGTCATGGCTCCTCACTTTCTTAACAGGACTTAAGAGTTAATATCGCTGTCTACACGGAGTCGTTGGAGAAGGTTGAGAGAGGTTCTCTAAATGTTTCTTTTGATTAATGGCACATCAATTTGCATGAATTATTAAATTCATCACCAGTGGTTCGTGCCGTCAAATGTTTGTTTTATTCATGTTTGATGGGTATTCAAAATTCTTTTTTTAATCTCAATTTTCTTTTCAATTTTCTTGGATTTTACGGCATGTCAACCCTTGTTGGGTTATTTTATGCCAAAAACGTCTTGTTCTATTCATGCTTGATGGGTATTCAAAATACTTTTTAAAATTCAATTTTTTTCAACACATTTCTTTAAGACATGTTTTAATCTATTTAACCCATAGATGGGGCCCTAACTGGTACTACCACTCTGGGTCAGAGTGGAACTGGGAGTAATGTTCACACTCCCCAAAGCTCCAAAATTGGAACTTCACTATTAGATGCAGTTTATAATGTTAGTTAGGAATACTTGAAATCGTTGGATCTGATGATTATCTTCAATTATGTCGCGTTTTTTGAAATCTTTAAAAAAAAAGGAACTACAATTTCCCGACAATAAACACATCTCAAAAGTCAATTAAAACAAATTCATTTTATTTTAAAATCTCACGAGATATATTGACAATATATCACAGAAATAGTTTAGATGGAGAAAATGTTATATAAAACGTGACACCTGCACGCATGTAAACGTCTTTATAGTATAACTAGCAGCGCTTACCCTGCGTCGCCTGGGTAGATGAGGATTTCTTAAGTTAGTCCCGCAGATCCATTATTACTGAATCGTGAGTTGAATCCCGTGGGATGCCCCATTTAAATCCCTATGTAAAAGAATAGACCTTGCATTGATCCAGCTACTCTGAAAAGAAAAGTTAATATCAACTATATAAAATAGAAAAACAGTAGTTATACTATTTACTCCTAGCTGGGGGGTTGGGGTGTGGGGTTCGTAATTTTTCCAAGGGTATTAGTCCAAAAGTGAATGTCATAGCGCGACTGGAGTTCCAACTCGCTTACTACGACGTCGAAGTCCGACACGTGAGCCACTAGACCACGTGGACTATACCGGATAAAAAAATAATTAGGAAAAAACTGAAAACGGTACGTCTTCAAAGAAGACTCTAATCCATGCCATAAACCTCGACCAACCCAAGTGTTGATGTTTGTCAATCTCTATGATCACGTTATCTCAGACACGTGGGTTCCTAGCTCACCAGACTACAATCCACTGGACTGGGGCGTAGTCGAGAGAGGGGTCAATGAACACCCCCGCAACACCATACAATTAAGTAAACCAACAGCACTATGTCCAAAATGGATAAACATCACCTGGTTCGTGCACGTCAACGCTTACCACACCGTATTAAAGTAGCGATTGATTCGAACAGTGGATTCATTGAATAGGTGCGATAAAAGTATTCTCAAGATTGTGGCAATTTGTTTTCAAATACAGGTTTTCTTTAAATGTTCTATGTGTCTTTTTCTAACTTCATACAAATTACTTAAATAAACAGACGCACCCTGTATACACACAACCTACTATATATACGAGGGTGAGTCAAAAAGTAATACCATTTTGTTTTGTACAGGTATAATAAACAACACAGGTATGTATCATACATCAAAATGAAGCTGGTCCTCTGTGGATCACATCCCTACTTCTCCACATAGTCACCGTTTCTCTTAATAGCAATGTTCAACCTTCGAATGAGAGCATGTACGAATGGAGTCAAAAAGTAATGCCATTTTGTTTAGGAGTTATAATAAACACAGGAACATGTATCATACATCAAAATAAAGCTGTTTCTCTGTGGATCACATCCCTACTTTTCCACATAGTCACCGTTTCTCTCAATAGCAATGTTCTACCTTCGAATGAGAGCATATATCCCTGCCCCGTAAAATCCTGTCGACTGTTCTTTGAGCCACTTCTCAACTACAGATTCCACTTCCTCGTCACTGGAATAATGTTTGCCTCTCAAACCCTTTTTCATGGGTCCGAAAAGATCAAACATGTTTGCCTCTTTTCGGATCCATGAAAAAGGGTTTGAGAGGCAAACATTATTCCAGTGAATAAGAGGCGTAGGTGCATTGAGTAATGTTTATCGTCGCTGGAAATGGATTCGGCGTAACCGAGTTCAAATCATGGACTAGGCTGGTTGAATTTCACATAGCGCTAATACCTTTGGGAAAGGTGTACATCCAACTATGGATAAATAGTAGGACTGACTGGGCTCTTTAACCTTGGTATGGCAACCGGAAAGGGGAAACTCTGAATTCAAACCTGTTAAAGTCCGCTTAAAAATTGGCCTTGTGTCACATGCAGCTCGTGAGGAGAGGTTGGTAAACAGATATACACACAAGGTTGTCATCATTCAACCAGCTGGTAGTACTCAAATATTAACAGGAGTATCATCTACCCGGATTTAAGGAATTGGAACTCAATGTCCGTCATGCTTGCTTGCAACTGTCGACACACAGACAGAATGGGTCTCTACTTCTGTATAGTAAATACGATACACACATTTAAGACTCCCCTTGATTTTCATGTGTTTCGTACATACAAAGAAATAAAAGGAAATGAAAGTTTTGCATTATTACATCGTCGTTTATCGTTTTCTAGCTTTTTATTATCTGGACGTAATTAACTTCAATACCTCACCGGGGGGGGGGGGGATTTTAAACTAGCTTAAAAGTCGCCCTATTAGGCGACAATTATGCTAGCTCCTGCGATAACCGACAGAAGAACTCAATGATCGCTGTATTTAAATATTCTATTAATATTCAAGTTTACATTTTAAAGGTTCAACGATAATTCTTCAGTTACCACTTAATTTAAAGATAATGGATGTACGTAGGTCGTTACGTTACGTACAAACAATTATTTTTATTTCGTTGGTGACTTTCGCTGGATTTTGAATTAATTTCGATTATTCCCAAATTTATTTAAAGATAATATATTGCGTTTGCAACTAAGTCCGGTGTTTTTTTTTGTTTTTTTTAAAATAAATTTAGGAATTTATTGCGTTTTTAAATTTTGAAATCTTTGTTTTTTTTCGAGAATTTTATTTTTTAATCATTTTTTAATCTATTTTGTTTTGTTTTTGTTGTTTTTGTTTGTTTTGTTTTTGTTTTGTTTTTTTTGTTTTTTTGTTTTTTGTTTTTTTGTTGTTTTTTTCGAGTTAAGTTTAGTTAATTTTTGTTTATTTTCAGATCATTAAAATGGAATTTCAAGTTCAGAAAAATGAGCATTTTAAACACCTCCTTTTTGCTTTTAATCAAGGTTCTAAGGCCCCAAAAGCTGCTCGCAACATTTGTGCTGTGTATGGAGAGGGTACCATAGCTGAAAGAATCGCTCGTGATTGGTATGCCAAGTTCAAAAATGGAAATTTTGACATCAAAGTCACACAACGTTCTGTCCGTCCAGTTGAGTTCGATGAAGAGCGATTAAACTAACTTTTGCAGGAAAATTCTTGTCAAACGACAAGGGAACTGGAAGAGAAAATGGAATGCTCCCACACTGCAATAGAGAAGCATTTTCACTCGACGGGAAAGGTTCAGAAGTAATTAAATTTTTAAAAAACGGCGGGAACTTAGCTGTCAACCAAATAGATTGTTATTGTACAAAAAAATTTCTCGCAAAAAAAGCACGAAAAAAATGCCGTAAACAATCGCAGTAATTAAAACTTGGGAATCCAGAATTTCAAGATTCGTCCTGGAATGTTTTTAATTTGCTCATGGAGTCAGCCTGATTCCAAATGGTTATGATATGTTGCGCTACGGTCTCGATGAGTAAAGTTGAAAAATTTGACACACTGATACACTGACATTCGTATTTATTGTTAGAGATTAAATTGAATCAAATCAATAAATCAAGTAGGAAATTAATCAATAAATCCATCAAGTCTCCAGAACTCTTCTAAGTAGTCTCTGTCTCTGTCTCTATCTCTCTCTCTATCTATCTATCTATCTCTCTCTCTCTCTCTCTTATATATATATATATATATATATATATATATATATTATATATATATATATATATATATATAATATATATAAACGCTGGACTGCGGCATCTTAGAAAGCAAATTTGAAGTCCAGTCTCACTATTACGTTTACTTTCTGACTTGGGAAAGGTATAAACTCTGCATTATTTGAAATTGGTTTATAGCAAAAATCGTTTTAATCTCACAGAAATATTTTTTTAAAGATTTATCCCCGAGATTTTTGCTCATACTTATTAAGATAAAACCATACAATTAGAAATCAATAATACTAATCACATATTTATTAAAATCAATTTTTTAATATCAATATGCAAATTAGACTTCCCGTTCACACTGTAAACTGCTATTTTGTTGTATATATAAATACAATTGCATGTTGTTAGTATGTAGATAAGTCCAACAGTATTAATAATTTAAAACAATTTTATTAATAAGTGAGGTTTAGATAAGAATAAAATCATGGAGAATGTGATGTAAATAACTAAGGCAATTGTGACTTGAGTAGTGATATAGTTTTGGTTAGAGACAGACAAACACACAATCTCTATTATAATAACTAGCAAATATATGCACCCTCCGGGTGCAAGTATTAATGTCATAAAATATCATATTAAATTACAAAGTCTAAATAAATTAAATAAGAATGCAGATAAAATGATTTGAAACAGAGAGGGGTATAATCGAAAAATAAAACAGCTGTAGCTTTCTTTTCCATCCCCCCACCCGTCTTTCCTTGCTAAACTTTTCTAATTTAACTATTCAGTTAAATAAGAAAGTAAATAATAAAATTACAGTTATTTCTTCTTGTTAATTGATTTCTTTTCAGATTTATCCCCGAGATTTTTGTTCATATTCATTAAGATAAAATCAAATAATTAGGAATCTACAATACCAAGCACATATTTATTAAAATCAAATTTTAAATATCAATATGCAAATTAGGCTTGCCGTTCACACAGTAAACCACTTTTTGTTGTACATATAAATACAATTGCATGTTATTAGTACGTAGATATGGCCTGCAGGATTAATAATGAAAAACAATTTTATTAATAATTGAGGCTTAAATAAAAATGATTCATGGAGAATGTGATGTATAATAACTAAATGGATAGTGACTTGAGTAGTGATATAGTTTCGGTTACAGACAAACAAAGACATAATCTCCATTATAATAAGATATATTACCACTTCGTCATGAATTGTTCTCACATTTATTTCATACGAGGAATCGATACTTAACGAATTATCGTCCTTCTACACCTTCACAATCTTTTATTCACATATTCACGCATTATTAAAAAATACATTTTACTATATAGAGAGATTTTACGATAAGAATGTTTTGGAAATGACTTTACTATAAGAATGTATTGGAAATTATTTTACTATCAGAATGCATTGGGAATGATTGTACTATAAAAATGTATTGGAAATGATTTTACTATAAGAATGCATTGTGAATGATTTCACTATAAAAATCTATTGGGAATTATATACTATAAAAATATATTGGAAATGATTTACTATAAAAATGTATTGTAAATGATTTACTATAAAAATGTATTGGAAATGATTTACAATAAGAATGCATTGGAAATGATTTTACTATGAGAAAAGATTGAAAATGATTTTACTATAAGAATGTATTGGAAATTATTTTACTATCAGAATGCATTGGGAATGATTGTAGTATAAAAATCTATTGGAAATGGTTTTACTATAAGAATGCATTGGAAATGATTTTACTATGAGAGAAAATTGAAAATGATTTTACTATAAGAATACATTAGGAATGATTTCACTATAAAAATGCGTCGAGAATGATTTTATTATAAGAATGGATTCGAAATGATTTTACTATATGCATTGGATATGATTTTTAGAGACTTTTTTATATGACAGTTGCTATGATATAATAAAAAGTGATTTATCTTTCAATAAAGTTAGTTAAAACTAAACGCTCCTAATGTCATCTCATAGCAAATACAGAACCAACCTTTTGGTCAATCAAATACTTTACAAAACTAAGTTCGTTTTTTTTTACTCGTTCATCTCTAATAAAAAGCTTAAATTGTGAAGAAGCCACATTACTTTAAAGATGGATATGTTCGACTTAAGAATGGAGAGAAGGGGATGGGTCCACGAATGTGTTTTCTAATTTGCTTGTGCATATAGCTTATGAAATTGAGAACAGTCAGTTGAAGCCATTGGCAAACACAGACCGGATATTGTGCTGAGGGCAGACCGCATGATAGACAGAAGCCTGGTGAGTGCAAGACGATTGGGAAAAGGTTATGCGCAGTCAGAATTTCGTTCTTGGGATGTGGTTGGATGTGGCTGTCTGTGAATCCTAGTCTAAGGAATGGTTTAACTCGGAGATAGATTAGTTTGTTTTGCTTTGTTTACGGCATATCAACCTCAGTGGGTCATTTAATGCCGACAAAGTTTTGAAATAAATTCATTCTTAATGGATACTCAAACTTTTTTATGAACACATTTTTCTATTTAACCCATAGATGGGTCTCTAACAGGTAATACAACTCCGGACCAGACTGGACCAGGGAGCAATGGTGATAAAGGGTCGTTCCACATTCCCCAAACCTCCAAAACTGGAACCTCACCATCTGATAGAGTTTAACGTCATTCCCAGGATATGAAGACCCTCAGTCATCGCTTTCTAGTACCCATATGATAAAAAGAGTTGGGGCTTGCTATAAGGGCAATAGGTGCTAGGGCTTGACATGACCAGCCGATTGATCGGAGGGGGCCTCACTGACCGCACGTCTAACCTAAGTAAGGGCCTAAGCGGAGTGTTGCATGTCATAAACTGTTTAGCCACCTGGGTTCCATCCTTAAGTATCACGGGTCGCCGCCCACGGCCAACAGGTTGCCCCATTCGAGGAGTCTTACCCCTCTGCAGAGGTGCAGTCGGTGTTTTCTAACGCTCCAGCGACAGGTCAGCGCGGAGATAAACGGGGATTTACATGCAAGAAAGGAACAACGGGACAGAACAATGTTTCTTCAACTTCTCCTCTACGAACACGATGTGACACAAGGTCAATTATTATGTTCTTGTGTTTAAGGTCCATCAAAGGCAAAAAAAACAAAAAAAACAAAAAAACAAATCGAATGCGGAGAGCATCAGAAACCAAGGATATTTTCCCCTTGCTCATGAGTACATAAACGGGTGTTTTCTAATCAAACAGATTGTATACTACAATTGAGAAAATATTGGTAATATTCTTTATTTTAAGAGTCCCCCAAAGTGCAATGGTTAACAAGTCTATCTTTAGGATCAACTTGCTGGTATATATATTTATCCAATACCTCCACTATGGGTAGGATGCGACACAAGGTCAATTTTTATAGAGTTTAAAGTCAGAGTTTTCCTTCTCCTGGTTTCTAACCAAGGCTGAGGAATCTAGTCTTCCCTACTATTTACCTGGAGGAAGATAGCTGGAGGGAGAACAGGTAGATTCATGCCTTTCCCAAATGCATTAACGCTATGTGAAAATGCAAACAGCCTCGACGGAGATTTGAACTTAGGTCACCAATTCCATTTCCGAAAACGATAACCGTTACGCTATTCGTATCTATATGTGGAAGCGTATGTAAACAGAAAAATATGTTTTTCACAGCTGGCTAAAATATGATTTCTGTTGGGTTCATGTAAATCTGTTGGATCGAACAAAAATGTTTTATAAGGATATGAAAAGCGTCAACGCTTGGGGAAGTAGAGTGAGCTTGGCTGATATCAGATCAAGTGGAACCAACATTTGATTAGAGAGTATTTAACGATATGACGAGACAAAGAGGACGAATCCACGGAAAAGTCACACGCATTTTCATCCGAAAAACAGTAGTTACGAAGCCAGCCAATACGTTTGGTACAAATCACCCCCCCCTCTCTCTCTCTCTCTCTCTCTCTCTCTCTCTCTCTCTCTCTCTCTCTCTCTCTCTCTCTCTATGCGATGTGAGAAAAAGTGTAAGAATTTGCGTTCGTCATGTTAGTAACAATAAGAATTTTTAATAAAAGAAGTTCTTCTATGGACTCCTACACCTGGACATACTAGTGTTGGCAGATCTGCAAATACTCACAATCAGTAGCTTTGTACAGACACGGGATGCCATCTAGAGGACCAACGAAGATTGATGATCGGGAGTGACGGACGGCGAGAGAGAGAAGAAAAAAGATAGAGAGAGTTAAATGAGTTTGTACTGCCGGCACACTATGATGATGATGATGATGTTGGTGGTGGTGGTGGTTTGGGTTGATTCCTTTATTTAATGGCATATCAACATTCGGGGTTATTTAATGCCAAAGCCATTCTTGTAAAAGGACAGTAGTGATACTATTCAACCCATATTTTGGGGAATGAGGGGTTCATACTTTTCCCTAGGGTAAGTATTTACCCAAACCTTTCACAGCCGTTAGGATGATACACAAGGTGGCAAATATGGTGCATCCAGCGAGGATTCGATCTCGATATTTAGTAGAAATGGATCTGTGAGACTAGCTTGCTAACCATTATACCACAATGGTATGCTACTACCTTTCCTAAATGGTATTAGTCTGAACGTGAATGTAACAGCGCGATCAGAGTTCGAACTCACTTACTTCTTAGTTGCATTCAGTGCCTTCGGCATATGATTCGGCGAGTGTGGTAAAATAAATCGCGTGGTCTAAGGGATATATCTCTCCAGTCAGCATCTATTCCCTCGGCGAAGAGGAATGGGCCGAGTTATTGTCCAGTGCCTGAGACGCCCCAAATGAAGAATACCGGCAGGACCACGCATTTTTTTTTTTTTTGCTGGCCATAGCATGAGCTTTGGTTTGTCCGTGGCTTCCCACGCTAAAAGATCTTGTGTTAATCCAGCCTGGTAGGAAGTCAGTAAAATAGCTACTATGATGTCACAGTTGCCCCCTACGCCACAGGGAGTTCCAAGGATGATGATGATGATGATGATGATGATGTGGTAAAATAAAACGTTACCCCTCTGTCGGAAATAGGCAATGTGAAACACTGTTGAAAGACAATGGGATATTATGGTATGTCAGGATCTGTTACGGAAATTGCTAAGTGCGGACAAAAAGAATGTTTGTCAAGTTTATCTAAAATAAAAGACATGGCAATAAAAAATTAAATTTTCTAAAAAAAAAAAAAATATATATATATATATAAATTTCAGTGAAGTTTTCTAATGAAGGACACAAAGGCCTTTTGTTCTTCCGAACTGAAAAAATAGGTTGAGGTCAATTTTTTTTTTTTTTTTTTTTTGGGGGGGGGCTCATTGTCCTTCCGCTACTTTTCTTCGTCTCTCTCTCTCTCTCTCTCTCTCTCTCTCTCTCTCTCTCTCTCTCTCTCTCTCTCTATCTCTCTATCTTCCTCTCTCTCTCTCTCATACACACACACACATACAACACACTCTCTCTCTCTCACACATACACACTCTCTCTCATACACACTCCCTCTCTCTCTCTCTCTCTCTACATACTCTCTCTCTCTCTCTCTCTCTCTCTCTCTCTCTCTCTCTCTCACATACATCTCTCTCTCTCATCTCTCTCTCTACACACTCCTGTCTCTCTCTCTCTCTCTCTCTCTCTCTCTCTCGATATGAGAAAAAGCGTAAGGAATAATATGCGTTCGTCATGTTAGTCACAAAAAATTTTTGATAGAGGAAGTTCTTCTATGGACTCCTACACATGGACACACAATGTGGGAAAAATTGTAGCAGTGCCAAGCCCCAGCTTGTGGCTACTACAGCACTGAATCTAAAGAAAATGCTTTAATAAAAGTATTTACTGATTGGTGGGTCAGGAAAACATTCAATTTTTTTCACGAATCATATTCATATTGAATACATTCATTTTTCAAGAATTGTTTTTTCTTTTTCTAAATCCAGGAAGGAGCACCCCACAAAAAGCAACTGTAAGGTCATTTACCTCCTATTACACAAACCGTCCAAGTAAGACGAACAAAACAGGCTGGACTGAGTAAGGATGAATTTATATGTGACGTTCTCCTGTGGAAACCTGCACATGGGCACACCAGAGTTAGCCGTGTTAAGTTTTTCAATGTCATCCTTGGCCAGTTGAAAAGGGCTTGAAGTAAGTAAGTCCTGGGTTATAGAATCCTTCGGTAAGCGAATAAGTCCTATCCTGCGTATTGTTAAAGGTCCAGTGATTTAATCCTATGTCCATCGTCCACGAAAGTAGTTATGGCCAGTACTGTTGGTTTAAGTATTGTATCCGCAGCAGAGTACTGCCAGCGATTGGCCAAGAGTTTGATTACATGGTTCTCGCCGAATCTATAAGTAGGAGTGGACGTCTAGCACACACCTTATATGCCAAAAATCTCAACAGGCCGATTAGCAAAAAACTTAGTCACAACAGCTATGTATGGATACTGGATGTTGTGCTGAGGACTTAACAGGAGCGATGACTGATAGGGATTGTTGGCGAGAGAGAGACAGAGAGAGAGAAAGAGAGAGTCAATGGAATCTATGTTGTCAGCACAACTTGATGATGATGATGATGATGATGATGATGATGATGATTTTTGTAGCCTGTGTAAATTTCAGTGACATCAGTGACAGGATTATTACAGTCAAGTCACGCTGAAAGCACCGGTTTTTGCTATATCACCGAAGTTAAGCAGCGACGAGTCTGTTCTAAATACTTAATTAGCAGGTTCTGTAAGCAACTGACTCTTTATTTCTCAAAAAATGACTTGGGTCGGCATCAAATGACCCAAAAGGTTGATATGCCATAAAACAAACCAACCAAGTGATAATATTATACCAAGATTTCTTTTTAAAGAAAATATCTTCTCTGCCGAAGAAAGAAAAAAATCAACTTTTCCCTATTTCTAAAGCAGGGGTTTACGTGCATGGTCTACTATAGGGAAAATGGTTGAGGTACATTGAACGTAAAATTAGCGTAAATATTTTGATAGTACGGCTCAGCGGGTGAGGAGCCATGTCCCATGCGTCCCTTTTCTCGAAAAATGTTGCACATAGTCCTGTCTAGAACCTCATCATCATCATGTCGCGCCAGCAGCACGGATATCCCTGACAATCTATCGCCAATCATCCCTATTTTTCATTGACCCCCGGGAGGTCATCCAGTATCTGCACAGAGCTGGTCTATGTAGGTCTTTGCTGGACGACCCTCACTAGCATGTCCATGTGCTGGTTTCCACGGTAGGACATCGCTTATGAATTCATATTTACTTCTCCAGCAGTTTCCGGCTTGTCTTGTTCGTCTTACTCGGATGGTTTGTGTGACAGGGGCAAGTGGCCGTATAGATAGATAGATAGATAGATAGATAGATAGATATGAACATAATGAGATGATCGATAAATAGATAGATAGATATTAACCATAATGAGATAGATCATAAATAGATAGTTAGATATTAACCAATTGAGATAGATCGATAATAGATAGATAGATATGATAATGAGATAGATCGATAAATAGATGAACATTCATAATGAGATAGATCGATAAATAGATAGATGGATATTAACCATTGAAATAGATAGATAGATAGATATGAACTAATGAGATACATAATGAGATAGATCGATAAATAGATCCAATTGAAATAGATAGATAGATAGATAGATAGATAGATATGAACATAATGAGATAGATCGATAAATAGATAGATAGATATGAACATAATGAGATAGATCGATAAATAGATAGATTGATATGAACATAATGAGATAGATCGATAAATATATAGATACATATCAACCAATTGAAATAGATAGATAGATAGATAGATATGAACATAATGAGATAGATCGATAAATAGATAGATAGATATGAACATAATGAGATAGATCGATAAATAGATAGATACATATCAACCAATTGAAATAGATAGATAGATAGATAGATATGAACATAATGAGATAGATCGATAAATATATAGATCATATCAACCAATTGAAATAGATAGATAGATGACATAATGAGATAGATCGATAAATAGATAGATAGATATGAACATAATGAGATAGATCGATAAATATATAGATACATATCAACCAATTGAATAGATAGATAGATAGATAGATATGAACATGAGATAGATCGCATAATGAGATAGATCGATAAATAGATAGATAGATATCATAATCATAATGAGATAGATCGATAAATAGATAGATAGATATGAACATAATGAGATAGATCGATAAATAGATAGATAGATATGAACATATGAGATAGATCGGATAGATAGATATGAACATATGAGATAGATCCATATGAGATAGATCGATAAATAGATAGATGGATATTAACCAATTGAAATAGATAGATTTGTTTAATGGGATGTTGCTTCTACGATTTGTTCAATATCGCACGCAGCATCCTGATGCAGCTCTCATTCCAGTCTAAAACAAATAGGTCTAGAACATAAGGAAACTTTTTTTTTGTTAGTCTAGAAAGTTAATTGACTGATTTTTTATTTTTCAGATTGGCAACCCTGATCGGAAATGAGCTGATGAATGTCAATTAATCACCAGTTATTATCATCGTCAAACGTCGATCGGATTTGATGAGAGTGGATTTTATTGAACTTTAGTCTTTGCTGATCTCCACCAACTTTCTTTTGTAAAAGAGCGGTGCTCAGTCGTTGTACAAACAAACATGCAAACATAGAAACATATATATATGTATATATATATATATATATATATATATATATATATTCTTTGTTGGGGTACCAAGTTTCTTGGTACAAGGGTGATTCTAGGCTGGTCCTATTCTCTACCAGTAGTTTGTTGTAGAGTTTCGGTTCCGTATGAGAGCTCAATGTTTAACTTTTATCAACAGAGCAAATTTAATTGTGAATAAAAAGGCCTTCAATACCATGGTATTTAAGGCCTTTTTTCACAAATATATATATATATATATATATATGTGTGTGTGTGTGTGTGTGTGTGTGTGTGTGTGTGTGTGTGTGTGTTTGCATTTCACATAGCGTTAATACCCTTGGGAAAGCTATGAATCCAACTATACTCGCTCTAGCTATGGGTAAATAGTAGGGCAGACCGGGCTCTTCAACCTTGGTATGGCAACCTGTCTAGGAGAAGGAAAACTCCACTTGAGAAAGTGACCTTGTGTCACATCCTGCTCATGCAGAGGTGTTGGTATATATATATATATATATATATTATAATATATATATAGAGAGAGAGAGAGAGAGAGAGAGAGAGAGAGAGACCTTTTTTCCGAAGGGAACAAAAAAACAACAAATTTTCCCTATTTCTAAGGTATGTTGCTTACATCTATGGTCTTCTGAAGGGAAAATGGTTGAGGTACATTAAACAGAAAATTACCTTGAATTTTTTTAGTAGTGCGGCTCGCCTGATGATGACCCATCTTTCATGTAGGCCACTTTCTCTCACAAATCGGTTTAATGGATTTGTTTAAATATAGCAAGTATGTGATTGAAATGTGTGTTAACTGTCCATTTTATTTTTCTAAAAAAAGGGGGTCTCGATACAAAAAGTTTTGGGAGCCCTGGTGCAACAAACACATTACAACTATCGAACCTTTTTCTTTCCTCAACAGGTCATGCTGATAGTTCGGATTCACATTAATCCCTCTCTCTCTCTCTCTCTCTCTCTCTCTCTCTCTCTCTCTCTCTCTCTCTCTCTCTCTCTCACTCGAGAATGATAGAGTGAGTTACATCTATTTCTCAATTCTCTCTCTCTCTCTCTCTCTCTCTCTCTCTCTCTCTCTCTCTCTCTCTATTTCACTTTACCTTTCTCTCTGTATCTCTCTCACATACACAAACTCTCTCTCTAACATACACTCACACGCACTCTCTGTCTGTCTGTCTGTCTATGTCTGTCTGTCTCAATCTCTCTGTCTCTCTAACTCATTCACACACACACGCACACACACACACACTTTCACCCACTTTCTCTTTCTTTCTTTCACACACAAATTGTCTGTCTGTCTGTCTGTCTGTCTGTCTCTCTCTCTCTCTCTCTCTCTCTCTCTCTCTTTATCATCTTATTTGTTTTGGATAGAAAACCTTCAGATAGAATTACACCGCGTTATTCTTAAAAGTGCCATTCAACGTTCCTTTCTGAAGTTAGTTCTATAAAAAGATAACTCGATCTGAAATTAGAATTATTTTGGGATAACCTAATTATTTGTAAATTTAAGTACTGAGACATATACAAGGTTTTTTAGGCACCGCATGTATCCTAATGGTTAGCAAGTTAGTTTAGCAGACCATTGTCAGTGAGTTCGATTCTCGTTTCGTGTCCCATACGTCTGGCCTTGTACTACATCTACGCTAAGCTTAGTAAATAACTATGTTTTGTAAAACTAAAGTAGAAACCCCAAAATTAAACAAATACAAGCAATGAAGTAAAGCCGACACGTACTACCCTCTGACCGGGGGGTATAATCCTGCTTGGGGGGCCCCGGAATGCAATTTTCATATAGCGATACTGTACATAATTTTTACATTTTCAGCTTGAAAATGTTTTTATTACGACAAACAAGCAGGCTTGGACCCCCCCCCACACACACACAACCAGTGGTAGTCCGCGCCGCCACCCCCAGAAAAACTATTGGTTGGTTGGTTGGATTTTACGGCATGTCAACCTTTGTTGGGTTACTTTTCGCCAAAGACTTTTTATTTTATTCGTTCTTGTATTCGGGTATTCAAAATTATTTTAAACTCAATTTTTTAACACGTTTCTTCAAACTCATTTTCTTTTATGTAACCCTTAGATGGAACCCTAACAGGCACTACCCCTCAGGGTCAAAGAGGACCTGGACTTACTCCCAAGTTCACTCTAATCCGAAGTGGTAGTATCTGTTAAGGTCCCATCTATGGGTTAAATAGAAGAAAATGAGTTAACAAAATGTGTTCTCTAAATTTTCAGTAACCATCAAGAAGGAATAAAACAACATGTTCGGCATAAAATAACCCAACAAGGAGGAGTAGGAGGAGTAATATGACTCGACCGTCTCATGCGACGCGCGTGGTCTAGAATGCAAATGGCGGTGCCCACCCGTCCTTAATTAGTGCCCTATCGATGGCCTGCCACTAACATCTGCATAATACTACGAACGGTCACTCCAAGCTACTTTTGATAAAGGGAGGTTACTCTAACCTACCCATACAGGTTTGATATGCCATAACTAACCACATTGGTCGTATTGATTCAACCACTTGTCTGTATGAAGAGAAAACACGATTTTTAGAGAGGCGGTGCTTTTTGGTTTAATCGCATATCAGACTTCGTGGGTTATTTAATGCCAAACAATTCTTCTAGAAGTTTTGTTTTTTCAATGGAATGTCATCCTTGTAGAAGAACAGTATTGGTACTATTTATTTTATGAAGGGATGTGTACCATTCCCCAAGGGTATTAGCTTGAAAGTGAACTTAATAGCGCGACTGGAATTCGAACTCGGTTACTACGATGTCGCAGTCCAGTACGTTAGCCATTATGTCACGGGGGACCTACTTGCTGTTTTGGTGAAGACTTTCACCCATAGGTTATCGGTGTTTCGTCTTGTCCTGTCTTATTGAGCATTTAAAACTCACAGTTATATTTTATGCCATGGTTTAATAAAATAAAATATAAAATCAGTAAAACGATTTTAGAAAATACGTTATTATAACTGCAAAGATGATAATTGAGACAAAAAGAGGCTTCTCCGATCAATCGGTTTGTCACGTCAAACCCTAGCACCTATATGATTGTCCCGACACTATTCCCTTAACGATAAACCCCAATATTTTTTATCATATATATGCTAGACGGCGCTGACTGAGGGTCTTAGTGCCCCGGGTATGACGTTAAACTGCATCTAATGGTAAAGTTCCAATTTTGGAGCTCTGTGGAGTGTGGAGTACCTCTTGATCGCCATTAGTCCCAGGTTTCCTATGAACCGGAGTGGTGTACCAGTTAGGGTACAATCTATGGGTCAAATAGAAAAATCAGTTTTAAAATTTTGAATACCCATTGTAATAAGTAATTGAGTCGCCTCCCCTTTATGTAAATTTAAAGTTTTGTTAAACTATATAAACTCCTAAGAGAACTGCAAATGTATTCAACGTAGAATAAAACTTACTCAAGTCCGACCGTGTCTGTTCTCTTATTACTACACCCATCAAGCATGAATGGAAACGTCTTCGGCATAAAATAACCCAACATGCCGTAAAATGCAACAGACCACACCAAACAAAAAGGGGAAAAAGCTAGAAGCTGTATTCCTAATTGGATTAAGTAGGTATTCTTTTATGAAAGACAGAGAATTAATCCCCTTGGCGGGGATAATCATAAATTAAGAAGTCTCAAATAAACACAACGTAAGTATTCAGTCAAATTAAGCGATGGATAAACACGGATTTAGAAGCAAACAAGAGACAAAAGTAGTTTCTGCGTTGAGAAGAGATTAAACCAAGTAAACTCTGCTAAGCAGTTGTTACTTACGAATTTTTGATTGGTTGATTACGGATGGAAAAATCTCTGTAAGAAAAGAGGAGGACAAATGAACTGTCAAATAAGTTTGACTAACGTGAAGAGGACACTTTGGTTTGAATTCAGAATTTTCTTCTTCTAGTAGAGGCGAGTTGTGTAATGGTTACCGCCGTAGAAAATGGGCACGGCGAGACGAGTTCAAATCCTGGACGAGGCTATTTGCATTTCACATAACGCTGATACCCTTGAAAAGGTACGAATCCATCTATTCTCGCTCCATCTATGGGTAAATAGTAGGGTAGATTGGGCTCTTTAATCCTGGTATGGCAATCGTTCTAGGAGAAGGAAAACTCTTAATTCAAACCAAAAGGACTTTTTTCTCGTTTTATTCTTTACTTCCTATTTTAGTTAATAGTTAAATTAGGAAAATTCCGCAATAAAAGACGGGGGTGATAGAAGAGTAAGTTCAGTTGTTCTATTTTTCGATTATAAACCCCACTTTGTTTCAAATCTTTTTATCTGCGTTCTTATTTATTCTTATTAGCCTTTATAATTTAAAAGATATTTTATTATATTAAAACTTAACTACTTGTACACGGAGGGTGCATATATTTGCTAGTGTATATAAAGTAAAAGTAAAGTCGTCGGGGCGGCCTAAAGTTGGTATCAGCCAATCAGCGAGGAGTCTATCCCCTTTTCACTTGTGCTAGACCAATTAGAGATAATTTTAGCGTTTGAGGTGGAGCGCCACACCTATCGTCAGCTCCTTACTTTACCGCACAGATCCCTGTGCTACTCAAACACTGAGTTGGCGAGGACCGGTATCTAAATAGGAACCTTGTGGTTTCTAGCCGAACGCTCTACCGACTGAGCTAACACGTTGTAATAGTCAAATTATCATGCCGTGATATAACATATCTACGGTTCCCGCTAGCTGTCCTAATAGTAGTCATTTGCTAAGTTTAATTCGACAAGAATTAGGGCACCCAGTGAGAATGGTGTTCTAGCCTAACTTGTTAACCATTGCACCAGGTGAGGTGCCCAGATTGCCCTTATTAGTTGTCCTTTTGGATTATTTGGATTATTCGGACGATTGTCCTCATCTTTATTGTTATCTGCTCTAATAATCCAAATAATCCAAATTATCAAGCCTCATCTAAAAATTCAGAGAAATTGTCCTTTTATGTCTTAAACAAAGTGACAAAGTGATAAGTTCATGGTGGTAGACTGACCGCTTTGACATAAGATGATGATGGGATATGACGTGATGCTGATATATGTGATGTCAAGGATCATGGCTTCGTTTGGTGTGATGTGGTCTGGTGTGGTGGGGGTGTCAAATATGATGGGGTATGGTGTGGTGTAGTGTGGTATCGACTGGTCGTACAACTGAGTAGTTCTGTACCGGATGACTGCCTGACTTTTTTCCTCTGCGGAAATACTTATATAAAAGTTTTGGGTTTGAATTTATCAAGGACACAGTGAATTCAGTGGAAGGAAATTAGAAATAGCATGAATTGATACATTGATATTTTCAAATTCTTAAATGTTGGTTAGTTTTACGGCATATCAAAGCTTGTTGGATTATTTAATTCCGAAGTTATTTTTTGTTTGTTTTGTTTATTTGTTTGTTGTTTTTGTGTTTTTTTGTGTTTTTTTGTGTTTTTTTTTTTTGTTTTTTTTGGGGGGTCCAAGCATTTATTTGATGTCTGATAGATAATAATAATAATAATAATAATAATAATAATAATAATAATAATAATAATAATACATGGGGAGACTTACTGTTATTCAGCCTCCAGAGAACCACCAAATAAAGCGGGTGTGCAAAACTCTAATGGAGTGAAATAAGAATCCCAGCAAGAAGACCAGACCTAGTGTTGATTAACAAAAGAGAAAAAACTTGCCAACTGGTGGATTTTGCAGTGCCAGCAGACCACAGGGTGAAGCTAAAGAAAAATGAAAAAAATGGACAAATATCTGGACCTTGCCAGAGAACTGAAAAAGTTATGGAACATGAAAGTGAAAGTGATACCAATTGTGGTTGGTGCACTTGGAACAGTCCCAAAAGGATTAGAAAAGGGTTTGGAAAGTTTGGATATCAGAGGAAGGATTGAAACCATTCAGAACACTGCACTGCTGCAATCTGCTAGAATACTCAGAAGAGTCCTGGAGACCTGAGGAGACTTGCTGTCACTCAGACTCCAGGGAAGACCATCAGCTAATACTGATGTGAAAACTCAAAAGGAGCAAATAATAATAATAATAATAATAATAATAATAATAATAATAATAAGAAGAAGAAGAAGAAGAAGAAGAAGAAGAAGAAGAAGAAGAATTTCATACAACAAAATGTTATATGCACAAACCAGAATCTGTTCTTGAGAAGGAGACACATAAAATTGTCTGAGACTTTGAAATAATGATGGATCACCAGAAGACCAGACCCAGGTTTGATTAACAAGAAAAGGAGAACTTGTCAACTGGTAGATTTTGACGTTCCAGTAGATCACAGGGTAAAGATGAAAGAAAACGATAAGATTAACAAATACCTCGATCTTGCTAGAGAATTGAAAAAAAACTGTGGAATATGAGGGTGATACCAATTGTAGTTGATGCACTTGGGGCGGTCCTCAAAAGTTTATAAAACAGAATAGAGGAACTGGAATCAAAGGAAGATATTGAGACCATCCAGACAATAGCATTATTGAAATCGGCTAGAATACCCAGAAGAGTCCTGGAGACCTGAGGAGAATTGTTACCACACGGATTCCATTTACACTGGTGTAAATAATAATAATAATAATAATAATAATAATAATAATAATAATAATAATAATAATAATGAAAAAGGAAAATAGACAAATACTTAGAACTTGCCAGAAAACTAAGGTCGTACCAACTGTAATTGGTTCCCTTGGAACGGTCCCCAAAGCTCTGGAAAAAAATTTGGGTGAATTGGAAACCAGAAGAAGAATCGAAACTATCCAAACTACAGCACTGATGGGATCGGCTTGAATACTTACAAGAGTCCTGGAGACCTGAGAAGACTTGCTGTCACTCGGCCTCCAGTAAACCACCAGCTACGGCAGGTGTGAAAACATCATAATAATGATAATAATAATTAAAGGTTAAACCAATTCTGGTTGGTGCCCTTGGAACGGTCCCCAAGGATTTGGAAAGGGGTCCGGATGAACTGGAAATTAGAAACCATTACACCACGGTGGAACGCCATGTATTTACCCAGCCCGTTCACTGTGAGTAGGATGTGACACAAGGTTGCAAGTATGAGGCATCCAATGAAGATTGAATATGCTATTCAGTAGTGTAGCGATTGTCTGCTCTTGCTGGGATAGATTTGGTCCAAAAGGGTTATTTTCCCTTGCCGACAGGTTTTCGCCAATAGGTGGCTGGCTATTTAAACAGAAGCCGGGAATTCTCACTCTCGTTCCCTTGGTCTAGCAACCACTAAACATGTGCTAGACGCTTGGTGTCTCTGTTTCTTAAGTGGGGGCTTTAACTCTCAGTAAGTGCATTCATGAACTCTTTCTTACTTCTTTAGGACTTTAGTCCTATTTGTTTCTGTATCTTTTGTGTATTCTCTTATTGTATTTCATATTGTGCTTCTCGTCCTGTGCTCAGACAATAAAGTCTGCATTGTTATGTTTTACACCTTTGTCTGGGTTATTTTTATGTACGTATATGCACCTACGTTGGAAGGTTACTCTGATCCTTCTAACGTATTATAAGAAACCCATAACTATTCTTATTGTAGTAATAGTTATGCGAGACGAGATTGCTAACCATTACACCACGTTGGGACGCCCTAAAATAATTACAAAGCAAGTACAATTCCGTAGTTTATGATTGTAAACCGAGCGAGCCAAAAAATAAATAATTCCCTGCGCCATATCTAATCAAGCAATATGCCACATTTTGGTGCATGTGTCACGGTATGGCCATTCCTGCTTTAGATCTCTTTGAATAAGATAAACTATGTGCATTGCCGTACATACCAAAGAGGCAACTGCTGATATTTGATGGTTGAGTAAGCATTTAATCAAATCTGAAGCCATCTGCTGTTGGTATTTGGGTGGGGGGTGCAGCCGACGGCCGCCGATGCGAAGTTATCACCTAAACGGGATCATAAAGATCATCGGCAGTTATTACACAAGAAAACATCAATGAGTCACTTGTTCCCAAGAATTATTCAGATAAAGGTGTTCCCAAGATACCCAACCCCTCTATTATGAGAAGAGAGTTAGAGTCCGCCGTTGAGTAGTGGCTAATGTGCTGGACTGGGAATCGTAATAAGCGATTTCGAACTATGGTCGTGCTATTTCGTTCACTTTCGGACTAACACTGGTGGAAAAGATATGAACTCCGGCATCTCCCCACTAATGGGATGTATAGTATGTATATACCCAACCCCTCTGCCATGAGCAGACCAGGGGAGTCCCCCGTGGTGTAGTGGCTAATGTGGTGGACAGGGAAATCGTAGTAAGCGAGTTCGAACACCAGTCGCACTATTACGTTCATTTTCAGATAAATATGCTTGGGAAAGGTATGAACCCCGGAATACTCCCAGCTATTGGTTATATAGTATGTTTTAAAATGAGAAAAAAGGGGGGCGTGGTATAGTGTCTAACGTGCTGGACTGCACTGTAAGCGAGTTCAAACTCCAGTCGAGTTATTACGTTCATTTTCTGATTAATATCCTTAGGAAAATGTATGAACATCCTCATCCAACCAGCTATGGGTTATATAGTACAAAAACTAATATTCAACAAGGATTTCTTTGGCATTAGATAACTCACCAGTTAAACAAAGAACCAAACCAAACTAATCAATGAATCTAGTATCTTTTACGAAAGATATTAATGTATATATATGAGTACACACACACACACACACACACATAATATATATATATATATATATATATATATATATATATATATATATAAGTAAGTAAACCCTTGTGGTAAGAAAAACAAACCGGAAAATAATTTTTGAGTAAAAATATACTACAAAGAATTGCCTGGGAAAAATGTAAAATAGTAAAGAACAAGGAGTCGCACCAACCCAATATAATCGATTAACGCTATGTCATTTAGCAATATATATATATATATATATATATATATGTGTGTGTGTGTGTGTGTGTGTGTGAGGGGATTGTCTAAAGCTAAAATGTAAAGAGTGCTCGATACCTAAGTAGAGCAAATAGTAATAATATTCCTAATGAGTCAGATCTACCAACTAATAATTTCGCTTACAAATTATTAGTTAGTAGATCTGACTCATTAGGATTAATATTACTATATGTATGTGTGTGTGTGTGTGTGTGTGTGTGTAAACCACTACATAAAGACGATTCATTATTAGAATATATTTGCTTTTACAACTCCTTCTCCCTTTTCAAAGATTCCCTTTACTTTGCTTTTACGAAAGACCTACATTATCTCGGGTTTCTCTGCTATCCGAAATAACATCAAGAAGCCATTAAATTTAACATGGGAAAATATTTGAGCATTCCTAAACAACAAAAAAAACTATACTATGCCAGCCATTCCTCAGTGACAGCGAAGGTCGAGATTCGTCGTCTCCTTTGGCTGTTGCATAATACTTAATATACAAGCATAGAGTCGACTACTTAGCCCCACGCATTTTTATATCATACAGATCTTTATAGGCACTCAAAACATCCTGTCATCCTGGCCTACTTTCAAAATTCTCTCAAAATTAGATGTGACATTTTTCTGTAATCATTGCATCTCACTCAATTGTAGCAAAAATATCTAGATACATATGTAGCGTTAGTTTGTATTCGCCTGGTGGAGTTGTCTGCCCTTTTAATTTGATGATGCCCGCTAGGGCACTAGTATTTAAGCGCCGGTTTCAAATCCTTTCGGTCTCTTTATAGTTTCAGCAACTACGAGCCACATGGGGTAGATTCTATCTAAACCCTCTCGTGGGGCTCCGCCCCCTTACATTACTGTAAGTCCTCACAGCATGGACTATTCCTAGTCTCATGTCTGTGCCTTTTATTGTATATTTGTATCATTCATGAATGTGTCTATCTTTATTTGTGTACCTTTTTGTATGTACTCTGTATTATGAACGTTGTGCCAACTGTTATCCATGTGCTGTGTTATTAAATGTTTGTCTATTAACCTTCGTCGGAGTTATTTGTATCCAAAGTATGTTGAACTTTAAAACTACGTTACACATATACTAAAAAGCGTAAACGCAACGCTCTCTTATAAAAAGAATGGTGTACTCTATGGCGGCCTTTACATACATACAGATGTGTGTATTTATCAGTAAAAAAACCCTTCCCATTCTGTAGGTGACGATGGCCGAGCAGTTAATCAGCCTGACTGATGATGAATCGATCGGGTTTCTATCCCGGCTGCAGGTAGCTTACAAATGTCTAGCGACACTGAAGAGACGTGATACGTCGAAACATGATGTCTGTATATATATATATATATATATATATATATATATATATATATAAAAGGGATTTGAAAAATCTGGCATGTTTCAAACACACACTGAAAACACACACACACACACTCACACACACACACACCACACACACACACATATATATATATATATATATATATATATATATATATATATATATATATATACTGGGAAGTAAGGGATGATTCTATTTGGGATCATCGAAATCTCACTGTACAAACCTATACTGTATGCTCTTGTAGTTGCAAACATAGATACTCATACAAGGATCTTTATAAATCCCTAAAGAGAGCTCATTGTATAATAATCAATAAATCAAATTATATACAGAGCAATATTTAACTTTCAAAGAAAGAAAAACTTAACAAACCACCATCCCGTTATGAATTTTATTTCGACCAGAAATTTAAAAAAATGAGTATTGACTCATCAAACGGGTTTTACACATACACACACACACACACACACACCACACATATATATATATATATATATATAATATATATAATATACACACACACATATATATATATATATATATATATATATATATATATATATATATATGAAACGACCCAGATACAGGCCTGCTCACTCAAACTTAAACATTGAAGAAGAAGAAGAAGAAGAAGAAGAAGAAGAAGAAGACAACAACAACAACAACAACAACAACAACAACAACAACAACAACGCTTGGACCTTGCTAGAGAACTGAACCTGAGGATTAAAATGATACAAAATTTAGTGCGTATCCTCAGAACAGTCCGTAAAGGTTTGGAAAAAAAGATTGAACGAATTTGAAATTACAGGAAGAATCGAGCCCATCCATACAACAGCATTGTATATATTAGCTAGAAGACGTTACTCAGACTCCAGTGAAAGGCCATTAGCTTATGTTATTGTTAAAAACTAGCTTATAATATGCTAATAATAATAATAATAATAATAATAATAATAATAATAATAATAATAATAATTTTCCTATCATATATTTCTTTATTAGTCCAGTAGAATTAGCTCATTTTGGATCCAACCCGGAAAAAAGGGCCAAGCTAAATTTGGTATCGTCGGAAAGCTTATTGATTGTAGAAAAAAAAATATTCAAAATCCTCTTTAATCATCACAGGATAAAAGAAAAAGATATGAAGCAAATTGTATGGGTAGGTGTGGTATACTAAGACCCGGAAGCACCGGTTATAACATTGTTGTATGAAACGGAAGTACTGTTTCAGCCATCTTGTATTATTTTAAATAAAAGGCGGAAGTGGGTTCTTCTCGCAGTTAACGTCAACTGGGCTACACGTCTTATTATTCGCTAAGCGCGTTATAACAGTAGGTAAAAAGGGCAAAATTTCTATTTTCTAAACAAAAATGACCAAATTTACCAATATTTACTTTCTTTATGTCTCCATTTTTATTATTGCGGCTTCTATTTGACTAGAACTAGTTGTTATGTGTTATTTGGGGTGATATAGGCACTCAAAACATCCTGCCAATCTGACCTACTTGATCTTTCAAAATAAGATGTAAGACTCTTCTGTAATCATTGCATCACAGTCAAGTGTAGTAAAATTCTCACAGCATGTTATTTTTTACCTATTTGTGACACTCTATTTCTTAAAAATTGGACACATATGCTTCTATCACACACACACACACACACACACACACACACATATATATATATATATATACACACACACACACACACATATATAAATATATATATATATATATATATATATATACATTGGATTCACCTCAACCACATTGTCACGTCGTCTAACCCTCCATTTAACAGATAATAGCTCCATTTCACAACACCTAAAATTACATCCATGCCCCCACTCTAATTACCGAAATATTCTAACGGAAAATGAACACATTCTGCACAAAGAAAAAATAAACAAAAACTCCAAATACTAGAAGCTCTATACATAAAACAATACAAACCATCCTTAAACAAAATTAATTTCCAATGCAGTACACACATTTTAAAATGCCTATTGCACCTTTCCCATCAATTCTGCTCCTTCCAGCCTCCACATTCATATAATTTTTTTTAAAACTGGAACACATCACCCCTGATGATGGCATTTCGAAGTGCCGAAAGTACTCGGGACCTGAACGTTGGTGGACTAATCCACGAATTCACCAAAATATTAAAAAGTTGGCCAGAAAACTCGAAAAGATTAAAAATAAAATTGTTAAACAGGATATGTGTCCTTTGTTTAATTCAACATGCATATATATATATATATATATATATATATATATATATATATATATATTTACAAGTTTTATTGAACTGTACAGACAATTCTTGTCGGACAAGTTTTTGGTTGATACTTTCTAATTTTCGGGGCATCTTTTTGGTGTCGGGGTGTAACTGGTGTAACAGTCCACCAAAGGTTTCAAAACGAGTGCTTTCGGCAATACAGTTTGCCATCATCAGGTAGGAAACGATGGTATGGGTTTCGTGTCTCGTTTTTAACGAGAACGAGTAGTAGCAAGGAATTAGAAGTGGAAGGTAATAAGAATTGGTCGTCAAAACGAGACACGAACCCCATAAAAAAATATGCTTCCAAAATACACTTATTTTAATATATATACTAGCAAATATATGCACCCTCCGGGTGCAACTATTTAAGTTTTAATGTAATAAAATATTACATTTTAATTAGAAAGGCAAATGAAACTAAATAAGAATGCAGATAAAAAGATTTGAAACAGAGGGAGTATAATAAAAAATAGAACAACTGAAACTTACTCTTCCATCACTCTGGTCTTTCATTGTTATTTTTTTCTAATTTAAGTATTTAGTTAAAAGAGGAAGTAAATAATAAAATGACAGTTATTTTATCTTGTTAATGGATTTCATTTAAGATTTATTGAAGAGATTTTTGCTTATATTCATTAAAATAAAACCAAACAATTAGAAATCAATAATACTAAGCACATATTTATTAAAATCACATTTTTAATATCAATATGCAAATTAGCCTTTCCGTTCACACTGTAAACCACTATTTTGCTGTATATATAAATATAATTGCATGTTGTTAGTATGTAGACATGGTTAACAGTATTAATAATGTAAAATAATTTTATTAATGATTGAGGTTTAAATAAAAATAAAATCATAGAGAATGTGATGTCAATAACTAAGGGAATTGTGACTTGTGAATAGTAATATAGTTTCGGTTACAGAGAGAAAAACACACAATCTCCATTATAATAAGATATATATATATATATATATATATATATATATCCCAGATAATATTTTATTTATTTTTTACACATAAGTACTTCTTACTATTATCATTATTAACTTGATTTTGAAAATCAAGTTTTGAAGAGATCAGTACATCAAAATAAATTTATTGCTTGATGTTTTGATAAGTTGTTCCACTTACTTATTTAGATTTTCTCTGCGCATATTTTTATCATATGTGTACATTGAGCTCTCCCTACTGATTTGACTCTGCAGGAAATGTTTCAAATATATAATATATATATATATATTGGTGATGAGGAACATTCCATGTGGGGTTCATCTCTAATGATATAGGCCATCCGTTGTGAGAGCTCGATGTGCATTGTTCCAGTGAGTGGACGGACTGAACAATATAATGAATAAATGAAGGAAAAACTTAAAATTTACTTCATGTAATAATTCATTTCAACTGCAAAACGCAGCATTTTGCGACGGAAGATCTTTTTGCTCTGTTTAAAGATGCTGCGACTTAAAGTTGAAAGAAATTATTCCATAAAGCATTTGTCTTTCATTCATTCACTATACACACGCATATATATATATATATATATATATTTCTCTCTCTCTCTCTCTCTCTCTCTCTCTCTCTCTCTCTCTCTCTCTCTCTCTCTCTCTGTGTGTGTGTGTGTGTGTGTGTGTGCAATATAGAACATGCTAAATTTTAAGATATTTAGAAAAACACAGGTCATCCCTCACACAGACAGACACAGACACAGATACGATACACATACACACACACATATACCCTGTATAAAATTTCGCTTTACAAAAAGACCTTTATATCAATAAAGTTTGTTTATTATTCTGTCAATTCATAATTTCAATTCTAATAGATCCGATCAATTGATTAACATGGCCCATGCCCTGAGTCTCCATAGTGCATCTAAGTCCTTCCATTGCAGGGTTTATCTTATGGTTGGTTGATTCTAGCACATATATGATAAAAAGAGTTGGGGGTTTGTCATAGGTGCAATAGGGTTGGGACAATCATATAGATGTGACCTAACAATTGATCGGAGGAGATCTCTCCGACCGCCCGTCTAGTCTAACAACAGAAAAAACGGCTTAAAGTAAGTCCTGTGTTATGGGATCCTTTGGTAAGCCTAGAAGTCCTATCCCGCGTATTGGTAAAGGTCCAGTGATTTAATCCTATGTCCGTCGTCAATGAAAGTCAACGTACTTATGGCCGGTAAGGTCGGTTAAGTATAGTATCAACCTCAGAGTACTGCCAGTCATTGGCCAAGAGGTGGATCACATGATTGTGGCCGAGTCTGTAAGTAGGAGCGGGCACTCATCACACACCTTATATACCAAAATTTCTCAACATATGTATGTACCTACGTTGGAAGGTTACTCTGGGTCTTTCTAAGGTATTATAAAAATCACACATCTTATTCTTATAAGGCTAACTAAATGGTTCCAACTGTTTTATTTCTTTATAGCTATCTGGCTATGAGGGATGAGCGAATTCCTGCTTCTACCTTTGCATTACTGCAAAAGGGAATTCTCCAGCAAAAGTTTGATTGGTTGGTTGGCTGGATTTTACGGCATATCAACCCTTATTGGGTTATTTTGTGCCGCAGACGTTTTATTTTATTCATTCTTGTTGGGTATTCATTTTTTTAACTCATTCTTTTTTAATTACATTTTTAAAACACATTTTCAATCTATTTAAACCATAGCTGGAACCTTAACAGGTACTACCACCCCGGGTAAGTGTGTGCCTGGAGGTAATGGCGATGAAGGGTTGCTCCACATTCCTTAGAACCCAAGAGAGGAACATCACCACTAGATGAGTGTCCAGTACGCTAAGACTCTCAGCGACCTCCTTCTAGCACATAAAAAGGGTTGGCGCTCGCCATAAGAGCCATAGTTTGAACTCAGTTCTCTGACCCATACTAATGGATTTTTCTATTTTAGTCACTCCATGTAAAATGCGTGTTTATGTTTGTTTAATGGCATATCAACCTTCATGGTTTATCTAATATCAAAACTCTACTTGTAGAAGAACAGTGGTATTATTTACTCCCTAGCTGGAGGAGTGGAGTGATTGAGAGGTTAAAATGCCATTAAACAAAGAAACCAAGGCGTGTTGAATTACTATAGGAGAACGTCACATCTCTTGGTTTGGTTTGGTTACTTTGTTTAATGACATATCAACCTTCGTGGGTTATTTAATGTCAAAGCCATCCTTGTAGAAGAACAGTATTCGTACTATTTAACCCATAGCTGGAGGTATGAGGGAGTTCATGCCTTTTCCCAAGTGTATTAGAAGAAGAAGAAGAAGAAGAAGAAGAAGAAGAAGAAGAAGAAGAAGAAGAAGAAGAAGAAGAAGAAGAAAATAATTCTAAATATATTTCTAATCACTTTACTCTTATTTATTTATACAAATCAGGTTTTATTTTTATCTACGAATTCTATTTTTGTAGCCGTTTGTATTCTTTCATCAATTCTCACAAATTGAACTCCAAGGTGGGAACTTTTTTTCTTTCTTTTATTCATTGACCGAATGAATGGATTTGAAAGTAAGTTATTAATGGACTGAAAATGCTATTCTTAATCCCTTTTTTAAAACCTTTATTGTTTGAAGGTCTATTATTAGTAACAATGTGCTAATTTTAGAACGATTGTGTATTTAAGAACTGAGGAATCCGTTTTCATGCGTATTAATAGAAAACTAGCAGAAACCGTGGATATACCACGGTATGATTATTGGACTATTACAACATTTGGTATGGTTACTTAAAAGCTACAAAATAATTCGATATGTAAAAACGTATCTCTCGTGAAATTCTTTCTTTCTTTTTCTTTTTTCTCTTCTTTTTTCCTTTCTTTTTTCTTTCTTTTTCTTTCTTTTCTGTTTTTCTCTATTTCATTGCTATCGCTTCCCCCCCCTCTCTCTCTCTCTCTCTCTCTCTCTCTCTCTCTCTCTCTCTCTCTCTCTCTCTTTCTCTCATTCTCTTTTTCTTTCTTTCTTTCTTTGTCACTCGGACGTGTAGCACATTCTTTTTTCCCTTTCTTTCCTCAAACTTTATGTTTTCTTGATCAAGTTTTTATTAGCCCATATTTATTGGTTCCACCGTGGAGATTGAGATTGGACCCTGGGGAAAAGACAATCGCGTCTTTCTCCTTCCAAAGCTGGGTGGCATCTAACTCTAACTATCGCATGCCTGTCATGGCGCGTTTTCAAGGGATCAAAAGGTCATAACCGTCATCAGTAAATTTCAACTCCCTGATCCCAAACTTAAGGGCCCTTAATTCAAATTCTTAGCTACAGGTCTGTTCACAATTTATAACCTCTCATGAATTGTAACACGTGGACAAGGGAATAGTAACAATCAAGAGGTACTCCAAGAGGTACAAATAGTTGGATTTATACCTTTCCCAATGGTATTAGCGCTATGGAAAATTCGAACAGCCTTGTCTAGGATTTGAACTCGTCTCGCCGTGTTCCTACGCCCGTAAACATTACACCAAGCGCCTCCAACAAATGACAACGCCATATGCCACTTAGAGTCAAGTGAACGAGGTTTACCTTGAGTGTTTGTACTGTCTTCCGTTGGCGTTCAGCATCCTTGACCTAAAAAAAGACTGTGAAATATAAATCAATCGAAAAGGTATCTTACATGGCCTTCAACGAAGTTCAAGATATTGAATGAGATATGACATAAAATTGTTTGTCTACGAAATGGCAAGAAGGAGAAAAATGCTTTAGTCGATTTCCAGATGTTGTTTATAATCATATCTACAACCTTGATTTCAATGTGGCTAACGAGAAAAACAATGTCGTACGAGTACACTTACAAAGACAAAAAGGTTACAAAACATGGATATCAAAAACTAGGTCCTTGGCTTAATCCTTGGTGGGGAATATATATATATATATATATATATATATATATATATATATATAATCTTATTATTATAATGGAGATTGTGTGTTTTTCCGTCTGTACCCGAAACTATATTACTACTCAAGTCACAATTCCCTTAGTTATTTATATAACATTCTCAATGATTTTATTTTTATTTAAACCTCAATTATTAATAAAATTGTTTTACGTTATTAATACTGTTAACCATATCTACATACTAACAACATGCAATTATATTTATATATACAACAAAATAGCGGTTTACAGTGTGAATGGGAAGGCTAATTTGTATATTGATATTAAAATGTGATTTTAACAAATATGTGCTTAGTATTATTGGTTTCTAATTGTTTGGTTTTATTCTAATGCATATAAGCAAAAATCTCTTCAATGAATCTTAAATGAAATCCATTAACAAGAAAAAATAACTGTCATTTTATTCTTTACTTCCTCTTTTAACTAAATACTTAAATTAGAAAAAATAACAATGAAAGACGAAAGTGATGGAAGAGTAAGTTTCAGTTGTTCTATTTTTCGGTTATACCCCCCTCTGTTTCAAATCTTTTTATCTGCATTCTTATTTAGTTTCATTAGCCTTTCTAATATAATATAATATATTATTACATTAAAACTTAAATACTTGCACCCGGGGGGTGCATATATTTGCTAGTTTTTTTTAATATATTTTATATTTTTTGTTTTATCCTTGCTCCATACTTTTTCAGACTTATTGAATTTTCATAGTTGTTAATTTGTCTGACTACTAAGGGCCGGGTTAGCTCAGTCGGTAGAGCGTTCGGCTAGAAACCACAAGGTTCCTAGTTCGATACCCGCCCTCGCCAACTCAGCGTTATGAGTAGCACAGGGATCTGTGCGGTAAAGTAAGGAGCTGATGGTAGGTGTGGCGCTCCACCTCAGACGCTAAAATAATCTCCTTGGTCTAGCGCTAGTGAAAAGGGGATAGACTCCCTCGCTGCATAGCTGATACCGACATGAGGCCGCCCCGACGACTTACTTACTTACTTACTATCCTCTGAAAAACTTGTCCTTGAAAAGTATTCTTTTTTCTTATTTGACTTCCTGTCGCCATGGTGACAGTCTTTTAATGTATACATTTTGTAAATGAAAAGAAAAATTTGAGGAGTAAATTTTTCTGTTATGCAATTCAAATTATTTTGATTTCCCATCTGATGAGACTTGATTTGGGGAGCTTTATTAAATCAACTTAGATTTATAAAGGCCCCAATTTTAGTCGAAATAAATTTATTATGGATTAACGGTGTTGAGTTTTTCCTTCCTTTCAAAGTTATATATATATATATATATATATATATATATATATATATATATATAGTGAGTGTGTGTGTGTGAGAGAGAGAGAGAGAGAGAGAGAGAGAGAGAGAGAGAGAGAGAGAAAGAGAGAACGAAACGTGACCCGTTGGGTGAGCCATTGAGCTCTGGATAGATAACTGAGATTCGGGAAAAGTGAGTTTGTACAGCGAATTAAATTTTTTTTTAATGAATACGACCAGACAAAAGATTACAATCTTTTTGTAAGATTTCTAAGAAAGGGGACGCTCGACCTAATTTAAGCTACGGTTTGCTGCTTATGAAATTTAACATACAAATACATTTCCAATGCTCTCTCTCTCTCTCTCTCTCTCTCTCTCTCTCTCTCTCTCACACACACACACACACACACAGAGAAAGTAACATATGTAACGAGGAGGTTATCAATATATACACAGAGAGGGGGAAAGGGATAGACAGAATTTAAGTAAAGGACTGGTCAGTTTTTTACTTAATTGTGAATTACGTCTAATCAGAACCAATCAAAATGGAATTTTTTTTTCAAACATAACTCAATCCCAAAAGTAAGTCCCCGTAGCGTAGTGGTTACGTGCTGGGTTACAAGTTCGAACTCCAGTCGTGCTACTACGTTCACTTTGGTACTAATACCCTTAGGAAAGGCATAACCCCCTTATTCCCTAGCTCTGGGATAAATAGTAACACTAATGTCGTTCTACAAGGATAGCGTCCGTCGTGTAATGGTTATCGTCATAGGAAAGGAACACGAGTTCAAATCCAGGATGAAGCTGTTTCCATTTCACATAGCGATAATATACTCGGGAAGGGTATACGTCCAACTAACCTCTCCCACCAGCTATCGGTAAATAATAGGGTAGACTCGGCTCTTTATCCTTGGTATGACAACCAGTTTAGGAAAAACTCAAAGCTGTTAAATTCCGCTTAAGAGAACTGACATTGTGTCACATCCTACTCGTGCAGAGAGGTTGGTAACACATACAAGGATGGATTTGGCATTAAATAACCCACATAGGCTATTATGTCATTAAACAAAGAAATCAACCTTAAATATTATTTAATCAGGAACACACCCAGATCCTAGATGAGAAGGGGCCATTTTTCTCAGTTAGAAAATAATTGAGAAAAACAGACTTATAAAATATTAAACTTTGGTTGATTCATGCATTGACTGATTTTAACGGCATGTCAACATGTCGAGGGTTATTTTATGCATAGATGTTAGGGAATCGCGTAACTTATTCGTTTATATTTATATTTTTGTGCAGTTGTTCATAAGAGTATTTTGGGGAGTGAACACAATTATTTTATATCAGGTATTCCTATCTAATACAACTAATTGGTAAACAGATATATTTGGCCTATATATGGGACCCTAACAGGTACTATGATGGTTAAAGACCTAAATTACATGAAATAACGATTAATTCAATTGGTAGATGAAACTTTGTTATATAACGCGTATATTTTTTCAGATTTTGAGTGCTACAAATCTGAGAAGTGTGGAGAACCCTCTTCATATTTGATAGGACCATAAGCAAAAATAGGATAAATGTAATAATATTTATTAATATAATGTCTTTTATAATATGTTGTATAATATGTTATAAAATATAAAATATATGTTATAAAATATAATATAATATAATAATAACTATTAATATTTATAAAAACATAAAATAGGATAAATGATAGGACCTTAAGCAAAAAAATCTCTCAGAAAAAATTTAAAATGTGATAATATGAAAGTACAATAAACGGGCTAAAATAATTAAAGACTGGTTGACATGCCCCTCTATATCATCGAAGTTACACAGCGATGCGTCTGTTCAATACTTATGTTGTATACATAGATGTACCCAATCAATATCTCCGGTATATAAGAGAGAGAGAGAGAGAGAGAGAGAGAGAGAGAGAGAGAGAGAGAGAGAGAGAGAGAGAGAGAGAGAGAATTCTATATAGATAGATTAAATGATAGATGCTATGATGATGGTTCTTACTTTGTACGTTCTACTTCTACTCGTTCCTGCTAACTAGTCTGGTCGCCATATTCTTCTGGTTGGGCTTACCTCTCTTCAGGGCTTCTGCTGAGGTTCATTCTACCACCTTGTGTTGGGCTGGACATCACTTATTTTAAATTCAACTAACAAACAAGACTTGGTTGTTTCTTAATAAAGCTTTATTTCGCAACCCTGCCCATATTGATTCCACCGCGAGGAGACCGACACATCAGAGCCGACAGTAGCGTCTGCATTCCTCAGACACCGGGCTGAATCTAAACTAAAGTAAAACGAATTCTCACAGCTTCCAATCGCGCGCCTGTACCGGAAGGTCAGTTGGGATCATCTTCATGTCACTCATAATCCCAACGGGTATGGAAAATTCTCCACTTCCGATTTTAAATCTAACTTTATCTAAATATTTATTAAATATTCTAACTACAGGTACTTTTCTCATTTATAAGCTGCTCATAAATTAAGTAACAATTAGATGGGTGTCCATTTTAAGCAACAGCAGACACTGTAAGCAACCTGACATCAAAACGACTTAATTCGGCATTAAATGACCCGTAAAGGGTTGATATGCTGTAAAGCAAGACAACAATTAGACAATAACATAATGATGATGATGATGACGATAATAATCCTCATAATGATGACGATAATAATGATAACAACGATGAGGAGGGGGGATGAGGAGGAGTAAATGCTGATTTAAAATATTGGCTGTTGTATTATCAAAATAGATAATGATGTAATTAATCCCCTAATCAATAATCTGATTGAGGTTATTAAAGAGGGTATGACGACAGATGGAAAGAAGTCCGTCTAACTGACGATGCCGTAATTGTTTGCTCGGCGACAAGGATGAGACAGACTGGTCTAGTTGGTTCCATGGTGGTTGGGAGGCTAATGTCTACCGAGTGCAATTGTGACTCAATTTTATCTGCTTTTTGACTAATCTTATTATAATAGAGATTGTGTGTTTGTCTGTCTGTAACCGAAAACTATATCACTATTCAAGTCAGAATTATCTTAGTTATTTACGTCACATTCTCCATGATTTTATTTTCATTTAAACCTCAATTATTAATAAAAATTATTTTACATTATTAATACTGTTGACCATATCTACATACTAATAACATGCAATTGTATTTATATATGCAGCAAAATAGTGGATTACAGTGTAAATGGGAAGGCTAATTTGCATATTGATATTAAAAATTTGATTTTAATAAATATGTGCTTAGTAGTATGGTTTTCTAATTGTTTGGTTTCATCTTATCTACAGAGGTGCAGTTAGTGTAAAGCCTCATTCGACAGGGCTGTGATGATGACAATGTTCATCATGATGATGATGAACAGGAAATCCTGAACTAAGATATTAGTTGTAGTATTATCAAAATAAATAATGACGTAATTAAAACACGTCTGACCCTAGTCGAGAAGTGGGATTTACACATCTTCCCACGGAGTTTATTACACCGAGCTTCGATTAAATTTTTTTTTAAGCTTGAAAACCCAAACTGCTGTCCGCCCTGTCGACTGGGGCGTTAGAATGCACCGACTGCACCTCTGCAGGGGGTAAGACTCCGCCAATGGGGCCACCTGTTGGCTGTGGGCGGCGATCCGTGATGCTTAAGGATGCTCTATCCTAGGTGGATGAGCAGTTCATGAGTAATATTCCACTTTGGCCCTATCTTGGGCTAGACAGTCAGTCGGAGAGGCCCCCCTCCGATCAATCGGCTGGTCACATCAAGCCCTAGCACCTATTATTTTTCCAACCCTATTACCCTTATGGCAAGATCCAACCCCTTTTTATCATATGGATGCTAGAAGGCTGTGGCTGGGAATGACGTTAAACTCTATCTGATGGTGAGGTTCCAGTTTTGGAGGTTTGGGGAATGTGGAGCACCCATTCATCACCATTGCTCCCTGGTCCACTCTGACCCGGAGTGGTAGTACCTGTTAAGGTCCCATCCATGGGTTAAATAGAAAAATGTATTTATAAAAAAATTGTATTATCCATTAAGAATTGATTTATTTCAAAACTTTATCGGCATTAAATGACCCACTGAGGTTGATATGCCGTAAAACCAAACCAAACCAAATCAAACTTCTGTAGATGGATCCCAAAAATGTCCTACCCTATCAGCATATTGTCGCATATATTACGGAATGCCTATGATCCTACCCTGTTATTGCAATTTAGCCCAATGTTTAGTGACGTGTAGGATTCATACAATTAATGTCAAATAAGATAAGTAACGTTGGCGGAGTTGCCTATCGTCAGTATCAGCCGAACAGCGAGGAAGTCTATCCCCTTTTAGATAGCACTAGACCGGGGAGTTTGTTTTTGCTGTGGTGTAGAGCTACACCTACCGCCAGCTCTCCACTATACCATACAGATCAGGTCACCCGAGCTGTGCTACTCATGCACTGAGTTGTCGAACCAGAATCTTGTGATTCCTAAGCGGGTTCTCTACCGACTGAGCTAAACGAAGGAAGAGAATTCATCAATAATTAGGATTTAATCATTATTATTATTTTCAAATTGGTATGAAAATTGCCTTATTCTCTAATTGATTCAACACTATTGCGCAAGCAAAAATCTCTTTACGATGTGCCATTTTTTGTCGTATTTAGACTCTTTAGAAAGGTATGAACGCGCTTATCCTCCCAGCTATGGGTTAGATATTACCACTACTTTTCGTCTACCAAACTACGACCCGCGGACCGGATCCGGCCCGCGAATGTATTTTATCAGGCCCGCCGACGGTATTTGAATGTTGCGTTCTTTGATAATGTTTTGGAAATAAATATGTTGGTTAAATTTGTTTTTGTGCATTTTATGCCACTCAACCATGAATATAACATGGAAATATACATTTTGTTTTACATTTTTTTCTCAGAGCTTTCGTTCTGGCAAGCAAGTATTGAACATAAAAATAAAATGGCCCGCGCTCGTTATTTTTTTAATTATCCAGTCCACCATGAAAAAAGTTTTGGTGATCCCTGGTCTACAGGTATGCCTTTGGCATTAAATAACCCCCTGAGGTTGATATGCCATTAAACAAAGAAACCAAAACTTAAAACTATTTTTAAAGCTTTCTTCGTGGTCATTGTGTGGACAGTTTTATATCAGTCACATTTTTTTTTAAATTGCCTACAATAACCGTAGTGGCGTAGTGGCTAACGTGCATGACTGTGACATCGTAGTAACAGGTTCGAACTCCAGTCGCTCTATTACGTTCAATTTTGGACTAATACCCTTGAGAAATGTATGAACACTCTCATCTCACAGGTATAGATTAAATAGTACCACTACTGTTCTCCTACGAGGATGGCTTTGTTATTAAATAACCCATGGATGTTGATATGATATTAAATAAAGAAACCAAAATAAAACCACTGTGAAATGACAGGATGTCAGAGAGAAATTAAATCTCAAAGATATGAGCAGAGTTCTGTCTGAAGAGGCAGAGGCTGTATTTGTTGAGGAGAAATTCATCCACTGCGAATGAAGAGGTTGTTCATCAAGGCAGCCATCTTGTACAAACGACATTTTTCTTTCTTTCTTTTTTATTACCAATTTTGAATCTGTTTTGATAACTATCGACACTCGTTGAAAACGCGGCGTCAATTGAATGAGAAATTAAACAAAATGTCGGCTGCTATGCAAACAGAAACAATCTCAAATCGTGTGCTGCGCCATTAGATAATATCATTTCATTATGATTGTTTGAACGTCTCTCTGCAGACATTGACAGACGTCTGTTTGCGCATGCGTCAGTTCTGAGTTATGACCGACAATCTACAGTCACTTGTCGTCGTATTTTCGTACGTGGTTCCATAACATGTTTCCATAGTATTGAAAATGGCACGGACAAGGAAACGATTACTGATTTGTGGTTTTAACTGAGACGAAAATGCCGTCCTTTCTCTTATTGAAAACTAGCAGAGTGACCTGTCGTTGTCCGGGATTTTAAAAAAAAGCACACACAACTATATTTATATATAAATTGATAAAGTGTATTTTTCTATATATTTGTTTTATTATATTTCATTCTTTATATATTTTTATTTTTAAGTTGTTTAATTTTTTATTAATACTGCTCTAAAAAATTGATCTTGTGTCATCTCCTGTCCGTAGTGGTGGTGTTAGATAAAGTCACTCACACACCACACACACACACACACACTCTCTCTCTCTCTCTCTCTCTCTCTCTCTCTCTCTCTCTCTCTCTCTCTCTCTCTCTCTCTCTCTCTCTCTCTCTCTTGCACGCACGCACGCACATGCACGAACTCACTCACACATGTACATACACATCTAAATTTTTTTTTTTATATATATCTGGATTCCAGTATCCGCACAGAGTTAGAAGAACTTGTTAGGAATGATGTCCAATAGAAACGGGTGGTGAGAGAGAGTCATGTGAATCCGTACTGTCAAAATATTATTATTATTATTATTATTATTATTATTATTGAGATGATTGACTCTGAATAACAATTTTAGACTCGATTAAAATAGTTTATTAAAAAGAAAAAAAAGTATTCGTCAATTTTCTTTTAGATAAATAAAAACTGTTTTTTGTTTTTTTGTTAACTTTCTGAAAGTTTCAGGCTATGAATATGCAAGGGTCGTTCAAAAAGTTCTAAGCCTCACTCAGAAAAAACAAGCCACTTCTTATAAAAATGATCTAGATTTCTGTTTTAATCCATGTGTAGACGAGAACCATATAAAAGTGTGTAAAAATAAGTAAAGTCGTCGGGGTGGCCTAAAGTCGTTATCAGTCGGACAGTGAGGAAGTATATCCCCTTTTCACTAGCGCTAGGCTAGACCAAAGAGATTGTTTCAGTGTCTGAGACGGATCGCCACATCTACCATCAGCTCCTCACTTTACCGCACAGATCCCTGTGCTACTCATACGCTGAGTTGGCGAGGTTCGGCATCGAACCAGGAACCTTGTGGTTCTTAGTTCCGGACGCTCTACCGACTGAGCTAAACCGGCCTCTGCATTTTCCTTGAGGGTGGGGATTATTTATTGTCCGTCAGGATATTTGGTCGTGAGGAGAGATTTTAAAAAGCGAACACCGTGTCATATTCAATTTTCTACGACGTAGAAAATAGTATTATCAGAAAAAGATGATATACGACTTTACAAATACTTCACAAGATTTTAGATAAAAATGAAAGAAAAGACGAATTTATCTTTTTAGGTTAAGTGCCATTTAAAAAGAAAAAATAGAAAAGATAGTGAAAGAACAAATAATCACAACTTGGTTATCTTTTTTTTTATAAACTTTATTCTGTCGCAGGAAAAATTAAAAATGTTCATTTCCCTACTGATAATTGTACTGAAACAAGTGGGCCGCCCTGTCGGCTTGGGCTGTAAATACACTGACCACACCTCTGTAGAGAGGTAAAAATCAATTTCTATCTAATACAAATAAGCCCCGTTGTTTTGGGCTGTAGAATACGCCAACTGCACCTCTGCAGAGAGGTAAAATCACTGCCCCTCTTCCCAATAAGGCCACCTGTTGGTTGTGAGTGGTGACCTGTGATGTTTAAGGACTTCTGGCTAAGCAGTCTGTTTCTTAAGGTTTTTGCATACAATATGAGGTCAAGAATTTCTATCTAATACAAATAAGACCCGTTGTTTTGGGCTGTAGAATACGCCAACTGCACTTCTGCAGAGAGGTAAAATCACTACCCCCTTCCCAATAAGGCCACCTGTTGGCTGTGGGTGGTGACCTGTGATGATTAAGGACTGATGGCTAAACAGTCCGTTTCTTAAGGTTATTGCATACAATATGAGGTCAAGAATTTCTATCTAATAAAAATAAGCCCCGTTGTTTTGGGCTGTAGAATACGCCAACTGCACTTCTGCAGAGAGGTAAAATCACTACCCCCTTCCCAATAAGGCCACCTGTTGGCTGTGGGTGGTGACCTGTGATGATTAAGGACTGATGGCTAAACAGCCCGTTTCTTAATGTTTTTGCATACAATATGAGGTCAAGAATTTCTAAAAAAAATAAGACCCATTGTCTGGGGCTGAAAAATACTTCGACTGCACCTCTGTAGAGGGGTAATCACTCCCCTCAATGGAGCTACCTGTTGGCTGTGGATAGCGATCTGTGATGCTAAAGGACGAAATCATGATAGCTGAGCAGTCCATGACAGGCCACACTCCACATCGGCCCATATATAGTCTAGATGGTGGTCGGAGGAGACCCTCCGATCAATCGACTGGTCACGTCAAGCCCTAGCATGATTGTCTCGACCGTACCCCTTAGTTGCTCTTATGGAAAATTTCCAGCCTTTTTCATCATAATTATGCTAGGGGCGCTGGCTGAGTGTCTTAGTGTCCTGGGTATGACACTAATCTACATCGAGTGGCGAGATCAATAGAGTTGCATAGCGTAAATTAGGGCAAGAGACATAAGATCAAAATTACCAAAATATTTTCCGTAATTCACAATTTCAATATTACAAATAAAACAAACATGTAACTCGTGGTGGAAATTCAGTGGCTTCGGCCGTGGATCTTTACAAGTCAATAGCGTTGGTCCCAGGGGACTAACCCCCAGGCAATACCTGCCCCCTTGATTCAGGGGCAGGGATGGGTTTATTGCCCAGGGCATGAGCCCCCCTTGATGGGGAATGCCGACGGGATCGACGCAATTTTTCTGCTTACCACCCATGAGATTCGGCTTATGGGTGAGTCCACGTTAAAACGAGACCTTGTGACCAGCGCTCATAAGTTGGATGAGAGGCAAATATCTGTAACTTGTTTTTTGTTTTTTTGTTGTTGTTTTTTTGGGGGTTTTTTTTCAATTCATTTTACTTTTACGTTGGATATTTATGCAACGCAAGACCATTTGGAATGTTTCATTTCTAAAATTGGGTGAAATGAAATGGAATAAATAAGTAATCTGCGATTAAGCAATACCAGATAATGGGAAGATTTAGGAACAAGCGTATTAATATATAAATCCATGCATCACCTTTCGCCACTGCTACCACCATATCGCCTCAGTCACTCTATGTTTGCCGCCCTGTCGGTTGAGGCGTTAGAATACACCGACTGCACCTCTACACTAAGTAAGAGCCGAATGGAGCCACCTGTTGGCCGTGGGTGCTGACCTGTGATGCTTAAGGATGGAACCTAGGTGGCTGAGCAGTCCATGACTGCAACACTCCACTTTGGCCCTTACTTGGGGTAAACGGGCGGTCGGAGAGGCCACCTTCGATCAATCGGCTGGTCATATCAAGCCCTAGCACTTATATAATTGCCCCGACCCTATTACCCTTATGGCAAGCCCCAACCCTTTTTATCATATGGGTGCTAGAAGGCAGTGGCTGAGAGTCTTCGTGTCCTAGGAATGACGTTAAACTCTCTCTCTGATGGTGGGGTTCCAGTTTTGGAGGTTTGGAGAATGCAGAGCATCCCTTCATCACCATTGCTCCCTGGTCCACTCTGACGGATTTAGGGTCCTATCTATGGGTTAAATAGAAAAATGTGTTTATAAAAATAATTGAGTATCCATTAAGAATGAATTAATTTCAAAACTTTGTCGGCTTTAAATGACTCACCGAGGTTGTAATGCCGTAAAACAAAACAAACCAAACAAAGCTCTACGCTTCCATCCTACTTTTAAAAAGCAGTTATCGTGAAAGACTAACTTATAGATGAAGGAAAAGAGACCAGAAGGAAAAGAACAGAAAAAATTATTCAAAAAGAAAGAAATCAATTCAAAAAATAAAAATAAAAAATAAAAATAAATTCAATTTTTTTAAAACAGAAGAGAAATAAATAAAATTACGTGTTATGTTAACCTTTTTCCCATTAATCTAATGGAGTCCGCTGATTGTTTTCTGGACCTTTCGGTTCGGAAACAAGCCGATCAGTTTACCTAAAAGAGTATGGGGTTGGATTCATTAGTGTAGTAAGTTTATTTTCCTGACCTCACACCTTGACGTTTTAACGTGGGGAGCCAAGCACAAACCGAAACTTATGCTATGACCAGTGAAAAAAAGTGCGTGATCCCTTCATCATTCTCCTTTTGGGACACCACAGGCATCGGTCAATAAAACAGTCCCTGCAGCTTTTAAGCGAAAGAGATGGTGGTGCCTAAGGGGACAGGCCCCTGGGATCACGATATTAATTTTACCATTATTTACAGGCTCAGAAACCGAGCACAAGATAAATATAGTAATATATTAGTGTATTAGTATTTTCCTAGCCTCCGACTAGGCCGGACTGACACAAGGACATTTCAACGTGAGGAGCCATGCACTAAAAAAAGTTATGGGAATAAGTCTTGGTTCATTCGTCTTGTATCCTATCCCCCAATAAACGTATTACTTACTTCGTGTGGACTGGTGAGCAGAAATAGAATTTAACGAAGAGAAGGAAAGGACAGAGACTGTTAGACCTTTATTATCGGATTCACACTATTTCGTTGAGGGAATATATTTCCCGAACAATTCGATAGTTGTTACCTCTCCAAAGTCTCAAAGTCCAAGCGTCCTCTAGAGACCTTTTCGACGCCAAGAACTTGGTTTTTTTCCTGCGCATGCCCGGGGGGCTCTTCCTGTCCTATGCCCTCTGGGAGATTGTTATTTTTGTGTCTTTTTATTTATTTTGTTTTACTTGTGTTTTATTTATTTTTACTTTTATTAATCCCCACAAAGCTCGTGCAGTGGCCAGTGTAAAAAGTGTGTGATCCCTTCGGCATTACCCATTTGAATTGACTCAGGCAGCGGGTAATAAACCCGGCTCTAGCCCTGGCCTTTTTAGATGATAGGACAGGCGGGGGTTGGATCCCAGGGATAACGCGATAAATTTTACCATTACTTACAGGCTCAGAAGCCGAAGCCTCCGAGCACAAGGTAAAATATAGTATATTAGTATATTTTTGTAGTAAGTAAAGTCGACAGAGTGGCCTATTGTCTGTATCAGTCCGATAGAAAATATATTCCCTTTTCTTCAAGGCTAGAACAGGGATATCATATTTGATGAGGTAGAGTGCCACACCTACTGCCACCTCCCCACTGATGGGGAAGAAATCAGAAGAAAAAGAAAAGAAAAAATCAATTCAAAACAGATCAGATTACTCAAGCTGTACCACTCATGCGCTGAGACGGCGAGAGCCGGTATCGAACCCGTTACCGTTCGATTCCTAGATGGATGTTCTACCGATCAGTCTCTCTAAAAGAGGGGTGGAATCCCTTAGTGGGACCAGGAGGGAGAATATTTAAAAGATCAAAAATATATATAGCAGGGGGACATAAACTATGAGAGCAGGTAAAATTCAAATTCCGAAAGATTACATGACAATATTCGGCGGCGTTTTATCTTTCAATTGTTCACCTGTCTCCTTGACAACGTCCTTAGATATCATCAAAGGACACCGACATGACGTCATCAGTTCAAATGACGTCACCATTTGAAACTGGAACAAATTTCTCAATCTCAAATGTTCATATAAGATGTGTGGGAAGAAGATAGGATTTAAAAATGAAACCTAACAAGATTTTTAAAAAGTTAAAATTATCTAAGAGGTGGTATTAATAACACCTGGCACTTTTACGAACTTCCGAATTTGGATCTCGACACGTGATCATGTGATCATTTGTTTTTCATTTGAATTCCAAAATGGACAAATTTAAATTTCTTCCTTATAAGGAAAAAGACGCGATTTTCTATGCAAGATAATTCAAGAAAATATATTCTGTACTAGGTATTTACCCAACCCGTTCGCAATATATATATAATAATATATATATATATATATATATATATATATATATATATATATTTGGAGGATATGTGCTTAATTGAAGTCATACTTAATTTTGAGATTTAATTAGTTAATAATTAATGAATTTAGGCGGGCATATATGTTCAAATGTAAGGCTAAACAAATCGAGAAAATGTCAATACCTGAATGTACATTTCGACCTATTAGGTCTCATCAGCAAGTTTATAGACATGGGAGACTGCTCTACTATAACCTTGCTGATGAGACGCACACACACACACTTACACTTACACACACAAGCACGCACACACACACACACACACTTACATACACAAACACACACATAAGCAAGCAACCCCAACCACACACACACACACAGAATTTGGAAGAGCCGAGACAGAACAAATTGAGCAACTGCGAACCACTTCAGTTCGAATAGTCTTCTGATGATGGGATGTTTTATTCCGAAATATTAAGAATAGAGTGACAGGTTAACAAACAACATCGTAGTTACCTTCTTTTTTCTTTAAACTTGCATTGTGACAGCCTTCAAAACCAACCAACAAACCAAAAAAGAAAAAAATAATAAGGTACCAATGATGTTGTTTGTTAAACTGTGATTTATTCTTGATATTTCGAGATAAAATCTCTTTTTCAGAAGAACACTACTTCTGTTCCAGTGTTCTTTTGAAAAGGAGATTTTATCTCGAAATATCAAGAATAAATCACAGGTTAACAAACAACATCATTGGTACCTTATTATTTTTTCTTTACAACTGCATTGTGATAGCCTTCAAAATCAACCTCCAAACAAATATATATATATACATATATATATATATATATATATATATATATATATATATACAAGCAAGTCTCCCAATGAACTAAGAGGAACAACCCATTTTTAAAATACTTTTAATAAAGAGGCCAACTACAAAATGTAAGAGATATATTATATAAAATTAATTGTAAACATTGTAAACAACCTGTTTTGTTATGAAAAGATTTGATCTGTGCCAAAACTGGCTGATCTGGTTTTAAAAAAAAATAATGTTATAAACATAACCCCCCACCTATTCCCGCAACTTTTAAAGCAGGTAGATGTTAATAGATATTCCCCTTAGCCTATTTGTTTCGTTTCTATAGCAATGGATCTGCTAGACCAGCTTGTTTACCATTGTACCACGATGGGACACCCAAATATATTCTACCGTACGGAAAACCAGGTTAAGTTTTTGGGAGATAGTCTGATTGATTTTAACGGCATGTCAACCCGTTTAGGGTTATTCTATGCCAAGAGAATCACATACATTTATATTTATATTTTTGTGTAGTCGTTTATTATATCTGTATTTACCAATCCCTCCACATGAGCAGGATGTGTTACAAGGTCAATTTTGAAGCGGCATTTAACAGGTTTGAATTCAGAGTTTTCCTTCTCCTAGATCGGTTAGTCCAATCTGCCTTACTATTTAGTTATAACTGGAAGGAGAATAGTTGGATTCATAACTTTCCCAAGGGTATTAGTGCAATGGAAAAAGCAAACGGCCTCGTCCAGGATTTGAACTTGGGTTACCGTGTCTCCTGGGATTGACGATCGTTTAAAAGAAAAAAAAAACAAGATATAAAAGAAAAAAAATCTTCCTTTATGCAAGCAAATAAAAAGCCGATATGAGAATGTATTTGTCTCATATCCCACCTGTATGGACTGGGCACAAGGCCTCGTTTTAACGTGGGCCCACCCACAAGCCGAAGCTCATGGGTGTGAGAGAACAAAAATTGCGTCGATCCCTTCGGCATTCCCCCTCAAGGGGGCGCCTCATGAGCTGGGCAATGAACCCAGCCCTGCCCATAAAGGGCAGGTATTGTCTGTAGGGATGGCCCTCTGGGATCGACGCTAATAATTGTACCTTAACCCGGTCCAGTGGCCGAAGCACATTGGACCCCCATCCCTAAGGACGGTATGAGAATAAGTCTATACTATCACCATGAAGAAAGCTAACTCTATTTTTTTTAAATAGAGTTAGCCTCAATCGAATTAAAAATTATTAAAAAGTTACAGCCAATTTAGTTTTGATAATTTTTAGCACCAAAAATTCAACGGTTTTCAATATGACTATATCATCATCATAATGGACTCGTCGCCCCGAGTTCAAATCCTGGATGTGGTAATTGCATTTCACTTTGCGCTAATACCCTTGGGGAAGGTATGAATCCTACTCTCCCTCCAGCTATGGATAAATAGTAGGACAGACTGGGCTCTTTAACCTGGGTTAGGCAATCCGTCTAAGAAAAGGAAAACTCCGAATTCAAAATCTGTTGAACTCCGCTTAAGAAATTGACCTTGTGTCACATCCTGCTCATGCGGAGGGTTGGTAAATATATATCATCATTATAATCATCATCGTTTAGTTATGCTGATAGCATGAATTCCCTTGACTCTCTCTCTCTCTCTCTCTCTCTCTCTCTCCTCTCTCTCTCTCTCTCTCTCTCTCTCTCTCTCTCTCTCTCTCAAAGAGCCGATGAATGTAAGTTTTTACTTGGTCGGCCAACACTGGTGTGTCCATGCGTGGGAGTCCACAACAGAATGTTGCTTATGAGTTTATCCCTGCTTCTTCAACAGTGTCCAGTATGTCCTGCTTGTCTTACTTGGATGGTTTGTGAGATGGGAGACAAGTGGCCATACAACTGCTGTTTTGTGGGGTGCTGCTTCCAGGATTTTTTCAAAACAGTTCGCAGCATCTTTGTATAGTTCCAATCTGGCGTTTCTTCAAGTGCTTTTTCAATTCTAGAATAATTATTTTTTGAATAGAAAGATGTTGGTGAGTCTAACACTATACAATGTGTGTCATAAAGGTATCGAGATTAAAGCTGTATTTATCAAGATAGAAATGAACAATGAATAGAACGTTAATTTTTTTCAGAATACATGGTGTGTCAAAAAGTATAAAAAATCTCGATACTTTTTTGACACATTCTATGTACATTAATATATTGTACATATCTCGTAAATCTCAGCCTCTATGCTCGTAATCTGCTTTAAGTGAACTGTTGTTTTTTTTTTCATTTGAAATTTACGAGACACGTTTTACTTTTATAACATAATGCATAAAATAAATACTTTTTTTGTGTATAAAAAATATGTTTCCTTATAGACCTGCAGGTTGAATATTAGTTGGACCATTTCTTCTTTCTTTCGTTCATTCTTCATTTGTTTCCTCTCGTATCGTTCGTATGATTTTGCTTTCTTTCATTCATTATTTACTTAGCAACAAACTATTACAAACAACCTACTGTCAAAATCAATAAATATCCTTGAAAAAAAGACATAACAATAAATTTGTCAATCCCTCACAACCTACCGCTTGGCATGAAATAACCCTAAATGGATTGACATGCCGTTAAATCAATCACGCAATCAATTCATTCATTATTTATTTATTTTTTCTTTTGTTCGTTCTTTTTTTTTCTTCTTTCATTCATTCCTTCTTTTTTTCTTTCGTTCATTCATTCCTTCTTTTTGTCTTCTTTCATTCATTCATTCCATCTTTTCTCTTTCGTTCATTCCTTCCTTCTTTTTCTTCTTTCGTTCATTCATTCCTTCTTTTTTTTCTTTTGTTCATTCATTCCTTCTTTTTTTCTTTCGTTCATTCATTCCTTCTTTTTTTCTTTTGTTCATTCATTCCTTCTTTTTTTCTTCCGTTCATTCCTTCCTTCTTTTTTTTTTCTTTCGTAACGAATGCTTTCTGTGAACTACTCTTTTTCTTTCTTTCTTTCTTTTTCTTTCTTTCTTTCTTTCTTCGTTAGTTTGTTCGTTTGTTCTTTCTTCCTTCCTTTCTTTCTTTATTCATTTATTTCTTTGTTTCTCTCGTTCTTTATTTATTCATTTCGTCCATTTAATCCTTCTTTCTCTATCTTTCTTTCTTTCATTCATTCATTCTTTCTTTCTTTCTTTCGTCCAGGATCCTTTCTATGATCTGCTTTTCTTTCTTTCTTTCTTTTATCGCGTATGCTTTCTGTGGTCACCTTTCTTTTCTTTCTTTCTTCTTTCTTTCTTTCTTTCATACCTTCTTTCTTTCTTTTTTTTTTTTTCTTTTTTTTTCATTCCTGATGCTTTATATGAATTTCGTCTTTTTCTTTCTTTCTTTTTCATTATAATACTGTTTTCTTGGACTTCTGACACTGGGAAACAAGTTTAGAGATTTAAAAGAAAAAGAGTTTTTCAGTAACAACACACAAAAGCGCCAACAGAAAATACTATGTATTATTTGGATTATTCAGACTTGTCCTCATCTTTATTGTTATCTGCATAACGTTTCGGTCGATGTGCCCTCCGGCCTTCTTCAGGTATTTCTTGTTGGACTCGGGAACCTTCTCGAACACGAACAAGAAATACCTAAAGAAGGCCGGAGGACACATCGGCCAAAACCTAGGGCAGATAACAATAAAGATAAGGACAATAGACCGAATAATCCAAATAATACGAATTATCTAGCCTCATCTAAAAAATTCAGAGAAATAGACAATACCATTTATGATCGTCTCAGTTTATAAAACAAGCTTAAGACAAATTATAGGAGGTGCAATCCTTATTGTAATATCCTGATGGAGTAAAATAAGAAGGGATTGCAATTTCATTTTTATTGCAAAGTTTGGTCATAAGTAGTACCTAATGATGTCCGGAATATATATATATAATATATATATATATATATATATATATATATTAACAAAGGTACCCGGTCCATGGTACAATGGACAATAAACAAACTAAGAATGAGTGTATTATAATATTCGTTTATTTTAAGAATAGTCTCTTTTTGTAGTTTACATTTTTGAAACAATCTTGATTTACCATGATAGAAAATGTATTCGTTTAATGTAACAATAAATGCTAAGAATTAAATATTTGCAATTGTCCGTATTACAATTTCTTTTCTTTTTTTTTCTTTTTTTTTTTCTTTGGAGTGGGGTATAATAGTGTTTCATTTATTTATTTATTTATTCTAAAACTCTTTTGTACATACGAAAAAATTAAATTTAGTTCTTAATTCCTTGTTGGAGAATTTATCAGTTTAAATTATTTCCTTCTTTAACCCCAAAAAGTAATAATGAAGCTAATAACTAAAATGAAAGTATTAATTTTAAAAAGTTGAGTTATCGTTAAATGCTTTCGTTTGATTTGTTATTTAATTCGCTGTAAAAATAATTCAATGTATGAAAACACATACAAATTACATATTCAGAGAGATTATTTTATTTTCTTTCTAACCAAATTAATATTTTAAAGATAGGACCAGAAATATGCAGTAAATAAGATTTGATTTTTCGTTAAAATTTAGTCAGAAAAAAATCATACTTTTCAGCTGTCCGAAGCAAAATAAAAGAATATATATATATATATATATATATATATATATATATATATATATATATATATATATATATATATTATGGGGTGAGGAGTTTCATCTGGCTACCGCTCAATGTTGATTTCACTCAACCACACGACAGAAGTCCCTTCATGAAAACTGTTAGAGAAGAGTTATCTCCCCTAACGAACGTTCGACTCTTCACTGATAAAAGTGTAGTATCAGAAATCAATGTGGCTGCTTGATGAAAAGACCACTTGGTGACGGTTTATTGTTTATCCAACCCATCCGGCTGTATCCTGGTCGGTGAGAAAATTTAAAAAACGAAATTTGTTGTGTTTTAAAATTTTGGTATTATTTGGATTATTCGGACTATTGTCCTCATCTTTCTTGTTATCTGTACAACGTTTCGGACGATTTTCCCTCCGGCCTTCTTCGGATATTTCTTGCCGGACTCGGCAGCCTTCTCGAACTTGGGAACCTTCTTTTAGAACATTTAACTGTTGTTTTTTTTTTTATATCTTATTATACCAAACATCTTGGGATTTAACAGAGACGCTCTTTTATCTTGAAACATTCTGCCACCATGAGCTCCACGGTTTTATCTTCTGATAATATTCCCTGGTTTGTTTTAATGAACCTTCAGTGTGATATATCACAGATTGCACAAGCAGATAAAAGATATAGATAATTCAAGACAAGACAAACGCATAAGTCAGCCAATGTCAATGACCTTTTGCGTTTTTATTTCATGAATTGTAACGTTTGGCTTTTGGCTTTGAATGTCTATTATTTTCAGCTGTTGATCTCAACGTATAAAAATGTACAATAACCTTTTTTGAGGGGGTGTTTTTTTATTTGCTTGATTTTTTTTAAAAACTTTTAGTAACTGACGATCAGCCTCACCTATGAATAAAAAGTAATGACCGAATAAAATAACTTTCTGTTTTTCTTCATAAGGATTCCTCATTTGTTTTTCTTTTCTTTTCTTTATTCTCTCTCTCTCTCTCTCTCTCTCTCTCTCTCTCTCTCTCCTCTCTCTCTCTCTCTCTCTCTCTCTCCCTTTCTTTCCTTCGTTCGTTCTAATCTCTTTCTTTTCTTTATTTCTTCCTTTCTTTATTTATTTTGTTCATTCATTCCTTTTCTTTCATTTTTCGGTTTTTTCTTCTCTCTCTCTCTCTCTCTCTCTCTCTCTCTCTCTCTCTCTCTCTCTCTCTCTCTCTCTCTCTCTCTTCCTTCGTTCGTTCGTTTAAATCCCTTTTCTTTTCTTTGTTTCTTCCTTTCTTTATTTATTTTGTCCATTCATTCCTTTTCTTTCATTTTTCTTTTGCCCCGGGTGCTTTCTATGATCTGCTTTTCTTTCTTTCTTTCTTTCTTTCTTTCTTTCTTCCATTCATTGAAGAAGGTTTCTTAGTTCGAAAAGAAGATCCCGAAGAAGGCCGGAGGGCATATCGGCCGAAAAGTTTTGTATATAATAATGAAGAAGTCCAAAAAATCTAAATTAAATAAATTATCAAGTCTCATATCATTTAGATAAAAATCCTAATTATTATTCCATGTTATTTTAAAGGATATATATTTACCCAACCCTTCCACGCGAGTAAGATGTGACACAAGATCAATTTCTTTAAGTGGAAGTTTAACAGGTTTGAATTCAGAGTTTTCCTTCTCATAGATTTCTCGCCTAACCAAAGATTAAGAGTCCAGTCTGTCCTACTATTTACCCACCCTGACCCGGAATTGTAGTACCCGTTAGGATCCCAAAATAGGTTGAAGAGAGAAAAAAAACGAGTTTAAAAAATGTGGTTAAAAATTTGAGTTTAAAAAAAAAGAAATTTGAAAAACCATCAAGAATGAATAAAACAAATGCCATGAAAACCAACCAACCAACCAACCAACCATTCTATCAACACATCCAATAATTCAAACCTAATCTAGTTACAAGTAAATAGAGTTGAAATACCCGGGTATAGCGACACTAGAAACTAAACAGTATCGATTAATCTACCCGAGATTTGATTAATTAATTGATCAATCCACCCTGGTGACGTGTTTTAACAAGTGACCATAGATATAATCATTGAACGTGGTAGAAAAAAAAAACAAGCGAATGACCTGTCATCAATTTTTCAGTTTGAGTGCTTCAAAAATGCATATTAATTAGGACGTCCTCCAAAGCTCCAAAGAAAGGAGTCCTTGTAATTAATAACATCTGCACAAGCGCCACCTGGATCTTTTCAAAGTATTATATTCGCTCTAATTATAGATAAAGTGGGTTAGGATCATCTATTTACAGCGAGTCTTTATCAAAATATAACCTTTTCCTTTTTTTTGTCCTTAAAAACGACAAAGGAGAATTTTTGGTACAATTTTATCTTATTATATTCCATCAAGTAAAGTCGTCGGGGCGGCCTAATGTCGGTATCAGCCATGCAGCGAGGGAGTCTATCCCCTTTTCAATAGCGCTAGACCAAGGAGATTATTTTAGCGTCTGGGGTGGTTAGCTCAGTCGGTAGAGCGTTCGGCTAGAAACCACAAGGTTCCTAGTTCGATACCGGTCCCTGCCAACTCAGCGTTATGAGTAGCACAGGGATCTGTGCGGTAAAGTAAGGAGCTGATGGTAGGTGTGGCGCCCCACCTCAGATGCTAAAACAATCTCCTTGGTCTAGCGCTAGTGAAAAGGGGATAGACTCCCTCGCTGACTGGCTGATACCGACTTTAGACTGCCCCGACAACTTTACTTTTTACTTTTTATATTCCATCAAGATACAATAGTATCAATTATCGACTGCTAACCGTCTATAGTTTATCTTACATATAGACACCTAAAGTATATATTCAGCCTAACACACACACACACACACACACACACATATATATATATATATATATATGTGTGTGTGTGTGTGTGTGTGTGTGTGTGTGTTTATGTTGAAGTTGGGCGTTATTATGAAGCATTTAAAAATAAATGAAGGAACTCGATGTTATGGGGTACTGGATTCACTTATTTTTTATTATTTGTTATCATAAATTTTCAGGATCGTTAGATTCTCTTCTTCAAATGAATGTCGCTCCTGATATCAAATATATTGCTCTGATGATGACCGCTTCTTTGTATACTTTAAAATTTGATGACCGGATTTTACATTTTTTCAATTATTATCATTTTATTTTATTTTGTATTTAAAATAATGATAAATAGAATACAATGTGTACAAGGACAATCTCTGGGTCGAAACACGTGCCGACACTCCAATAAATAGCTAATTTTATCCATTCAACAATTTCTTTCCTTTATTTATTTTTTCAACATAATTGTCGGATTCCCTTCTATTTTTCAACTTACACGCACACACACAGACACACACACACACACACACACACACATATATATATATATGTGTGTGTATATATATATATATATATATATATATATATATAATATATATAATATATATATTAGTAAGGAAAAAGGCTTAAAATCGGCTATTTTGCGGTTATGGATCCATTTCTGCACACAGGTATCTGAATATACCCCTGGGCAGAAATGGATCCCTAACTGCAAAATAGCCGATTTTAAGCCTTTTTCTTTACTAATTATATTGCTCTGTTCAAAAAATTGAACATTGAGCTCTTTAATTGGACCTGGACTAAATATCAAGAATAAAAGTTAACATGAACGATTAAGATACCATGCAAATGGGACGATTAGCAAAAACATTCTTTTTTAATTTAGAAAAAAAAATTTTTGGTTGTTTTGCATATTGACCCTTTTCGGGTCATTTAATACCGAAACATGTTATTTTGACATCACGTTACTTACAGAAAATGCTGTTGCTTAAATGGTTAGCCATCTAAGTATTGAACAGGCTCGTCGTTGCTTAAGTTCGGTGATCTTGTGAGAACCGATGATTTCAACTTGACTTGACCGTAAGCTATATATAGATATGAGGCGCGTGGTCTAATGGTTAGAGTCATAAGAAATGGACTCGTCGACCTGAGTTCAATTCCTAGACAAAGCTGTTCGAATTTCACATAGCGCTAATATCCTTGGGAAAGGTATGAATCCAAACCTCCCTCCAGCTTTGTGTAAATAGCAGGGCAGACTGGGCTCTTTAACCTTGGATAGGTAACCAGCCTAGGAGAAGGAAAACTCTGAATTCAAACCTGGTAAACTCCGCTTAAGAAATTGACCTTGTGTCACATCCTGCTCATGCAGAGGGATTGGTAAATATATATATATATATATATATATATATATATATATATATATATATAGAGAGAGAGAGAGAGAGAGAGAGAGAGAGAGAGAGAGAGAGAGAGAAAGATAGATAGATAGATAGATAGATAGATATGAGGAAATATATTGGAAAGGTGAATAACGAACACAAACAATTCAATTCAATTAATATTTCAACTCTGTTGATTTCAGAGACTTCATCAGAATGAAATTCAAGTCTCTGAGACGAAATATTATTAATTGAATTGAATTATTTGTGTTCGTTATTCACCTTTCCAATGTATTTCCTTTTATCGGGTTTCTCTTATTTACTTCATATATATATACGATTAAAAAGCGAATGGTAGAAAACCAGAGGGTCTGAATATTTCTTAGCTACGTAAATAAGAAACTCGGTCTGGTTTTCGATTATTCGATTTTTAATTGTATATTTAGCTTTTTTTTATCGAGACCTTTTACACGTTTGTTGAGCTGGGAATCCCTTAGTATCTAATATTTGAATATTTATTTATTCTTTCCGTATTTTAATCGTTGACTACGCTACATAAATGGATTCTCTCGTCGATTTCGCCGCATGAGGGTTCATCCAACGAACAACCTACACAGTGGTTTGTGCTGAACCATCCGCACTTTTTCGCACAGTCGATAGGAAAGAATTGGTGCAGAAGAAATGCCACAAACCCAATCAACGACTGGCCTCAGGATTTTCAAATTCTGAGTTTATTCTTCTCCTAGACTGGTTAACTATCCAGGGTTAAAGAGTCCAGTCTTCCCTACTATTTTACCCATAGCTGGATGGAGAATATATGGATTTAAACCTTTTCCAAAGGTATTAGCACTATGTGAAAGACAAACAGCCTTATCTAGGATTTGAACACGTGTCGATCCATGACTCTAACCATTATTCCACGAGAGAGAGAGAGAGAGAGAGAGAGAAGAGAGAGAGAGACAGAGAGAGACAGAGAGAGAGACAGAGTGACAGGAGAAATAGATGTGTGTGTGTGTGTGTGTGTGTGTGTAAATACACTGGTACTTTAATTTACGTGTTTAATTTATCCCACTCGTAACTCAGCTTCCTCGTATACCAAATCAATTTCCCCCATTGAAATGAATTGAAATTCATTAATCCGTTCCAACTTACTCTACCCCTAAAGACACCGTATTTCTGTTACGCTTTTAAAATAAGAAAAATAACAGTGTATTGTTTAAAAACATAATAAAATAGAATTATATGGTGTAATATGTTTTAATGTTTATTTTTTTATACATACTATTTTTCTTCAGCGGGATAAATTTGGAAATTCATATGTTTTTAGTGAATTTATTAAAATAAGCATATCTGAAGCTTGCTCGTAACTAAAATTTTAACTCGAAACTCAAAGCAAAAGATCGCCCGATTGACAGCTCGTAACTCGGAAAATTCGTAAATTAGGGATACATTTAAATAAAATTAAGTTTCCAAATTTGTTACGCCAAGAAAAATATTATTTATAAAGAAAATAAACATTAAAATGTATTAAAGCACATAATTCATTCCATTCTATTTTGTTGTTTTGTTGTTTGATGGTTGGCTTGCTAAAACAGAAATCATGGCATTTCAGTTTATTTCAATGGGGAAAATTGATTCGATACCCTAGAAAATTGATTCACGTGCGTAACGAGTAAAACTCGTAAGTCAAGGTACCACTATATATATATATATATATATTATATAATATATATATATAATATATATATATATATGGGAGATTATGTGCTTAATTGAAGTCATACCTAATTTGAGAATTAATTAGTTATAATTAGATGAATTAGGCGTGCATATCGGTTTAAATGTAAGGCGTAAACAAATCGAGAAAAAAGTTTACGCCGTACATTTAAACCGATATGCAAAAAGTTACGCCTTATATTTAAACCGATATGCACGCCTAATTCATTTAATTATTAACTAATTAATTCTCAAATTATGCATGACTTCAATTAAGCACATAATCTCCCAAAAATTGCCGGCTATCGCCATCTTCAAACTAGTTGTTTGTCCACTTCATATTTATATATATATATATATATATATATATATATATATATTATTTGCTGGGGATGTAGCTGTTGAAATTGGAGTGACGTGAAGGTATCTATTTTTTCTCCTCCCTTCTTGTTACTCTAATAATGAACTTATTCAGACCTTTTACCCAATTTATACACTCTTACTTTTAAACGATTACTGGTTGTTAACTTTTAACAAAGCACCGGTCAAAAGGGCCCTTAAGTCTCTTCTTTCATTTTTTTGGTCTCCTTTTCGCCCTTCTACGTTTTATAGTTGATCTAGTTAACAAAGAATGATTCTATTAAAACTTGTGCATATATATATATATATATATATATATATATATATATATATATATATTGGGAGATTATGTGCTTAATTGAAGTCATACCTAATTTGAAAATTAATTAGTTATAATTAAATGAATTAGGCGTGCATATCGGTTTAAAGTAAGCCTAATGAGTCAGAGAATATCTACCTAGGTTTCTCCTAACAGATCATCAGGATAATTCTGACTCAGGAGGTGCAGATGATTTGGCCTTTTTTTTTTTATATATTTTTTCTCCATGCAAAAGTTTTTTTTTATACTGTCGGAGTTTATAAATAAAATTATAATATATATATATATATATATATATAATACAGTAAAGTCGTCGGTGCAGCCTAAAGTCGGTATCAGCCAGTCAGCGAGGGAGTCTATCCCCTTTTCAATAGCGCTAGACCAAGGAGATTATTTTAGCGTCTGGGTGGAGTGCCACACCTAACATCAGCTCCTTATTTTACCGCACAGATCCATGTGCTACTCATACGCTGAGTTGGCGAGGACCGGTATCGAACTAGGAACCTTGTGGTTTCTAGCCAAACGCTCTACCGACTGAGCTAACCCGGCCCATATATATATATGTGTGTATGTATATATATATATATATGTGTATATATAATATATGTATATATATATGACCAAAGCTTGCCACATACTTGTGGCCTTGAGCCACATACTACTTGTGGCGAAGGGGTAGGGTAAATAGATTCTCTTTAAATCTTTGTTGTTCGAAATTCCCTTTAATTTACGAAATCAACATTTAAAAGAAACTTTTTTATTTATTCATTCATTCATTCCTTATATGGTCATGACTTATATAACGTTAATGTCTAATGACGTGTGCAATGCTTTGTTACTCCACGGTGTTGTCGCAGTTGTGCAACGTATCACTAGTGATACATTTCTATTTATTGGAAAACACGAATCAAGTCGACAGCCGAACTGGAGAGATCAGAATGCCAGCTGCATGGCGTGATCACGTGATTGGAACAAGTTAAATGAAACATTACGGCGTGCTATGATCATGTGACGTTTGGCGGGCAATCCCCTCCGATATCAACGAAAAGCGGGAAATAATGCGTAATGGAGACTCGGTCGACGATAGTCGATGAGTAATAAATACGTAGGTAGAAGGTGTCGAATGGAGGAAGGGTGTTAAAATAACGGAGGAAAGAAAGAAATTAAGAACAGTAAAGAAAATTTCTAAGAAAAAATGGAGAAAGAAAGGAAAAGAGAAAAAAAAAAGGAGGAAAATAAAAACGAAAAAAATGAAAGAGAGAGAGAGGGGGGGGGAGATAGAGACAAAACCAAAAATAAAAATTCTAAGAAAGAAATTGTCACAGTATTCATTATAGTGATAGATAAGTTTTCTACAAGAACATAGAAAGAAAGAAAGAGGGAAAGAAAGAAAGGGAAGGTAAGAAGAAAGATAGAAGGAAGGAAAGAAAGAAAGAAATAAGAAAGAAAGAAAGAAAGGGAAGAAGAAAGAAAGAAAGAAATGAGAAAAAGAAAAGAAAGAAAGAGAAGAAAGAAAGAAAGAAGAAGAAAGAAAAAGAATAGAGAAAGAAAGAAAGAAAGAAAGAAAGAAATAGAGAAGAAAGAAAGAAAGAGAAAGAAAGAAATAGAGAAAGAAAGAAAGAAAAGAAAGAAAGAGAAAGAAGAAAGAAAGAAAGAAAGAAGAAGAAAAGAGAAAAAGAAAGAAAGAAAGAAGAAGAAAGAAGAAAAGAAAGAAAGAAAGAAGAAAGAAAGAAATAGAGAAGAAGAAAGAAATAGAGAAAGAAAGAAAGAAAAGAGAAAGAAAGAAAGAAGAAAGAAAGAAAGAAAGAAAAGGAAATGAGAAAGAAAGAAAGAAATAGAGAAGAAAGAAAGAAAGAAAGAAAGAAGAGAAAGAAAGAAAGAAAGAAAGAAAGAAAGAGAAGAAGAGAAGAAATAGAGAAAGAAAGAAAGAAAGAAAAGAGAAGAAAGAAAGAAAGAAAGAAAGAAAGAAATAGAGAAAGAAAGAAGAAAGGAGAAAGAAAGAAGAAATAGAGAAAGAAAGAAAGAAAAATAAGAAGAAGAGAAGAAAGAAAGAAAGAAAGAAGAAAAGAGAAAAAGAAAGAAGAAAGAGAAAGAAGAAAGAAATAGGGAGAAGAAAGAAAGAAATAGAGAAAGAAAGAAAGAAAGAAAGAAAGAAAGAAATAGAGAAAGAAAAGAAAGAAAGAAAGAAAAGGAAGAAAGAAATCGTCGTAATATTCATTATCATGATATATCAGTTTTCCCCAAGAACATGCAAAGAAAGAAAGAGAGAAAGAAAAAAAGAAAAAAAAGAAAGAAAAAAAGAAAGAAAAGGGGGGGAAGGAAAGACAGAAAAAAGAATGAAATATTAACAGTATTAGTTATTGTGATAGATAAGTTTTCCACAAAACATATGAACAAAGAATGAAAAAAAAAAGAAAGAAAGAAAGAAAGAGAGAGAGAAAGAAAGAAAGGAAAAAAAGAAAGAAGACAAGAAAGAAAGAAAGAAAGAAAGAGAGAGAGAAAGACAGAAAAAAAGAATGAAATAGTAACAGTATTAGTTATTGTGATAGATAAGTTTTCCACAGAACATAAACAAAGAATGAAAGAAAAAAAGAAAGAAAGAAGTAAGACAAGAAAGAAAGAAAGAAAGAAAGAAAGAAAGAAAGAAAGAAAGTATAATGGCATGTCAATATTCGTGGGTTATTTAACGCCAAATACATATTTTAAAAGAACAGTAAAAAAAACAAAAAGAAAGTCGGCGGAATGGCCTATTGTCGATATCAGCTTGACATCGAAGGAGTCTATCCCCTTTTCAATTACGCTAGACCAGGAAGATTGCTTTTGCGTCTGAGTTGGAGCGGCACACTTACCATCAGATTCCCACTTTATCGCACAGATACAAGCTGTGCTATACATGCGCTTAATCAGCGAGGGCCAGTATAAACCAAGAACATTGCGGTTCCGAGGTGAATGCTCTACCGACTAATCTAAACCGGACCCTAGTATTCAAAGAGTACGATTAAATCCATCATCATGAGGTCATGCTGACAGCACGGATTCCCATAACTCTCTCTCTCTCTCTCTCTCTCTCTCTCTCTCTCTCTCTCTCTCTCTCTCTCTCTCTCTCTCTCTTGTCTCATCTATCTCAAATCTGTTCTCATCTATCAATCTATTTGGTCTCACAATTATCTATCTATTCTTCTGTCTATCTAATTACAGTTCTGATTGTTGGTGTTAGCAAGCCATTTATATGGGTAAGTGATAGTTTGGTTTGGTTTGGTTTACGGCATATCAACCTCAGTGGGTCATTTAATGCCGATAAAGTTTTGAAATAAATCAATTCTTAATGGATAATACATTTTTTTTATAAATACATTTTTCTATTTAACCCATGGACGGGACCCTAACAGGTACTACCACTCCGGGTCAGAGTGGACCAGGGATCAATGGTGACGAAGGGGTGCTCCACATTCCCCAAACCTCCAAAACTGGAACCTCACCATCAGATAGAGTTTAACGTCATTCCCAGGACATGTAAACCCTCAGTCACCGCCTTCTAGCACCCATATGATAAAAAGGGGTTGGGGCTTGCCATAAGGGCAATAGGGTTGGGAAAATCATATAGGTGCTAGGGCTTGACGTGATCAGCCGATTGATCGGAGGGGGCCTCTCCGACCGACCGTCTAGCCCAAGATAGGGCCAAAGTGGGGTATTGCAAGTCATGAACTGCTCATCCACCTGGGTTCTATCCTTAAGCATCACGGGTCGCCACCCACGGCCAACAAGTGGGCATATTAGGGGAGTCTTACCCCTCTGCAGAGGTGCAGTCGGTGCATTCTAACGCCCCAGCCGACAGGGCGGTGTATGTGTTGTGTACAGGCGTCAAGCAAACGTTCAGACATTTGACTCCGATTTCGAACTACGTAACAAAACTATGCATTCTATAATTTATGTCAGTTTTATTCTGTATAAACTGCATATGTGTTCCTTAGTATCTATCACATATATTTTACCGTTTAGATTTTATAATAAAACAAGTTATTTATTAACTGCTCCTAAAGTCATCCAGTCACCTCCTGAGTCCGTTTTTGCCTCAACGCCCCCAGATCTTTCCGATGTTTCAGGGGACGGTACCACCCACTTTGGGGACCACTGACCTAGGTTATTATGACCATTTCCTTTCATGTGAGTAAAATCTGAGTTTTTGCAAGCCCAACCCGCATTCCAACAACCGTCGCCATCGAGGTGACAATATTTCTTCTGTTTCTTGCGAAGATTCTTTGACGTTATGATGTTCTCTTCAGATGAAAAGAAATATTTTGGAAGAGCCTGAAGAACACTAAAAGTTATTAATATGTCAGTCCGAAACACCCTTTCCGGCGTCGAAGGAAATTCAGTTTTTATTCAAAAACGTTTTAAAACTGCATTTAGCACATCCGATAATGACGTACAGGATGATGAAATATTCCAATACACATTTCCGACTTGAACACACCACACACACACATACACACACACACACACACACGTACACACACACACACACACACACACACACATATATATATATATATATATATATATATATATATATATCTGTGTGTGTGTGTGTGTGTGTGTGTGTTAATCTTATTAGTAAACCATTGCGGTAAGGAAAAAGAAGCCGGCAAATAGTTTAATAGTAAAAATATACTACTAAACTTCACCTGGGGAAAAATGAAAAAAGAAAAGACCAAGAGGGTCGCACCAACCGAAAATAATCGATTAACACTATAACAAATGGCCAAAAGAAAAATATATATATATAGAAAAAAATATATATATAGAAAAAAATATATATATATTTATATATAAACCGCTAGGATTGTCTAAAGCTAAAATGTAAAAACTACTCGATACCTAAGTAGAGCAAATAATAAAGTTAAACTTAATGAATCAGATATACCTACTAATAGTTAATAGTTAATAGAGTCAGATTCTTGCCCAGATGAACTACTAAGCGAAACTATTAGTAGGTATATATGACTCATTAGGTTTTACTTTATATATATATATATATATATATATATATATATATATATATATATAGTAAAGTCGTCAGGGTGGCCTAAAGTCGGCATCAGCCAGACAGCTAGAGAGTCTATTCTCTTTTCACTAGCGCTAGACCAATGAGATTGTTTTGCGTCTACCATTAGTTCCTTACTTTACCACACAGAACCCTGTGCTACTCATACGCTGCGTTGGCGTGGGCCGGTATCGAACCAGGACCCTTTTGGTTCCTAGGCAGACACTTTACCAACTGACCTAAACTGGCCCTAGGGCAGTGTAGATTTGAATTGAACAGCGTTTGGTTACTGACATTTTCTCGCCAATATATATATATATATATATATATATATAATTATATAATATATATATATGTGTGTGGTGTGTGTGTGTGTGTGTGTGTGTGTGTGCAGCAGATTCTCTTGTTGGTATGTTTTTATTTTAAATGGCAGAAAAGAGCTTAGTGTTCGTGTTATTATTCAGTTTTTCTTTTTGGTAAAAGGGGTGTCTTAACTTTTGTTATAGGCAACATAGAACTGCCCAAAGTCTCTGTCGGTGTAGTCCGAGTACGGGCACTTTCGATCATCTTCAGTCATTTTCGCAGGCGTGGGTGTTTCTATGTTGTGGAGTGCTGGATTAGTTCAAGGAATTTCTAGGTAGGTGTGATGTCATGTGTGAACGCGTAGGCCTTTGGTGTTGTTTTGAAGTGTAAAGATAACAGGTTAGGATCACGTGACTATGGATCATGAGGTGGAAGTGTTTGTACCATCATGTTCTTCCAGAAGTCCCATCCTAAACAAAAATAAATTTTGTAGGGTGTCTATTCTTTAAGATTATCGCTTGAAGTCGATTAACGCTATATAATACTCGAACTACACTACCAGAGACTTTAGACAGTTTTTAAACTGTGGAAAAACACAGTTAAGGATAATGACAGTAATAATCTATATATAAAGGGGTAATTTATGAGGAAGTGCGTCCCGGTTTCCTGCCTCAAAAATTGCTACCCGGTGACTATTAAAATAACGACCCAGCTCAGTCTATTCAAAACTATCCATCTTCATATCTATCTATCTAAAGTAAAGTTGACGGGGCGGCCTAAAGTCGGTATCAGCCAGGGAGTCTATCCCCTTTTCAATAGCGCTAGACCAAGGAGATTGTTTTAGCATCTGAGACGGAGCGCCACACCTACCATCAGCTCCTTACTTTACCGCACAGATCCCTGTGCTACTCATACGCTGAGTTGGCGAGGACCGGTATCGAACTAGGAACCTTGTGGTTTCTAGCCGAACGCTCTACCGACTGAGCTAACCCGGCCTATCTATCTATCTATCTATCTATCTATCTATCTATCTATCTATCTATCTATCTTCAATTGGTTATATTTATCTATATTACTTTAAATACTAAGATTTTTTTTATTCATGTTTGTTTAATGTCTTGTTTTAGTTTAAATAACCAAGAATTACGACAAAAAAAGAAGCGACCCCCCCCCCCGAATACATTTACTTGTCGAAAATATCTATCTATCTCCATTTGTTCATATCTATCTATATTATTTTGTTTGTTTATTTATCTATCTATCTATCTCAGTCTGTTCCAAACTATATATCCATCTTCATATCTAAACAAGAATTACGACAAATTACGATAAAGCTGGGGTTGTTATTTTGATAGTAAACGGGTAGCAATTTTTGAGGCAGGAGACCGGGACGCACTTCCTCATAAATTACCTATAAAGGGCAGATGTGTGTATGTATGTATGTGTGTATGTCCGACTGAAACTACGAAAATAAAACAACGGCAAAGTAAATATATATACACATTCACTATCACCAGAGCTTGCTTTTTGTACAAAAATAATAAAGATTTTTATTTATATCTGGAACGATATTTAAAAATTAGGATTTTAATAGTAAGAAAAGGGAAAGTCATTTGTTGCATTCGTGATTAAACATAAATCACTTATATAAGACCAAAACAATCAGTGGATCTGCGAGACTAACTTTTTATTATACCCCCTCTACCCAGGCAACGCCGGGTAGCCACTTCTAGTAATATATAAAATAAACAAGAAAAACACCATAATAAATTACACACAATAGAAGAAATAAAGTAGCAAATCGCTAAATTGATACAATACTAGGTGAGAACGCCGTCACTAGAATCCGACACAGAAAGCCACCTTTCCCATCATGCCTCACAAACTAAACCAGTCTACCCAACACGTCTCAGATGCTTGAATCCTTCTATGATGCACCACACAAAGAAAACCAGTTTTCTCACCATGCCCCACAGACTAGCCTTCCCACCATGACTCAGGTGTTTGACCCTCCCTATGATGCACCACACAACAGCATATAAGAAAAATACGAACACAAATAATTGGCAGGGTTTGAAAATTGCATATGTGACAAACTATCAATTAGCAAGCGTTGTTGACTTCATATATTCGCTCCCCTAACTCCATATATATATATAGAGAGAGACAGAGACAGAGACAGAGAGAGACAGAGAGAGAGACAGAGACAGAGACAGACAGACAGACAGACAGAGACAGAGACATAGACAGACAGATAGATAGACAGACAGACAGAGATAAATATATAGATATCGATTAAATTATAACATTTCTAAAATTATGGATACTATATTTCCGTTACTTTTGTTTCATGATTTTCAAATGGGAGTATAGTAAAAAGTAAAAAGTTAAGTGTTTGTATACCGTGAGGTTCACGTGGCGAAATCCTTTAACGCGAGACATATACCCAAAAACATATAACGTGCTTAGGTATAACTGCTCGTAGCCTTCAAATGTGAGAGACAAAAAGAAGAATAAATGAAATGCAATAGAAGAAAGAAAGTAGCAAAGTTTTTTTTCTCACATTTGAATACCACGTGCAATAATACACGTTATAGGTATTCAAGTAAATGTGGTTACACGCTTTAAACTTAAGTAACGGAAATATAGTATCCATAATATTATAATTTTAGGTTTTATACCTGCTCTACTATTATGGCATTGAGCACTCTTTCTATGTAAACACTTTTCTCATTTGATCGGCAGTCATTCATGTTATATATATATATATATATATATATATATATATATATATGTGTGTGTGTGTGTGTGGTGTGTGTAAAAATGGAAATTGGAAATGAATCCGACAATATGAGGAAGAATGAATAAAGAAAAGAAAGAACAGAATGGATAATAAAAGATGAATTTAATCAATATCACTTACACATGTGTTTCGGTCAGTTCATCTGTGTGAAAATATTCCGCACACAGAGAAGATTCGACCTTCATCAGAGTGAAATTTTATTTTGAATGAAAAAATTCGTTGGGGAAACACGGAGAATTTTTAGAAATGTTCGAAGAGAATTTTTTTTAAATCACTTATGGAACGCTGAAATAGAACCGTTAGAATTTGGATATTTGATTTTTCTAGGAGTTATTTCTAAAAAATTCTCCATTTTTCCCCAACGAATTTTTTCATTCAAAATAAAATTTTACTCTGATGAAGGTCGAATCTTCTCTGTGTGCGGAATATTTTCACACAGATGAACTGACCGAAACACATGTGTAAGTGATATTGATTAAATTCATCTTTTATTATCCATTCTGTTCTTTCTTTTCTTATTCATTTTTCCTCATATATATATATATATATATATATATATATATATATATATGTAAACAAGGTTTGTTTAGAATGGCTTTTTGCCGATAATTTTTTGGAGAATAAGTGCTTAATTGGAGTCGTACCTAATTTTGAAAATTAATTAATTAATAATTAATTAGGCGGGAATACCTATTAAATGTATGGCTAAACAAATCGAGAAAAATCAATCTCTGTATGTACATTTCGGCCTATTAGGCCTCATCAGCAGAGCTATAGATCGGAAGATCGCCCTGTGCGTGATTTGAAACCGGACTGCCAAGCTGACAGGCCGATCCCATAACCCCAACACTAAACGAACTTCTTAGATTTTATGATTTGTTTAGAGTAGGTTAACATTCCTCTTCTAGTGACTTTTATTACACGACGATATGATAAGTTGTAAACAAGGTTTGTTTAGAATGGCTTTTTGCCGATAATTTTTTGGAGAATAAGTGCTTAATTGGAGTCGTACCTAATTTTGAAAATTAATTAATTAATAATGAATTAGGCGGGAATACCTATTAAATGTATGGCTAAACAAATCGAGAAAAATCAATCTCTGTATGTACATAGGCCTAATAGGCCGAAATGTACATACAGAGATTGATTTTTCTCGATTTGTTTAGCCATACATTTAATAGGTATTCCCGCCTAATTAATTATTAATTAATTAATTTTCAAAATTAGGTACGACTCCAATTAAGCATATATATATATATATATATATATATATATATATATATAACCCTTTGCCTACCAAATTATATTTATTCCATTCAACTGGTTCCCTGGTGCCCCTGGATCAAGTGTCAATCTCATGGTTGGTTCATAGCCCTGTCGGTTGGAGCTTTAGAATACACCGATTGCACCTCTGTAGAAGGGTAAGACCCCCCCCAATGGGGTCACCTGTTGACCGTGGGTAGCAACCCGTGATGATTAAGGATGGAACCCAGTTGGCTGAGTTGTCCATGACATGCAGCACTCCACTTTGATTCTTACTTAGGCTAGACGGGTGGTCGGAGAGGCCCCATCAGATCAATCGGCTGGTCATGTCAAGCCCTAGCACCTATATGATTTTCGCAACCTTTTTGGCTTTATGGCAAGTCCCAACCCATATAATCATATATGTGCTAGAAGGCGGTGGCAGATGGTCTTATTGTCCTGGTTATGACGTTAAACTATATTTGATGGTGAAGTTCCAGTTCTGGAGCCTCGGGGAATACTCCACATTCTTTATCACCATTACTCCCAGGTCCGCTCTGACACGGAGTGGTAGTACTTGTGAGCCCCATCTATGGGTTAAATAGAAATATAAAAAAAATGAGTACCCATCAAGAATAAATTTATTTCAAAACTTTGTCAGCATTAAATGACCCACCAAGGTTGATTTGCCGTAAAACAAAACAAACAGGGTTGGTTCACAGACAAAACAAAAGATGGTGTGTGTGTGTGTGTGTGTGTGTGTGCGTGCGTGCGTGTGCGCGCTTGTGTGTGTATTTTTAAGGAAGGAAACAATATCATTTAGTTGTTATAAAAAGACATTTAGAATGGAGATGTTTACTTCTGAAATTACTTACTCAGCTGGAAGAACAATATGTCAGCGTCTTCTTGATAAGGGTTAGGATATAGAACAATATTTACACAGAAAGATTGTGATGTGTTTTTGAACTTAAACTCTAAAGTCACAAGACACAACTGAGTCACATAAAATACGTTAAACGTGTTAGATAAAATAAAAATCGCACAGTGCCTATCAAAAATGACAGAATTATCAACGAACTGATCAGTTTTTCTATCTAGAATCGGAATATCTGCACAGTTCATGTTGGATCAGTGTTGCTCGATGGCATTTATATCAAGTATCGAATTGTACAATATGGTCCGAAAGTCTTGTCACCCCTACACATTTTTTAGAAGGAAAAAATATATATTACATGATATAACCTTTAATTCTTGAAAATAATTTATTTTTTGAAGATTTTTAGAGGTAAAATAATTACATAACTTATATATCTTATTAAAATAAAAAAGTTAAGTCGTCGAGGTGGCCTAAAGTTGGTATCAGCCAGACAGCGAGTGAGTCTATCCCCTTTTCATTAGCGCTAGAGCAAGGAGATCTACCACACAGATCCCTGTACTACTTTTAGGCTGAGTTGGCTAGGGCCGGTATCGAACCCGGAACTTTGTGGTTCCTAGTCTGACGTTCTACCAAGTGAGACCAACCTCTAGTATATGTTTTCTTGGGACTTCTTCGGGCAGAAAAGTGGGGAAAAAAGGAGTTCCTGGGTTCCCTACTCCGATAAAGCACCTCCGCATTGCTTAAAAGGTGAAGGTCAGCGTTTTCCTATACTGACTGACGCAGGTACATGAATTGCGTTTTTTTTCTTGCCCACAGTTCTCACTTTAAAGTAACCATGTGTACTATTCCACACCTGTAGTTGGTCGGTTGGTTGGTTGGTTGGTTGGTTGGATTTGATGGCATGCCAACCCTGGGGTCATTTTCCGCCGAAGACGTTTTTTTTTATTCATTCTTGTTGGGTATTCAAATTTTTCTTTTTAAACTCATTTTTATAACATTTTTCAAACTCATTTTTTTTCATCTACTAGCTTCCATCCTTAAGCATCACGGGTCGCCACCCACATTCAACATGTGGTCCCATTGTGCGCTCTTACCCCTCTGCAGAGGTGCAGTTCTAAAGCCCACCTGACAGATCTTGATAAAATTGCGGACAACAGTTTAAAAATCAAAATAATACATTATGAACTTCGTTACTAATATTCATCCTAAAATAGATTGTGATTTCAAAGCTGGAGAGAACGTATTATTCCTTGATCACGTGATAAAATCGAACTTCGAGAAGAAGGGGAAGATCGAAATTGATTTATGTCTATTTTGGCAATTTTTCCAAATCATTTAAAAAATCAAAGAAAAAGACAAAAAGGAAGTATGATAGTTCCGTTTTCGTGGTTGACGATGTCGGTATGTGAGTGGGAAGTTTTTTTGTTTTTTTTGCATTATCTAGAGTCATGTAATAATGGGTTTAAAAGAAAGAATGCATGTGCATCAAATGGGAAAGTGTGTGCACTTAGTTGGTTAGTGGGTTGCTTGGTTGGTTGGATTTTACGGCATGTCAACCCTCGGGTTATTTTATGCCGAAGACGTTTTGTTTTATTCATTCTTGTTGAGTATTCAATATTTTTCCCCAAAACTCAATTTTTTACATACATTTTTTTTCAAACTCATTTTTTGATTTATTTAACCCATACGTCGGACTCTAACATGTACTACCACTCCAGATCAGAGTGGACCTGGGAATAATGGCGATGAAGGTGTACTCCACACTCCCCAGAGCTCCGGAATTGGAACCTCAACACTAGATGCGGTTTCACTTCATACAAAGCATACTAAGACCCTCAGTCACGGCCTTCCAGAACATATATGAAAAGAGTTGGGGGGTTGCCATTAAGTCAATACAGTCGGGACAATCAAATAGTTGCTTGGGCTTGACGTGACCAGCCGATTGATCAGAGAAGGTCACTCCGATTAGCCATCTTGCCTAAGTGAGGCCAAAGTGGAGTGTCACATGTTATGGATGTTGGAGGTTTTGTAATATAAGGTGTGCAGAGGTCCATCACTTAAACTTACAGACTCTGCCTGGGCACGTGGTCAAAGCTAGCCAATCAACAGCTCGAATATATTATATGTTGCCTTTATGGCAAGACCCAACCCTTTTTATTATATGGGTGCTAGAAGGCGGTGGCTAAAGGTCTTACTGTCCTGAGTATGACGTTAAACTCTATCTGATGGTGAAGTTCCAGTTCTGGAGGTCTGGGAAATGTGGAGCACCCCTTCATCACCATTGCTCCCAGATCCACTCTGATCCGAAGTAGTGGTGCCTGATAGGGTCCCATCAATGGGTTAAATAGAAAAAGTTTGTATAAAACTAATTGAGTGCCCATACCCTAACCTGCCCATCAAGAATGAATAAAACAAAAACGTCTTCGGCATAAAAGGACCCAATGGGTTGACATGCCGTTAAAATCCAATCAACCAACCATCATCTTTATCGGGGTATATAAAAACACAACGTTTAGGTAGTTGTACTCCCCGGTCGTCTTCAGGTGTTCCTTGTCAATGCGAGCATAGCAATGATTCAACTTGGGAATCTCGTCTATGCTCCGACAGAAAAGGAACACCTGAAGCAGTACAATTATTTCGGCCCTGTACCGTACAAGCTAACATCGTTGATCCCAGGGGGCCATCCCCCAGGCAACACTTCCCCTTGATTTAAAGTGGCAGGGCTGGGTTTATTTCACAGTGCCTGAGGCGACTCCTTGAGTGGGAATGCCGACGGAATCCACGCATTTTTTGCACCCGCCACCCATGATTCTTCGGTTTGTGGGTGGTCCCACATTAATAGAGCCTTGTGCTTAACCCAGTACACATGGGGTACGTAGTAAATATCTTAGTATGTAAATATGGTTAACAGTATTAATAATGTAAATCAATTTTATCAATAAGTGAGGTTTGAATAAAAATGAAATCAAGTAGAATGGGATGTAAATAACTCAGGGAGCTGTGACTTGAATAGTAATATAGTTTCGGTTACAGACAGAAAAACACACAATCTCCGTTATAATAAGAGATGTGCGCTTATAAGGATCTGTTTAATTAGAAAACCAAACGATATCCACCAATCAGAAAGTGTTGTAAACAATAGATGACCAATAGAAAATTACTAAATTTGTAGAATGAAAGAAGATCTTCCGGAAGTTGAAATTCTTCTTTTTTTTCTTTCTTTTTTTTTTTTCGTTCTTTTTTGAGATTGAATATTTTTACGGTTGTTAATATTTCATGGAATATAATCCGAGTATTGGTCGTGTGGACTCCACTATAGCAATTAAAACACGGTTGCGGGTAAAGAAAACATCTTTTAATGCAATTATACGCTTCCTGTTTAGAAAGTGGTTGATTCTATGAAAACACTGCATTCTTCAAGTCAGCAGCAAATAGGCGGGAAAAAAAACAAGCACCATGAGACGTATAGATAAGATACATTTGCACTTCATATAATAATAATGCATTTACACACAATCACGTGACTTAGATATGGTCAGAATGTCTTTGGTATCTGTTAAATATGTTATATGTATATAAAGAAAACATTATATATATATATATACATATGAAAGGTAAAATGGATATGAATCCGACAATATGTGTAGAAAGTTTTGTAGAAAAAACAACAAGATGTTAAAAGTTTTGCTGACAGAAATCTCTTTCAACCATATGCGGTCTTAATCAAAGCAACATTGTAAACGGAAAAACGAAATAAATATATGTTGCTTTGATAAAGATCGCATATGGTTGAAACAGATTTCTGTCAGCAAAACTTTAAACATCTTGTTTTTTCTACAAAACTTTCTACATATATACATATATATTTATTTATTTTACAAAGTTTTCACAGATCAATGTTCATTATAAACAGCGACCCAGGTTTCATGCCAAGGGGCAATCATCAGGTTGTTGAGCAAGATCCCTTGCTCAACAACCTGATGATTGCCCCTTGGCATGAAACCTGGGTCGCTGTTTATAATGAACATTGATCTGTGAAAACTTTGTAAAATAATAAATATTAGCTCTTACAATTTGTGATTGAGCACTGTATTTTCTTTGTTTCATCACAAAAAAAAATGTGTTTTTACATATACCTATATACATATATATATATATATATAGAAAGAGAGAGACAGACAGACAGACAGAGACAGGGACTGAAAGAGGGAGAAAGACACGTGTTTGTGAGTTTTTGTGTGTATGTATGTATGTGCGTATGTCTGTGTTTGCCCATGCATGCCCACACACAAAAGCTGAAGAAATGATGCATCAGTGTGTGTATGTGAGTGTGGGCGGGTGTGCGTATATGTATGTGAGTGTGCCCATACACTGAAGGTTTGTGCGATGCATTAGTATGTGGGAGTGTGCGTGTGTGGGTGTGTATATGCGTGTACATGTGTATTTGTGTACGCTCGTGTGTATGTGTGTGTGTGCGCATGCACATGTGTGTGCCCATACAATAGGTGATGCATCGGTGTTTGTGGATGTGTGTGGGTGGATATGTGTGTGGATGGATGTATGTGGGTGGATGTGAGTATGCGTGCGTGCCCATACACAAAGGTTTGAGTGATGAGTGTGAGTGTGAGTATGTGCATGTGCATGTGCATGCGCGCGCGTGTGTGTGTGTGTGTGCGCGCGCACGTGCAAAGACTGAAGAAGTAATATATCGGATTGATTGTGAATGTCAAGAAATGAACACGTGATGAAGATGGTCACGAGCAAGATATTTTTTCCTCGTTCATTTTGCATTGAATTTCAGCTGCAACTCTTTTGCCTTATTATTGCCCTTTTCCCGCCCCCTCTCTCTCTCTCTCTCTCTCTCTCTATATATATATATATATATATATATATATATATATATATATATATGGAAATAAATCCGAGAATATGAAGAAATTTATTATATTTTTTGAAAGACGAGCCGCGATCCGCACACGCTCGTCTTTCAAAAAATATAACGCTGAACAAATACAGTAACAATTTTTTTATAAATATTTTTCTAACTACTGTATTTATAAAACATATATATATATATATATATATATATATATTATATATAAGTGCTTAATTGGAGTCGTACCTAATTTTGAAATTAATTAATTAATAATGAATTAGGCGGGAATACCTATTAAATGTATGGCTAAACAAATCGAGAAAATCGATTGATTTTTCTCGATTTGTTTAGCCATACATTTAATAGGTATTCCCGCCTAATTCATTATTAATTAATTAATTTTCAAAATTAGGTACGACTCCAATTAAGCACTTATTCTCCCAAAAATTATCGGCAAAAAGCCATTCAAAACAAACCGTGTTTACATTATATATATATATATATATATATATATATATATATGTGTGTGTGTGTGTGTGTGTGTGTGTGTGTATGTGTGTGTGTGTGTGTGTCACTGAATATTCTCCATTAACTCTCAAACCGAAAGCGTCTCTTAAATTTTCAAAAAAGATTCTTTTTTTCGAGCACATCCAAATTTTCTGTATTCATAGCGTTTTATTTTCAAATATCAAAATATCTTGCCCTGAAGAAGACCGCTTTTTTATATACTTAGATTTTTTTTGATTTTTTTTATTATTATTATTATTATTATTATTATTATTATTATTATTATTATTATTTACTCCTTTTGAGTTTTCACATCAGTGTTAGCTGATGGTCTTTCACTGGAGTCTGAGTGACAGCAAGTCTCCTCAGGTCTTCAGGACTCTTCTGAGTATTTTGGCAGATTGCAGCAGTGCAGTGCTCTGAATGGTTTCAATTCTTCCTCTGATTTCCAAACTTTCCAAACACTTTTCCAACCCTTTTGGGACCGTTCCAAGTGCACCAACTACAATTGGTATAATTTTTACTTTCATATTCCATAATTTTTTCAGTTCTCTGGCAAGGTCCAGTATTATTATTATTATTATTATTATTATTATTATTATTATTATTATTATTATTATATTTTGTATTTAAAATAATAAAAAATAGAATACAATGTATACCAGGACAAAATTCTGGTCGAAACACGCGTCGGCATTCCAATAATTTTTATTCATACATTTTCTTTCCATTTATCTTTCAACTTAATTGTCGTATTCACTTCCGTTTTTTCTCACTTACACACATATATATATATATATATATATATATATATATATATATATATATATATATATGAAGATCCTGGCATTATTGGTGTTCGATTGGCTCAGGTCCACTCTGATTCTTCATTGATTTTCACCTTTTATTTCTACTGAAGCTGGAAGCCAATTTTTTCTGGGATGGACTCAACGTCAAATAACGTTCAATCGACCGTGAAATGTTCTACGCAATAAGAATATCAACTGAAGCCACCAGTTACCCGATTACAATATAATGAAAAGAATACCACACACACACACACACACACACACACATATATATATATATAAGTATATATAATACCACACACACACACATATATATATACATACATATATATATATGTATATATATATAAAAAATAAATTATTTGCTCTACTTAGGTATTGAGCACTTTTTACTTATTAGCTTTAGTCTCGTGGCGGTTTTATATGAATATATATATCTTATATATATATATATATTCATATAAATTGTTTTTTCGTTTGGTCAAAGTATTGTACCAATAGATAATTTTTTTGTTGGTACGATTATCTTGGTCTTTTCTTTTTTCCAAAAACTTTTTCTCCCCGGTTGATGCTTGGTAGTATATCTTTACAATCAAACTATTTGATTTTTTTTTCTCACCGCAAGGATTTACCAATAATTTTGGTATATTATATTATATATATATATATATATATATATATATATATATATATATATATAACGAACACATTTACAAGAATATCATATATTAAGCTTAGCTAAGTCTGATACAAGGTCCCCCAGTGAGAATCGATCTCATTAACAAAAGTCTGCTTGAAAAGCTTGCAAACTATTACACCTCGTCAGATGCCCTAAAGTCAGTTGCTAAGCTATGGTTAATTTAGCATAAGACTAGAACTGTGGGCCACCAGTAAGAATCGAATTCATTAACACTGGACTACTAGTTTAGCGGGCTAATTAAAACTCCGCGTGAGGTACCCAAAACCAAGCATAGCTTAAATTTGGCACAAATCTGCAAGTATGCTAGCTTGTTAACCATTACACATCGATAGGATGCCCTTTTACTAAACATATATAAGCACACGTCACGTGAAGAAACTGGACAGCTTTCACCTCAGATGCCTACGCCGCATTCTACGCATTCGCTGGCAGGACAAAGTCCCCAACACAGAAGTGCTGGAACGAACAAACGTAAACAGCATGCCCGCCATCATCTGCGAGAGACGCCTGTGCTGGCTTGGCCATGTCAGGAGGATGGACAAAGGCAGCATCCCCAAAGACCTACTGTATGGTGAACTAGTAGAGGGCAGCCGACCGGCAGGGAGACCACGCCTACGCTTCAAAGATGTCTGCAAGAGAGACATGAAGACATGTCACATTGACATAAATACATGGGAGGCTTGTGTAGAAGACCGTGCGACCTGGCACCTCCTCGTCAAACAAGGAACGAAAAGGAGTGAAAAAGAGAGGAAAGAAGCCACCACAGAAAAGAGAGCTAAAAGGAAGGAGAGACAACAGCACCTCAACACCTACAGAAAGCATCACCTTTTGTTTGCAATCACTGTACCAGAGACTGCCATTCAAAGATCGGTCTGTTCAGCCACTCACGTAGCTGTAGGTAAACAAAAAAATGGACATTACGCCATCGACTTAAATAGACGGAAGGTTTCCAACAAAAAAAAAAAGCACAACACAAAGAGGCTAATCAAGGATAATTTTTTAAAAAGTTGTTGTTGTTTTTAAGCTAGTTTGGGTGGTCAGTCTTTCCTTGTGCACTGAAGATTCCGAATAACACTTCTCAAGCCATTGCTTTGCTTGAACAGTATTCTTTCCCATCAGAAATCAATGCTTTGTCAACACACGAAATTCAGATTTTTCCATTGTTTTGAAATTTTGCATCAGTAGTTTCACTTAGATAACTGTAATTTGCAAACTAATAATCTGATTGGGCTCAAATTTTGCCACGTGCCATTTGAAGGTTATTACTTTATAAAAATCATATGCATTTTTTTTATTAGTGGCGCCATCTATATGTTAGACCCGGGACTTATTGAGTGATATGTGACTAATGAAATAGAGGGACTTAAATAAATACCCATCTGTCTGGTTAAATACTCCGGTTTCGGGGGAAGAGAGGAGCTCAGAAATCGGAAAGATGATGTAGATATAGATAAGACCCAAGAGAAAAGCAAGTGTGGAAAATATGAAGAAAGAGGCGAACAATAAACCACATAATAAGTGAATGTAGCTAACTGGTGCTGGAGGACTAAAAGAGAAATCACAACTGAGTGGAGTAGGTGATCCACTATGATCTGTGTAAACTTTTATTATACTGACAGATGATATATGCACAAACCAGAATATTTTGGAAAGATGGTTATAGGATTTTTAGACAACTTCAACAAATTCTTAATCACAGGGATCAGCAAACTTTTTTCACGGTGGGACGGATAATTGAAAAAATAACGAGCGCGGGCCACATTATTATTGTGTTCAATACTTGCTAGCCATAACGAAAGCTTGGAGAAAAAGATGTAAAATAAAATTTATCTGTCCATGTTATATTCATGGATGAGTGGCGTAAGATGCACAAAAACAAATTTAACCAACATATTTATTTTTAAAACATTAATCATATTAACGGCGAAATATCTTGATAATAGTTTCCTTTATTTATAAGTAAAGAGTGCTCAATATCATTGATAGAATATGTATATATACACATATATATACACACATATATATATATATATAGAGAGAGAGAGAGAGAGAGAAAGAGAGAAAGAGAGGGGAGGGAGGGATAGAGAGAGGGGAGAGAGTGGCGGAAGATAGAACGGGAGGGATAGAGGCGGAATTAAGACTAAATGATACAACATAGAAACAAAATTAATAATTTAATTGTTCAATATATTTTGAGAAACCTCTTATATCTGTATCCAGATATAAGAAGTGCCCGTGGTGTAATGGTTAGAGTCGTAGGAAATGAACTCGTCGACCCGAGTTCAAATCCTAGACGAAACTGTTTACATTTCACATAGCGTTAATACCCTTGGGAAAGGTATGAATCCAACTATACTCCCTCCAGCTATGAGTAAATAGTAGGAGAGACTGGACTCTTCAACCTTGGTAAGGCAACCTGTATAGGAGAAGGAAAACTCTGAATTCAAACATGTTAAATTCCGGTTAAGAAATTGGCCCCGTGTCGCATCCTGCTCGTGCGGAGGGGTTGGTAAATATGTATATATGTCTGTATCTAGATTAAACTCCGCTTAGAAAATTGTCCTTGTGTCACATCCTACTCGTGCGGAGAAGTTGGGAAATATACATATGTGTGTGTGTGTATGTGTGTGTGTGTGTGTGCGTGTGTGTGTATCTAGATAGATAGAGAGACAGAGGAGCAGACTACAATAGATAGATAGATAGATAGATAGTTTATTAGTTAAATGAGTTGATTTCGTGGACCCAATTCCTAAAATTCATTGACATAAGAAAAATATGATTTCTCAAAAGAATGAACATATATTGATAAAAAAAAATAAAGCTGCAATACTCGAAGGATGTTGCTGACTTGAACCTGCTTACAACATAATCAATAAGTCTGGGTTAATCTTAATACAGACTTTATAGTGAAACCGAAAACATATTGATCAGTATATGTAATATAGCTCTTCTACTCACAGGTTTTATCTTGAAATAATCGAGATGAATACTCGGTGTGTCTCAGTTTTATTTGCATTAGTGTACATGCCTAAAAGAATTCGTAAGTAGCAGCGACCTCTAACTATAAGTAAAGGTTATATGAACGAGACACATGTGTGCAATTTCTGTCCAATCACGTGCGCAGTTACCGACCAGCCATCAGATCTGCACTGGGCACGTGTTGCTGGCAATATGCTGTGTCTTCAGTCTGTTTATTCAGTCTTCGTTGGCTGCCGATTCCATGAAATGGAAAAAAGGAAGAGAAAGAGAAAGAAAAAGTAAAGATGTACAGGTGGGCAAAGAGAGGGAGGAAGAGTTTCGGAGAGAAAAATAGAAAAACGAAGAAAAGTGGGAAATGGGTGAGGATGAATGAGAAAGAAAGAAAGAAAGAAAGAAAAGAAGAAGAAAGAAAGAATATAAATAACGGAGGAGAAAGAAAGAAAAGAAAGAAAGAAAGAAAGAAAGAAAGAAGAAAGAATACAAATGACAGAGAGAAAGAAAGAAAGAAAGAAAGAAAGAAAGAAATAAGGAGGAGAAAGAAAGAAAGAAAGAAAGAAAGAAAGAATACAAATGACAGAGCAGAAAGAAAGAGAAAGAAAGAAAGAAAGAAAGAAAGAATAAATACAAATGACGGAATAAAGAAAGAAGAAAGAAAGAATATAAAATGAGAGAAGAAAGAAGAAAGAAGAAAAGAAAGAATAATATAAATGATAGAGGAGAAAGAAAGAAAAAAGAAAGAAAGAATATAAATGACGGAGGAGAAAGAAAGAAAGAAAGAAAGAAAGAAAGAAAAGAAAATACAAATGACAGAGCAAAAAGAAAGAAAGAAAGAAAAAAGAAGAAAGAAGGAAATAAAGAATAAATATAAATGATGGAATAAAAAGAAAGAAAGAAAGAATAAAAATGATGGAGAAGAAAGAAAGAAAGAAAGAAAGAAAGAAAGAAAGAATACAAATGACGAAGAAAGAAAGAAAGAAGTAACATAAAAAATAAGAAACGAAAAAGAAAATTAAAGAAAAGAAAAATGAGAAATAGAGAGTGGGAATGTTAAGTCGTTGAGGAAAGACTACAAATACAAGAACTATATCCCCGTATTTGAAATATTGGCGCAACCAATCTTCACTTCCCATTTGACATTATACTGTACTAAAAAACTAAATTCACGATATATGAAGAAGTTAAGTGAGAATGACAAGAGAAATGCAGTGGTACCTTGACTAACGAGTTTAATTCTATACGCTCGTAATTCAACTGCCTCGTATATCAAATCAATTTTCCCTATTGAAATTAACTGAAATGCCATTAATCCGTTCCAGCTTACTACCGCTTAAAAACACCCTAATTTTTTGTAACGTTTTTTTTAATAAGAAAAATTGCACTGTATTGTATAAAAACATAATAGAATAGAATATTATGAATTACTAGCAAAATAAAAAAACACCCTCCGGGTGATGTAAAAATAGATTTTTGAAACATATTGCCTGAAGGGTGGGAGTAAAAATTCAATGTCAGCGAGTTTGTACCCTAAGTAAGTAAAATCATCAAATTCATTAAAGATTTAAAAAATAAAACAATTTGAAATGTAAACTTTAATATGTATTAAAATAAAACAAACTATATATAGATATATAATATCAGTCATGTATTTATTAAAACTTGTTTTAAAAAACAATGAGGACTGTCTAATGTTGCATGTTCAAATTTTGAGTGTATTTATTCTATGTTATGACGATTTTGGGTAATGTGAAGTAAACAGTGGCGTAGTTTTTGGTTTGGTTTGGTTTGGTTTGGTTTGGTTTGGTTTATTTTGTTTTACGGCATATCAACCTCAGTGGGTCATTTAATGCCGATAAAGTTTTGAAATAAATCAATTCTTAATGGATAATACAATTTTTTTATAAATACATTTTTCTATTTAACCCATAGATGGGATCCTAACAGGTACTACCACTCCTGGTCAGAGTGGACCAGGAAGCAATGGTGATGAAGGGGTGCTCCACATTCCCCAAACCTCCAAAACTGGAACCTCACCATCAGATAGAGTTTAACGTCATTCCCAGGACATGTAAACCCGCAGTCACCACCTTCTAGTACCCATATAATAAAAAGGGGTTGGGGCTTGCCATAAGGGCAATAGGGTTGGGAAAATCATATAGGTGCTAGGCCTTGACGTGACCAGCCGATTGATCGGAGGGGGCCTCTCCGACCGCCCGTCTAGCCCAAGATAGAGACAAAGTGGAGTATTGCATGTCATGAAACGTAGTTTTTGTTACAAACAAAAACCGGAAGCGAATCTCCATTATAAATGATTTTTCTTGGGAAACTTAAGTGTTTTTATTGAACTTATTAACATAAGCGTATTTAAAACTCTCTTGTCCCTCACATTTTAGCTCTCAAAACGCAAAAAGTTAACCGTGTAAAAGCTCGTAACTCGAAAAACTCGTAAGATGTGGCACTCTTAAATCTAAGCACCACAGTACATAAAAAGAATGAAAAGGAATTAATTGAAAGACCTGATAATCGAGGTAAGAGGAGAAAAAGTGTGTAGATGTAACCGACAGAGAAAAGAAGAGAGAGCAAGAGAATGGAATCTATTTGCTAGTCAATCCGTTAGTCAGCAATTGTAAAGAGACAAATAGTCATACGATATAAATGCTTTCTTTTTAAGAAAATGCTTCTTTAAAAGAAATTCTTATCTACAGGTTTTTTGTATGCTTTAGTGAATTTATGTGTATGTTTCGATCAATAAGTCCATATCGGAATTTGGTTAAGATATGTCGTTGCCAAAAAAAAACAGGTGATACTTGTTTGGTAAGTCTATTTATAGGGAGGAGTTTTTTTTTGTTTTGTTTTTTTGTTTTGGGTTTTTTTGTTTTTTTTTGCAGTGAACTTTTATAGATCTGGTTCAATGATTACAGCAACAGCTTGATGCCCATGAGGTGTGAGATTCTATGAAATTGCCAAAAAATGATGGAATTTGCACACTTAGAGGATATTCACTTTGGGTTTGTTTTTTTTGGGGGGGGGTGTTTTTGTTGGGTTTATTTTATTTTGTTTTTTTTTTGGGGGTGCTGGGCTTTTTTTAGTGTTTGGGGGATCTTTTGGTGGGGGTTCTGTTTGTTTTGTTTTTTGTTTTTTTTGTTTGTTTGTTTTTTGTTTTACAATAAAAAATGCATTGGATATGGGTTTTACAATAGAATTGCATTAAAAATTATTTTTTACTATAAAAACTCAACGGAAATGTTTTTAATGAAAAGCATCAGAAATGATTTTCACTATGAAAATGTATTAGAACTGACTTCTACAATAAAAATGATCTCTACTATAAAATTGCATCGGAATGATGTTTACTATAGAAATGAATTAGAGATTATTCTTAATAAAAAAATAAGGATTAGCAATTATTTTTTTACTATTGAAAAACATTTGAAATTATTTTACTAAAAAAATGCACTTGAAATTATTTATTACTATTAAAAAGCATTAACAATTATTTTATTACAATATAGTAAAATATCAGTCCTAATACTGTTTTATAGTAAAAAATAATTTCCAATACACACATATATATATATATATATATATATATATATTATATATTATAATATGTGTGTGTGTGTGTGTGTGTGTGTGTGTGTGTGTGTGTGGTGTGTGAAGTTAGAAATGCATTAAAAAATGATTTTTTACTTTAAAAATGCATTGGAAATGAGGTATAAATGATTTTACTATAAAAAAGCATTTTAAATTATTTTTACTATAGAAATGCACAGGAAATTCTTTACGATAAAAAAGCATAAGAAATGATTTTTCACTATATTTTTTATAATAGAAAATCAATGCATTTTATTTAGGGAATTATTTTAACCCAATCAGGTTAAGCCGTTTCAAAGAAATAAAACACGCAACAACTAACCACTGCAACCAATATGCACCATGAGGACGACCAGTGATATGGTGGAAAGTGCTTGGGTAAAAAATATAAGACACTTTCTCTACCATTTGTTTCCCAATATACGGAAAATAACAAGAAGACTTGAACGTCTACACTTGAAGATCATAAAGAAGAAATATTCCAGGGTATTTAACAAAACCTGTTTAAATAATAACTCGCTATCAAAATACACAATATATATATATATATATATATATATATATATATATATATATATATATATATAGAGAGAGAGAGAGAGAGAGAGAGAGAGAGAGAGAGAGAGATATGAAAACACACAATGCTGTTAAAATTAAAATATTTTATATCATATTCATAGAAGAAATTGAACAATATTTCGATTTATAAAAATCATCATCAGAGCTTGTTTTTAAACCGGACTCATCGAGAGAGAAGCTGAAAATAATTTGAATTCAAAACGAAAGCATTGATGTTAAATTATTTTCAGCTTCTCTCTCGATGAGTCCGGTTTAAAAACAAGCTCTGAAGATGATTTTTATAAATCGAAATATTGTTCAATATCAGCTATGAATATGATATAAAATATTTTAATTTTAACTGCATTGTGTGTTTTCATATCCTATTATCAATACTTATACCGTCGGATTCATTTCATTACTCTAAATTTATATATATATATATATATATATATATATATATATATATATATATATATGAGTATAGGTACAAGGATATGAAAACAACACAATATGCTGTTAAAGTGAAAAGATTTTATATCATTTTCACTTTAACAGCATATTGTGTTGTTTTCATTTCCTTTTATCTATACTCATACCGTCTGATTCATTTCCTTTCTCTTAACTGATATATATATATATATATATATATATATATATATATATATATATATATATATATATATATATATATATAAAGGACAGTTGTGTGTATATGTATGTCCGAAGGAAACTTCGAAAATAAAACAATTAACGACAAAGTAAATGTATATACATATTAAATATCACCAGGGCTTAGTTTTTAAGCAAAAATAAGAGATTTGATTTATATTCGTGAAGATGATTAAAAAATAAAAATTTAAATGATAACAGCATGGATCTTTCTTCATTTAATATTTTAGATAGTAGACATTAACATTTCTTTTCAGAGTAGCTGGATCAATGCAAGGTCTATTTTTTTACATAGTGATTTAAATGGGGCACATCACGAGGAATCAACTCACAATTCAGTAATAATGGATCTGCGGGACTAACTATAAAAAATCCCCCTCATCCCAGGCGACGCCGGGTAGCCGCTGCTAGTATATATATATAAGGGGCTCCGAAACATTGACACCATTTTCGCAATCTAATAACTTGACTAATTCCCGTTTAAATTATTTCAAATGTTAACACCAATCTATTTTTTTATTTTCAGGTATAGAAATGCCATTGACTTAAAAGAAAAGATGGTTAAACATTACACGCAGAATTATAAGTTGTTCCTACACATGCTGTTAAAATTTGAAATCATTTGAACGAGAATTGGTTAAGTTATTAAATTACGAAATGTTAGCATTTTTAAACACCCGGTACAGCTCAAATTATATTTTTTACAAATACTAGCATATATATGCACCCTCCGTGTGCAAGTATTTAAGTTTTAATATAATAAAATATCATATTAAATTAGAAAGGCCAATGAAACTGAATAAAAATGCAGATAACATGATTTGGAACAGAGGGGGTATGATTGAAAAATAGAACAACTTTGAAATTAACTCTTCCATCATTTTCAATTACTCCTATTCCTAATTTAACTATTTAGTTAAAATAGGAAGTAAAGAATAATATTACAGTTATTTCTTTTTGTTAAGGGATTTCTTTTAAGATTTATTGAAGAGAATTTTGCTCATATTCAATAAGATAAAACTAAACAATTAGAATTCAATAATATTAAGCACATATTTATTAAAATCATATTTTTAAAGATCAATATGCAAATTAGCCTTCCCATTCACACTGTAAACCGCTGTTTTGTTGTATATATAAATACAATTGCATGTTATTTGTATGTAGATATGGTTAACAGTCTTAATGATGTAAAAACAATTTTATTAATAATTGAGGTTTAAATAAAAATAAAATCATGGAGAATGGGATGCAGATAACAAAGGGAATTGTGATTTGTATAGTAATATAGTTTCGGTTACAGACAGAAAAACATACAATCTCCATTATAATAAGATATATATATATAACTTCATTTTACAGTTTTAAATATCCGTGTGTTGAATTACCCAGGGGATTATTTTTTTCAAACCTGTAAAAAGAAGAAAATGTTTCATTTCAAAGTCAAAGAAAATCTGCGTTGATTTAGGGCATTATTATGACCCAAGCCGGTTTCTTATTTCTAAAATATTATCAACTGATTTTTAATTACCCAGGGGATTATTTTTTTCAAACCTGTAAAAAGAAGAAAATGTTTCATTTTAAAGCGATTTTTCGGCCATTTAACTTTAACGACCAAATCAAATGAAAATTCCCCGCCATTGAATGAATACGTCATTTAATTATTCAATTCAGCAACAGCAAAAAATAAACATAAAATCAAATTGCCGTTGAACTCGTGGTCATTCCGTGGGTCTTGACGGTACGATCATTCCCCCCCCCGCTCTCTCTCTCTCTCTCTCTCTCTCTCTCTCTCTCTCTCTCTCTCTCTCTCTCTCTCTCTCTCTCTCTCTCCCCTTGTCTATCACATTTTCACTTTCCTTCCGTTTTTCTGTTTTTCTTTCACTCCCTATCCCTCTCCACTCTTCTTCCCCCCTCTCTCTCTCTCTCTTCTCTCTCTCTCTCTCTCTCTCTCTCTCTCCTCCAGCATATTTTCACTTTTATTTTTGTTTTTTCGGTTTTTCTTTACCTCCTTCTCCCACGAAACCTCACCCCCTCTCTCTCTCTCTCTCTCTCTTTCTCTCTCTCTCCAGCATATTTTCACTTTATTCTGTTTTTTTCGGTTTTTTCTTTACCTCCTACTCCCACGAAAACCTCACCCCCCCTCTCTCTCTCTCTCTCTCTCTCTCTCTCTCTCTCTCTCTCTCTCTCTCTCTCTCTCATATACATAGTGTGTTCAAGTATGTTTAAGAATGTTCGAGACTGAAGCTATATTTACCAAGACAGAAATGAACAATGAATGAAACGTTAATTTTCTTCCAAATACTAGATGTGCCTAAAAAGTATCGAGACAGAAGCTTTATTTACCAGGATAGAAATGAATGGTGAACAAAACGTTAATTTTCTTCCAAATACGAGCACCTAAAAAAAGTACTATTAAGACTGGAAGCTGTATTTACCAAGACAGGAATTAAAAATGAATTAAATTTTAATTCTCTTTAAAGTAGTTCCCTGGGCGTTCAACAAACTTATTCCAGTGGGTCTTCTATTGGTCGAAGTGTTGCTTATTCCTTCTTATGTCTTCTACATCTTCTAATGTCCTCCATCTTCTCTTTCATCGGATTGTTTCGGGTGTTGTCTCACTTCGCTTCCATCTTAGTTCTTAATTATGAACACGGATACATGATTTGTGTACGCAGAATTTTTATTACCCCGATTCCATCTTAATACGCATGTGCTGGAGAAATGAGCACAGAATGCAAATATACGACTGCTTGGTTGATTCTTTATTATTCTAACACTAACTACTAACTTTCCCAGGGCTATATATCCCGTGCTCCTCCTAGGCCAATCAGAGAGAACCGCTCGGAAGACCCAGGTTAAAGCCAGTTAATAAAATCCGTGGTGATTTCCATGAATTGCTTAGGGTTGAATTGAAATCCTAGCTACACTTCCTTACACAAATGTTAGGCTACGCTTATTCATTATGTAACAGAAGTGTTCCTCCTTTGATATGGTCACTTTGTTGGCAGGGACAGAAGAATACACCAACTGCGCTCCAGCGGAAGGTTAAAATCCACTCAATGGGACAGCCTGTTAGCCGTGTGAGGTGACCCGTGTTGCTTAAGGACGTCATCCTGGTGGCTGAGCAGTCCATGACATGCAACACCCTACTTTGGCCCTTACTTAGGCTAGACGAGCGATCTGATCAATCTGCTGGCTACGTCAAGCCCTAGCACCTATATGATTGTCCCAGCCCTATTGCCCTTATAGCAAACGCCTAACCTATTTTATCATATATGTGCTAGAAGGCAGTGGCTGAGGATCTTAGTGTTCTGGGTATGACGTTAAAAACTGCATCTAATGGTGAAGTTTCAATTTTGGAATTCTAAAGAGTGTGTAGTACTCCATCATCACCATTACTTCCAGGTCCACCCTGACCTGGAGTGGTAGTACCTGTTAGGGTCCCATCTATGAATTGAATAGATAACAAAATGAGTTTTAAAAATGTGTTTTTAAAAAACTGAGTTTTAAAAAAAATTGAATACCATGAAGAATGTATAAAACAAAATGTCCTCAACATAAAATATCCCAACAGGGGTTGACATGCCGTAATATCTAACCAACTAATCAAAATTTTATATAGTGTGAAACTATTTATTCTAATGTTCTCTGCGTCCTGAAATCTTATCCTCGAGATAAATTCTCGATTTAGGAAAGAAGAAAAAGTTGCATGGGGCTAGATCTGCTAATTAAACAGGGTGTTGCACTTCCACAGTCTTGTGTTTCACCACAAACATTTCGTTCAAAGGTATCTAGATTGTCTTCATATTTTTTCCGTACTGATTCTGACTCGTTTGGACGAAGTCTATACGTCTAGACTACTGTCTAGTCGTTTAGACTGCATCTTTTTCATATATAAGTTGCTTAGCTTAGCAGAGGATTTCATATGAATTAAAATGTTAAAATTCATAAAATATAAGGCTTCAGTCTCCATACTTGTTACTCTTACCTCGTTTATATTCTGTGATTACTGACAGAACACGGCTAATATATGCATCCTCTCACATATGCGAATATTCATATATAACGGGAAAAGACACAGATGTTCAAATGCACTCACACACGTATGTATAGATGTATACACATGAAAATACGCAAATACTTATACTCATACACACATTCT
>CM042141.1:111753846-111761346 GCA_023376005.1 Doryteuthis pealeii | reverse complement strand
AGATAGATAGATAGATAGATAGATAGATTTGAACATAGATAGAATAGATATAGATAGATAGATAGTCATAGATAGATAGATGATAGATAGATAGATAGATAGATAGATTTGAACAAACTGTCATAGATAGATAGATAGATAGATAGATAGATAGATAGATAGATTTGAATAAACTGTCATAGATAGATAGATAGATAAATTTGAACAAACTGGAATAGATAGATAGATAGATAGATAGATAGATTTGACAAACTGAAATAGATAGATAGATAGATAGATAGATAGATAGATTTGAACAAACTGGATAGATAGATAAATAGATAAGATAGATAGACAGATAGATATGAAATGATAGGATAGATAGATAGATGATAGATTAGATAGTAGAATTAGATAGATAGATAGATAGATAGATAGATAGATTTGAATAAATTGTCATAAATAGATAGATAGATAGATAGATAGATTTGAATTAACTGACATAGGTAGATAGATAGATAGATAGATCTACTGCGATGATCAACATAGAAGAGTGTGAGTAAGTGACTGAATGGTTGGGTATATTACTTCACCACAGCTACTGATTTGGCAGCAATAAATGGATAACGTTGCTTCACCGATTGTGAACATTGATAGTACCATTGTTTCTAGTCACACCTAGATACACGTGCGTGCCTGAAGGATGCGTGATGCGTGCGCGTGTGCGTTTGGTTGTGAACAAACCGCAAAAAAATTACGGAATGGAATTTTTTTTTTTTACAGAAGGTACGAGAAATGAACAATGGAATTACTCAAAATAAAACATTTACTGAAAATGAATTTGTAGAAGATACGAGAATCTTATTGCTACACCGTGCAAAAAAACTCAAGTTACTTGATGAGTAATCTTGAGTAAAAAAAATTATAGTGTCCATTATTCTATATATATAATTATATATATATATACCAACCCCTCCGCACGAGCAGGATGTGACACAAGGTCAATTTCTTAAACAGGTTTGAATTCAGAGTTTTCCTTCTCCTAGACCGGTTACCTAACCAAGGTTAAAGAGCCCAATCTGCCGAACTATTTACCCATAGCTGGAGGGAGAGTAGAATTCATACCTTTCCCAAGGGTATTAGCGCTAAGTGAAATGCAATTACCATGTCCAGGAGTTGAACTCGGGGCGACGAGTCCATTTCCTATTACTTTAACCATTATATATATATAAGTAATCCACAGACACATCTCATCAGTGTGGTTATACTTTAACAGCTACCCTTGGCTGGGTTTGAGACCTGAATGAATTTTCGTCCGCCAAGTTTCTTACCCATGCGGCCAGTAGCGGCTGTCAAATATAGGAGAATATTTAACTGATACATTTCTAAGCGGAATGAATTCACTAGAGCCCTCTAACTTTGTAAACAAAGCGAGGGTTAGCTACACGCCAGAACGGTGAATTTTACAATTAAAATCCCTATTTAGAGAACTCAACCAAGTGGGAGTATATATAATAAATAAGTAATCCACAGACACGTGTTTATATATATATTATATATATATATATATATTATAATATTATTATATTGAAGGAAGGGTGGATGGGTTTAGGATCCGACGATATGCTGTAGATAGAAGAAAGTGGTCAAGAAATGAACAACTCAAAACAAGTCACAGGGTGATACGTTTCGTCTCTGTTATCTCACAAATGACTGAGGACGTCTGTGAATACAGACGAAACGTATCACCCTGGTGACTTGTTTTGTAGGGTCTGTTAGCGAGTCTGACGACTTATCATCATATCTAACACATCAATTATATTCTCTTAGTTTTAGCATTATTATTATTATATATCTATATATATATATATATAATGCTGTTTTAAATTATTAAATAGTAAAATTAAGAATTATGTATGTGATATGTGTGTTAGTGATTTGTGGAAATGATGTGTGTGCATGTTTTTATTAAAATGTAGTAGACTATACAATAACTTGATTTCTCGACTAATTCATTGCTCCGGCAATTTAGCTAGTAATGCGAACTAATTAAGCTCCACGGTATTTAGGGATTCAACATTGTAAAGGATTTATAGACCACTTAGCTACGCTTGCTCTAACTACAAAAAGTAACAGACGCAACACGTATTAGCGATTATTAGATCACACATTGAGACCATTCTCTAGGCTGGTTTTACTCTATAATCCAATTTCTCAGTCACAGATGTCATATCAAGAAGTGACATGTTGAAATCTATTTTATATATATAACATAAAACTTACTAAATAATCAATTACCAGGTATGAACTGTATTATTCTTGTATGCTTATACCATTTATGCATTGCTAAGTAATTACGCCACATGTTATAGAGATAGATAAATTACTATATTAAAGTCGATATACGACATTAGATCTGATCAAATCATTACTAGATCTCAGTGTGTTTTCGAGGTCACAGATTTACTGTATATGAAAATATTTTTCCGAACGATCTATCCAGCGTGAAGTAATTCTCTAATTCTCAAATATTTGTTTTCCCTCAGATACGTTACCACATTATATACTATCATATTGGTTAATAGTATTACAAAGTAGGAGTTGGGTACAACTCTATAGATTTATGTTCTTTCATATAATATATATTATTTACTTAAAATAAATTTACAGAAAATAAGTAAATATATCATAAATACGTTATACTTTTTTTTATATTAATATTTTTTCGGTTAGTATACTTTTGAGTATGTTTAAATATCCTGAGACACAGTAAATGTGGAGTAAAATATATCCTAATCAACCTTATGCATAAAAGTCCGGTATACCATCTATTAATATAGTAACTTTAGCACAGCTTCCTGCATGATTCATTATTTGATAATATATAAGGAATAAAGGGTCAGCACTAGCATTATCCAGGGCCAAATAAGCAATAATTTAAATGTATGCTAGCCGGAGATCACGCGCCCAAGCCAACCCTTCCCCGAATGAAAGAAGACCTCCTGTTTCGCAATTTGTTAGAGAGATGTCATCATTGAAGGCAAGAACTATATCCCAGTCCTGAGGAAGGTCTAAGAGACGTTGGCGTCGTGACAGAAAATCGTACAAATAAGCATCCATTTCTATACAGTTTTTGTTCTACCGTATTCACATATTAATACACACACGACACATGTATCATAGAGTATGAGGAATAATGAGCATTTTTCTTAAATATGATGGAGATTGTCGCTGATATATGGCTTATTAACTTAGTACTGTACTCGAAGCACCATAATCAGGAACTACTCAAAGTCACAAATTGTCTCTTAGAGCTTATACAACTTATATAAACGTCATCAATCACCAATACCATCATTAGTTCTAGTGTGTCGTGAACTTAAACTAAAACATTCAATTATATAAAATGTTACTGTTTATGACAATATTTATTTTATACTGCTTGGGCCACCCAAAATATGAACACGCCTATAGATTACAGAGACAGGAATCAAAATTTGCTATGGTATATTTTATATTATCACCAATGAACTAAAAAAAGCCTGAATGTCTCTGTCGAGGGATAATACGGTATAATGTTACAGTTTGACAGAGTCATTAAGAATCAAAAGAGGGACTAGTATTATTCTCACTTATAAATATTGTCACTGTCGCATATGGCATGTCAGAGATATTGATGTATGATTATGTTTTTGGTTTTAGCTTTAAGTGAGTATGAGTTAAAGCTGCCACTCACACTTAACAATGTCTAACATGCTAAATTCATAACAACAAGCAATAATGAGCTGGTCAAAGTTATTGGAATACACTTCTTGTACTCCTCTTGAGCGTTCCTAATACGCTCATCGAAGTGCACCGTTTAACCTTAGAACACAGAGGCATTTGAAAAAACGGAGACAGTTGATTGAAGATGTACATATTTACAGATATTATATAGCTACTATTTCTCCAGAGTTATAACCACCATCCGTTTCTAAGATATTGATATAATTAGATAACTTCTTAAATTAGTTCTATACATATATAGCCTTTATCTGAATATTTAACTATACTAATAGTTTGTATTTACTATTGAACTAAACACTCTCTCATACACAGTTAAGAATACATTCTAACCTTTTGACATGTTATCCTTTTCCAAGCTCTTATATATCCATTTTTTATCCATTGTCAGGGGCGGATTATCCACCCCGGATGGCTGCCCATATATTTTTACTTAAGTATTATATTATATTAGTTTATCTTACACACAATACGATAATCACTACTATATTAGTTTTAACTCTGCGACACTACATAGTCAGATGCCGCATATGAGAGTTATTATCTGTATATAAGTACTGTGCTAGGCTGTATTAAGTACTACTGAGACGTCGTTTTACCTTGTATTAGGCTATATTCCTAGCGTGTGTATATCTTAATGTCACATATAATCCAGATATAATCACATGCTGTTGGTCTATAGTACCTACATATATACCTAGGCACAATACTACGGTTTGGATCTATTTCTATTTAGGCTCATAATCATGCTACCAAACATCCGCAGCAACAGGGAAAAAGTTCCAGAATTTGTGGTAATATTTGGTCCTTACTTTTTTTTATCAAAAAGTTATGCTCTTACTTGCACGTCAGACTCTTACTTAGCATAGTTAATATAGATCTCTACAATTCAAAACTATAGGCTATTCTGACGGGTTTACTCTCCTACGCAAAGAGAATTCTGACATACGACGCAGTTAATAATACATTATGAGAGCATATCACCATGTAATATATTAGCATTCTATAAAATGGGTTAATATCTATCAGCCATCATACCGCAGTTGCAGATTATAATATATAAATAATTATAATTGAGAGTCAGAAGGCACGATGTCTAGCGTAGATGTACTCATTCGAGTCATTTTTAGCATACCCCCAGGGAGGAGCACTTTTGGGGAGGGGAGATTGCTCCAACGCATGACAGTATACTCAACTATAAAGCACGTAAATCAGCTAACGCTCTCCTTAATTAAAAAAAATAGAATGGATAGCCTCTACGGTGAGAGGAGCACTTATCTAACATACATACAGAATGATGCGTATTTTAAAACATATAATAACCCTTCCTATTACTGGGGGACAATGGCTTAATTATAATATAAAATATATATACATATATATATATAATATACTATATATATATTATAATATACTATTAATTAATAAACAAGCCCGAACCAATGCACTCACTCTGACTTATAGAAGAGGCGTTTAACATAAAATGTTTTTTTATTTCTTTAATCATATCTTATCATCAAGAGTATTATCTAGAAGAGAGACCAAAATTACTTATAAATATTCTACACTGGAATCTGTTAATTAGTGCAACACGAGAGAGGAGTACAATCACCGATACTCAGTTCTCGGACACTTGACTGAAGATTGCCACTTCACGCGTGGATGATAATGTAGTAGTGTTCCGAGTTATTACTCTTAGTACCTACAGACATTGTGGTATAAAACTGACTTAGAGAATGTATGGGAGCATAGGCTCACGTAGTAGGAGGAAACCTGCACATAAGAAAATCAGAGAGAAAGTACTCTGAGTGCGTCTAGAGGAGTTGAACGAGTGACAAGTATATGTGCGGTATATATATGTACTATATAACGTGAGAAATAATATTAGCTATTTACCTGTGTATCTACTGTCTAGTTTATTATGTATCCTCATATTAAAGATACCAATTCTGCCCATAATATATAATAAATATACTATAATAATTATATATATATAACATCACTATATTGAGTGATCGAGGTTAGTGTGCTGTGAGCTGTGTTGGGATAGTAGTATAGAGAGTGTAAATCAAATGTAATGGCTAAACACTTCATACTAAAAATTTATAGATATATTCAACTGCATGTATCGCTAGCAAATTTAATTCTTTAAAAACGCAATATGTGTGACCTCAGAGTTCAATTAAAAATACTACGAAACACAAGAGAACAAGAGGACTAAGTTGTAATGAAAGTCTCGATAATCTAAATCAAATGGGCAAGAGGTTTGGACTTAAGTAATGATCAATAGAATGGAGAGAGCTAACAAGAAACTATATGGGATAGTTCTATGGACTATAGAGAGCAAGGGAGGAGAGGTGGATGAGATCGGGACAAGCGAGAGACATATGAGTAAGATGAGTAAATTATATATAAATCATAAAAAAAATGTACTAAGATCAATATATAATACATATAATATATTATATATTATTATGTGTGTGAGATGTAGTGCTCGCAGAAGATACTCGAGAAATGATCGCGTAGTGTTGACATGTGTGAGTATTATTTTTGTATAATCTATTTGCTCAAAGGACTGAATGTATTACACATATACGTAATATTCAGAGCCTATAAGAGAAATTTGACGAGAATCAATTTAAAGACAAATTACATCTCTATGAACTACTATGTGTAAATTATGATTATTGCTCAAAAAATAGAATACCTTACACCAAAATTGTAGCAGACTTCACAAGGGACCAATCTGTGTATATCGATCATACTGCTCACATAACTATTATTTAGAGAGGGAGTAATTGTTATACTATGAGTGGTCACATACCAAATAAAGATTAAAATAGATCCTATAGATTTGTGGAGACCCTCAGACAATGTAATGAATGTGATGCCTAGAAGTCGCAAATGTTGAGTTCATCATTAATATTCGAAATTTCAGCGGAATGTAATGAGACAGTAATTATATAGCTACCTAATACATTATGAATAATATTTATAATTACAATTATTGATAGCATATGTAATTAGAACCTCTAACAGCAAAAAATATAAAATTAGAATTAATACATTATCAGCATATGTTCATTTTCAACTCAAATGCACTTCTAAATAAACATATCGTATCACGAAAGAGTCTTAATAGTTAGAGGAGAGCATGACCATATAGAAATACTGCCTTATACATTGAAGCTACTAAATTAATTATGATTATCACATGCAATTGAGAGAATTATAATAATACATACAGGATGAAAACTACAGTACAAGCTGCACTTTCGATAAAAAGTACATTATGATATTGATCTAAATAAAGCCTTTACAGCAATGTATACTACAGCAATGGTTCTAAATAACAATAGATAAATAGAGGTCACTGTGGCAAGCCAATAGGGAAAATGTCCATCATTGAGCTACTAATAATTTGAGCAGCAAGTTGATACGATATTCATAATTTGCATAGTGTTGCGATATTCAACTGACGAGCGATATTCAATATGCAATTTCCATTTTCTATTTATATTTGTTTTGATAAATTTTTTATTTCTTTTTTATATCGAGAGGACCATTTCTTAATATCTACACTAATGTGAGGTTTCATCCAGATACACAGTCTCACTCATTCGTAATAATTGGCTATCTAACTATGAGGGTTATGTTATACTATGACCACACTTGAGATGAGTATTGTACACTCATGAGCTTACACTTACATATTTGAGCAGACAATTGTGGAATAAT
>CM042141.1:111751996-111753746 GCA_023376005.1 Doryteuthis pealeii | reverse complement strand
TCTCTCTCTCTCTCTCTCTCTCCTCTCGGCTCTCTCTCTCTTCTCTCCAGCATATTTTCTACTATTTATTTTGGTTTTTCGGTTTTTTCTTTAACCCTCCTTCTCCCACGAAACCTCCCCTCTCTTCTCTCTCCTCTCTCCTACTCTCTCTCTTCTCCTCTCTCTCTCTCTCTCCAGCATATTTTCACTTTTATTTGTTTTTTTCGGTTTTTTTCTTTTACCCTTTCTTTCTCAAAACCTACCCCCCTCTCTCTCCTTCTTCTCTTCTCTCTCTCCTCTCTCTCCAACGGCATATTTCACTTTAATATTTGGTTTTTTTCGAGTTTTTTCTTTACCTCCTCTCCCACGAAACCCTTCAACCCCCCTCCTTCTCTCCTCTCTCTCTCTCTCTCTCTCTCTCTCTCTCTCTCTCTCTCTCTTATATACGAGGTGTTTCAAGTTGTGTTCAAAAATGTTTCGAGACTGAAGCATATTACCAAGACAGAAATGAACAATGAATGAAACGTTATAATTTTCTTTTCCAAATACTAGAGGCCCCAATAAGTATCGAGAACAGAAGCTTTATTACCAGGACAGAAATGAATGGTGAACAAAAACTAATTTTCTTCCAAAGAGCACTTAAAAAAAAGCACTATTAAGACTGGAAGCTGTATTTACCAAGACAGAAATGAAAAATAATTAAATTTTAATTATCTTAAAATATCCCTGGGCGTTCACAAACTTATTCCGGGTTTTCTATTGTCGAAGTATTGCTTATTCCTCATTATGTCTGTCTACATCTTCTAATGTCCTCCATCTTCTCTTTCATCGGATTGTTTCGGGTGTTGTCTCACTTCGCTTTCCATCTTTAGTCTTAATTATGAACACGGAGACTATATTGTTACGCAGAATTTTTATTACCCCGATTCCATCTTAATACGCATGTGCTGGAGAATGAGCACAGAACGCAAAATATACGACTGCTTGGTTGATTCTTTATTATTCTAACACAACTACTAACTTTCCCAGGGCTATATATCCCGTGCTCCTCCTAGCCAATCAGAGAGAGAACCGCTCGGAAGACCCAGGTTAAACCAGTTAATAAAATCCCTGGTGATTTCAATGAATTTGCTTAGGGTTTGAATTGGAAATCCTAGCCACACTTCCTTACACAAATGTTAGGCTACGCCTATTCATTATGTAACAGAAGTGTTCCTCCTTTGATATGGTCACTTTGTTGGCAGGGACCAGAAGAATACACCAAACTGCCGCTCCAGCGGAAGGTTAAAATCACTCAATGGGAACAGCCTGTTAGCCGTGTGAGGTGCACCCGTGTTGCTTAAGGACGTCATCCTGGTGGCTGAGCAGTCCATGACATGCAACACCCTACTTTGGCCCCTTACTTAGGCTAGACGAGCGATCTGATCAATCTGCTGGCTACGGTCAAGCCCTAGCACCTATATGATTGTCCCACCTATTGCCCTTATAGCAAACGCTTACCTATTTATCATATATTTGTGCTAGAAGGCAAGTGGTTGAGGATCTTAGTGTTCTGGATGGACCAGTAAAAACTGCATCTAATGGTGAATTCCATTTTGGAAATCTAAAGGAGTGTGTAGTACTTCCATCATCATAATTACTAGCCAGTCCAACCCTGACCTGGAGTGTAATACCTGTTAGGGTCCCATTCTATGGATTTGAATAGATAACAAAATGGTTATAAAAATGTTTTTTAAAAAATTGAGTTTGAAAAATGGAATACCATGAAGAA
>CM042141.1:111744496-111746996 GCA_023376005.1 Doryteuthis pealeii | reverse complement strand
ACTGTATAAACCGCTATTTTGTTGCTATATAATAATATAATTGCATGTTGTTAGTATGTTAGATATGGACAACAGTAATAATAATGTAAAAACAATTTATTAATAATTGAGGTTTAGATAAAAAAAATAAATCATAGAATGCGATGTCAATAACTAAGGGAATTGCAACTAGTAATATGTAGTAATATAGTTTCGGTTACAGACAATCTCCATTTAATAAGATATATATATATATATATATATATATATATATATAATATATATATAAGTAATCCACAGACACATCTCATCAGTGTGTTATACTTTAACAGCTACCCTTGGCCGATGGAGACCTGAATGAATTTTCGTCCGCAAGTCTCTTACCCATGCGGCCAGAAGCGGCTGTCAAATATGGAGAATATTTAAATTGATAACATTCTAACGAAATGAATTCACTAGAGTCTTCTAACTTTTGTAAACAAAGCGAGGTAGCTACACGCCAAACTGTGAATGTTACAATTGAATCCCTATTTAGAGAACTCAACCAAAGTGGGAAGTATATATAATAAATAAGTAATCCACAGACACGTGTTATATATATATATTATATATATATATATATGTGTGTGTGTGTGTGTGTGTGTGTTTGTGTGTGTGTGTGTGTGTGTGGTGTTATTTTAATGTGTCACATATACCTACTAACTGTTTCGCTATTATTGTCCTGATGAACTAGTAAGCGAAACTATTAGTAGGTATATCTGACTCATTAGAATTAACATTACTCTTTGCTCTACTAAAGTATCGAGCACTGTTTACATTTAGCTTTAGACAATCTTAGCGGCTTATATATATATATATATATATAATATATATATAATATATATATTATTTGGGCATCTGATGTGGAGCGCCACACCTACCACCAGCTCCCCAGTTTACGTTATGATATGAGTAGCACTGGGATCTGTGCGATCCCAGTGCTACTCATATCATATGCCGAGTTGCTGAGGGCCAGTATCGAACCCGGAACCTTGTGGATGCTAGTCGGGCGCTCTACCGACTGAGCTAAACCGACATCATATCTATTAATAATGGAGATTCGCTTCCGGTTTTCGTCTGTAACAAAAATTACGTCACTGCTTACGTCACATTACCCAAAATCGTCATAACATAGAATAAATACACTGAAAATTTGAACATGCAGCATTAGACAGTCCTCATTGTTTTTTAAAACAAGTTTTAATAAATACATGACTGGTATTATATATCTATATATAGTTTGTTTTATTTTAATACATATTTAAAGTTTACATTTCAAATTGTTTTATTTTTTAAATCTTTAATGAATTTGATGATTTTACTTACTTAAGGTACAAACTCGCTGACATTGATTTTTTTACTCCCACCCCCCAGGCAATATGTTTCAAAAATCTATTTTACATCGCCCGGAGGGTGTTTGTATTTTATACTAGTATTATTAAATCATGATCGACTGCCTGAAAGAGAGAAACAAATAAAAGTGGAAGAAACTTAATGATCCTCTTGACCGAAACACCCCGTGAATCGATTCAAAGTCAATAGTTATACATGTGAATAAAAAGGGTTTAAATAAAGTGACAATGAATCTGTGAGAAGAGAGGAAATAGGAAAGTTAAATAAGTAAAATAAGGGTTTTTATAGTTTTATTGAAGCATTGTATGTATGTGTTTAAAATAGAAATTAGAAGGCTATTGGCAATGCATTGCAATTGAATTAACAATAAACCTTTGCGCCAGCGCAGTAATAAGTATTAAAACACACGTACCTCCGAAACCTCTGAGGATGGGATTTTATCCCGAAAATATTTAGGAAACAGGTAAATAAACATCATTTTCATCACCTATTGTTCTTCCATTGCATTGTCAATAGCCTTCTAATTTCTATTTTAAATATGTAAATTCTTTCTCTTCTTACTCTAACTCCCGGTTCTATGGAATCCGCAGCAAATAATGCTAAGGAAGTTTGGGTCTCTTCCTACACAAGGACGGGCAGTGTAAAAAAAATTGTCACTGCCTCTAAAATACAAAGGTGATGTTTCGACCCAGCTTTGTGGAAGACAGAGAAATGCTTATCAGAATAGTTGGACCAACAGGAATATATATTACAAAGGGGCTCTCCAATAACAGGGCCCTGTGCCTGCGAGAGCCCGGATTTTGATATTCCTGCCAGCCCAACTATCCTAATCAACATTTCTCGCTATTCAATATTCGGACCATATGACCTTTAGGCACCCCTTTTTGATCTCGATTAAGAAAGGACATGATTTTCATTTACACCATCAATATCCGGTTGTCTTAACAGACGATTTTTAGATTTTTTTAAATTATAAAACTAACCCCTAACCCTAACGTTAACCCCTAACCCGAACCCTACCCTAATCTAACACAACCGATATTGACGGTTGTAAAGAAAACCATGTCCTTTCTTAATCGAGATCAAAAAGGGGTGCCTAAAGGTAATATGGCCCCAATATTCAATGGAT
>CM042141.1:111736996-111739496 GCA_023376005.1 Doryteuthis pealeii | reverse complement strand
ATCACCCCTAACTTCTTGCTATCTAACTCAGATTACAATCACCTTTATAATTATTTTTATCGATTTTCAAACTAAGTACTTGGTTTGGAAAACAACACAACAAAGGCGAGAAACTGACACGGCATATCAACCTCAGTGGGTCATTTAATGCCGATAAAGTTTTGAAAAAAATCAATTCTTAATGGATAATACAATTTGTTTATAAATACATTTTTCTATTTCAGGTGGCCCCATTGGGGGAGTCTTATCCCTCTGCAGAGGTGCAGTCGGTGCATTCTAATGCCCCACCGACAGGGCGGATATATATATATATATATATATATATATATATATATTAATGCATATGACTTAGAAGAGTTCCAAATAGGTGCAAAACCCTTTCAATTAATAATTCCTCTTTTAGGAAATATGACAATAAAAATTCCGTAAAACAAACTGCGGCTATAATGACTGTTCTTAACTCTTTGCCTACCCAATTTTCCCCACGGCTGTAACAAACTTTCTTGGTATGTTGTACCTGTACGATGGGATATTTCAAAGTTCACTATCTATTCGTCTTAGAACTTACTCTATTCAAATAAAGTCCTATTATTATTGTAACCTGGGCGATTATTTATACATTTTTATGGCATGTAAACCCTCCCCTCCATTTACATTTGATAGTAAAGTATTATGGAATTAGGCTACGCTAAAGCCATTAGCCCAGCAGATAACTCAACTTCGCACATAAAATTCAAAGGACAATTTTTAACAATTTATGATATTAATAGATCAATGTCATAAAATGTTAAATGTTGAAACGTGTTAAAATAAACTTTTATGCATAAATTTATAGATAATTATCTATGAATTTATACATAATTAGTATTTAAAAACACAAATTATAATTTGTATTTTTAAACACCAATTATGTTCCCAGACCCAAATCACGTTGTTGTTAAAATTCATATTGCTGAGAAAAGGAAGTGATAAAATCCATGGACATACATTTTGTTGGAGGTTGCGTGGTGAAATGATTACTGTCGTAGGAAATGGACACTGCGTCATGAGTTCAAATCCTAGGTGCAGCTGTTTGCATTTCACATTGCGCTAATAACCTTGGAAAAGGTATGAATCCAACTATTCTCCTCCCAGCTATGGGTAAATAGTAGAATAGACCTCTTTAACCTTGGTATGGCAACCGGTCTAGGTGAAGGAAAACTCTGAACTCAAACTTGTTAAAATCAGTTTTAAAAGATTGAACTTGTGTCACATCATGCTTGTGCGCTGGGTTTGGTATGAACACAAATATTCTACTTCCAGCTATGGGTAAATAGAAGGACAGACTGGGCTCTTTAACCTTGGTATGGCAACCAGTCTAAGAGGAGGGAAACTGAATCAAAACCTAAGGGGCTCTCTTCTTGTCAATCAAAACTACTTACAAAACTCTTCCTCCACTTTTCTCTTAATTATAATGAAAGTTATATCATAGATTCTTGTCGGTATTTAACCATCTTCTTCACCACGGGTAGGAAGTGACACAAGGTTGCAAGTATGGGGCATCCAGCGAGGATGTCTAACCACTACACCACGATGGGAGTTCAAATCTGTGTATTACCCAAATCATTGGTCATGGGTAGGATATGACACAACGTCAACTTTTAGCGGGATGAAGCTGGTTTGAATACAGAGCACACAGATACTACACTGATCCTAGGCAGAGAGTCGGGAAGTGACACATCAATCTTAAACAAAACACAGATACTACACTCTGATCCTAGACAAGGTGAAAATATTCTACACGGTGATCCGACAGAGATACTACACTAATCTTGGCAGTGATGCGTCACTTTCATCCAATACAAAGTTTTCCTCTTCCTATACTTGTTTCTAACCAAGTCTAAAGAACCCACTCTGTCCTACTATTTACCCATAACTGGGAAGAGAATAGATAAACATCCCATATGAGAGAAAGAGAGAGTTTTCTTCTTCGTATACTAGTTTCTAACCAAGTCTAAAGAATCCACTCTGTCCTACTATTTACCCATAACTGGGAAGAGAATAGATAAACATCCCATACCGCCCTGTCGGCTGGGGCGTTAGAATGCACCGACTGCACCTCTGCAGAGGGGTAAGACTCCCCCAATGGGGACACCTGTTGGCCGTGGGTGGCGACCCGTGATGCTTAAGGATAGAACCCAGGTGGATGAGCAGTTCATGACATGCAATACTCCACTTTGGCCCTATCTTGGTCTAGACGGGCGGTCGGAGAGGCCCCCTCCAATCAATCGGCTGGTCACGTCAAGCCCTAGCACCTATATGATTTTCTCAACCCTATTGCCCTTATGGCAAGCCCCAACCCATTTTTATCATATTGATGCTAGAAGGCGGTGGCTGCGGGTCTACATGTCCTGGGAATGACGTTATACTCTATCTGATGGTGAGGTTCCAGTTTTGGATGTTTGGGAGGTATGTGGAGCACCTCCTAATCACCATTGCTCCCTGGTCCACTCTGACCCGG
>CM042141.1:111679496-111731996 GCA_023376005.1 Doryteuthis pealeii | reverse complement strand
TTGCATATTGATATTAAGAATTTGGTTTTAATAAATATATGCTTAGTGTTATTGATTTCTAATTTTTTGGTTTTCTCTTAACAAATTTGAGCAAAAGTCTCGGCGATAAATCTTAAAAGAAATCCATAAACAAGACGAAAGAACTGTAATTTTAATAAATACTTCATAATCTAACTGAATAGATAAATTAGGAAAAATGAAAGACGGGAGTGATGGAAAATGATGGAAGAGTTAGATTTAAAGCTGTTCTATTTTTCGATTATACCCCCTCAGTTTATCATTTTCTAAATAGTTTCTAATTTGATATACTATTTTATTACATCAAAACCTAAATACTTTCCCCCGAAGGGTGCATATATTTGCTAGTATTATATAATAACATAATTGCCCTACTACAACATTTAGAAATATTCTAGTTAATAATACAAAAATACTTCAAAAAATTTGAAATCCTTGAAGTTTTATACAGCTTTATTGATAGACAATATTCTAAATTGCTTTAAATAGAGCAATTTATTTTCCTAAATCACGTTTGCTTTGCTCGTTAGATAGATTTAAAAAGATAAACCACCAGCGTTATTTAGTGTCACCATAGCGACAAAGACAAAACAATAGTTTTGACAAATAATAAACAATCTTGATAATATTAGTTTAGATAAATAATAAACAGCATTGGGAATGGTTCAGAAAAGAACCGAAAGTACTTGGTTTACTCATAATAACCCTTTCGGACAACTTATTAACGCCTTTCAGGATGATAAGATGTAAAAAGTTGTTAGAAAACTTAAAAGAAAAAAGAAAAACAAATTGAAAACAATAACAATTCCATTATTATATATATATATATATATATATAATATATATATATATATATATATGTGTGTGTGTGTGTGTGTGTGTGTATCAAACTTCCATATTTATTTGCTAAATTTCACCTATAACCTCATAACTTTTCCCACTCTATTCACACACGCATGTGGAGGCGTGCATGTAATGGTTATTCGACGACACGAATTCAAATCCTGGGCGAGTCTGTTGTCATTTCACATACCACAAATACCTTAGAGGAAGGTATGCCAACTGATATAAATTTTCTTAATTCTCAGCTGAGCCGTGGACCTGCCAAGGGATCGTTCATTATTTTCAATATGTGATAGGATTGCCAACGGTTAGGGACCGTTCATTAGATGCAATGGAGCTTCTAGGACGAGATGTTTTTCTATCCCTTGAAAAAATATATATTAAATTAAACTAGGACTGTTCCTCAGTGATGCATCCCCCACCCCCAGTTCATTGAAGATATCGGGTCTTACCATCAGATCCTCTCGCCGGGTTGACCCGTCCCGTATTTGAGCAAGTGATGGTTTTCCAATTATGTAGAAAGATGACCATTCTCTGCAGTCAATCATATCCGCCGGAAGTTCTTCCCATTATTTGAGGGTATACCAGGTTGTATTTAGAATCCCCTAACACTCTATATATGATAACATATTTTTGTGCCTAAGGTCGTTCATTACTTGGGTATAGATGGTTGGTTGTTTGGTTTTATGGCATATCACTCCTTGTGGGTTATTTAAAGGCAATTTTTTTTGGGGGGGGAGAAGTATTATGATTTGTAAGCAATTAGTTTGTTGTTAAGTATTTTGTTTAACAAGTATGTTGGTTGGGTGAATTCTACGGCATGTCAACCCTTGCGGGGCTATTTCATATCGATGACGATTTGTTTTATTTAGTCTTGTCGGCAATCTTTTTTAAAACTCTGTTTGATCTATTTGACCCATAGATAGGACCCTAACAGGTACTACCCCTCTGGGTCAGAGTGGACCCGGGAGTAATGGCGCTCATGAAGTTTCCCCACACCCCAGAGCTTCAAAATATGAACTTCACCACTAGATGCAGTTTAACGTCAATACCCAGGACACTAAAACCTTCAGCCACCACCTTCTAGCACATATATGAAGAAAAAGGGTTGGGGTTGCCATAAGAGCAAGATGGTCGGGAAAATCATATAAGTGCTAGGGCTTGACGTGACCAGCCGATTGATCGGAAGGGGTTTCACCGACCACTCGTCTAGCCTAAGTGAGGGCCAAAGTTGAGTATTGTATGTCGAGGACTGATCACTCACCAGGATTCCGTCCTTAAGAATAACGGGTCACCATCCACGGCCAACAGGTGGCCCCATTGAGGAGTGGTCTTAACCCTCTGCAGAGGTGCAAACGACAGGGCTAGGGTATATATTGTTATATAACCTTTCTTTCTTCTTACCATCTTATAATAGGCATATTCTTCTAAGCTGGTCGTCTATCTGCCATCTGGGCAGCCTTCTCTTAGTATTTCTTGGGATTTCTCATTTTTGTATCCATTGATGTTTTTAGTAATGAATACAAGACTTGATATTGTTTTTAAGGCGTCTTTATTCAACTCAAGTAAGAACAACACGCGTGGAGAAATAACCTACGGACGGCAGATACCATTTGCATCTGTTCTGTTTAGTCACCCGGCCAAAACTGACTTTCTATCTTTCTGTTCTCGCGCTTGGTTCTGGTCAATCAGAGACCAACTACAAGGTTTGTAAAAGGTTAAGTCCTATCAATTACTCATACATTTTATCTTTAATTTAGAATTACCGTTGTTTTCAATGTCTACACTACCGTACATAATCTATAGGCGACATATCAATTATGTAACAATACTGTGCAAATTTGGTGCTTTAATACACAATGTAAACTATATAATTTCTTATTTGTCAGATTTTTTTAGATGAGGTTTGATGTGTATCATTTTTATTTTTAGTAGTGTTGCCCTCATCTATCGGCTGCTGTATCCTCCGGCCTTCTTCAGTTGTTCTCTTTCTATCCGAGTATAGCAATGACCCAATCTTGGAAACAATTTTGAATAGTTTGACTGTTGATCAAACAAGGAAAATCTTTTTGAAAATCTTATTCAAATGATGACGTTATTGCTTTTGCACGGCTGTCAATCCGAGAAGCGTCACGAAAAGCGTCACCATCACTGAAAAAATATACATAAATTCTTATTTTTAGAATTTATATAGCTTACATTATGGCTTAAAACACAGAACTTACACAGTATTTAGAGCAAATACACAAATATGTTCACACGAAAATGCAATAAGCTTGCGGCGAAAATGATCACATTATTTTTTTAAATTATAAACAAACACACATTCCAGTGGATATTTCTGATTTAATCATATATTTCTCGTGTATAATACACACTCCTGACATTTGAGTTGAAAAATCTGGAAAAATGGCGAGTTTTATACACAAATAATTACGGTAAAATGTTTTCATGTCTGTCGATTTTGTCCATTTTCTTAAAGATTGTCACATATCTTAAAAAAGGAGAGAGAAAAAACATAGGGACATTATACTATGCATGTAAGTTTTGAAGAGATTGAGTTGTAAGTTTATATAAAAATGGAATTTTCTAGCTCATGCCTTTATACCTAGGGCGCAAACTTTTCAGTCGCCCTGCGTATGTTTGTGTATGTATATATAATTAATATGATAGATAGGAAAAATTTCATGGAAAAAATCAACTCAGTCGTTTATTCGGAATTATCAGTTTCACCTCGTTATAAACAGCATCGATTTCAACTATTTTATCACGCACATATTTTTTCAAGGAAAAAGCGAAAGAAAAAAAAGCACGCTTAGTCACGATCAGCCACCATACAAGCCGACTGCTCTCTCCGTCACTTTCTCAATACTTATCTACTTCAAGGCGTCGATAGAGGGCGTGCTCAGACATTTCTTTGCAAGTCGCTGTCCTGATTACAATCTGTTGTAACGACGATACCTGCATTGAAAGTCATGTTTTATGGAATCGCATCTAAAGGTAGAAGAATAAATATTCATATTTAAGAAGATCGGTCACTGGTGCTCAAAAGCATAGGTGGATGAGGTCACTCCGTGTAAAAGTCATGGGCCGGTTTAGCTCAGTCGGTAGAGCATCTGCCTTGGAATCACAAGGTTCTGAGTTCGATACCGGTCCCCGCCAATTCAGTGCAAGAGTAGCACAAATTGGGTAATTTGATCTGTGCGGTAAAGTGGAGAGCTGATGGTAGGTGTGGCACACCAACTCAGCGAAAAGCAATCTCCCTAGTCTAGTGCTAGTAAAAATCGGATAGACACCTTTGCTGTCCGGTTGATACCGACAGTAGGCCCCACCGCCAACTTTACTTACTTTTTCAAGTCATGACCCTCTCCTTGCGTCAGAGGTGGGGGTCAAAGTTTACTTACCGAACATGTGAGGGGTCCCCTTAAGGAAAAATTGTGATACTGTAAAAAGTACATGGTACCTTCTAGCAAACGAAATGTAATTCCTTTCGTCGTTAGCACAGTCTCTACCAACTGAGCACGTTACTCTCACTTTCTGACATGATATTTACCGCGTACCCCACTTGTACGGGTCAGGCACAAAGTCCCTATTAACGTGGGACCACCCACAAGCCGAAGCTCATGGAGTGGCAGGTGAAAAAATTGCGTCGATCCCGTCGGCATTCCCCCTCAAGGGGGGCACCTCAGGCACTGGGCAATAAACCCAGCCCTGCCCCTTTAAATCGAGGGGGCAGGTGTTGCCTGGGGGGATGGCCCCCTGGGATCGACGCTATTAACTCGTAAAGATCCAGGGCCGAAGCCACTGGACCCCCGGCGTGGGCCGGAGCTACTCACTTCCTGACATCCCAAACATAGCAAATATCCGTCGCCACTCGCCACACTCCTCCCCTTCGCACAGGACAAACATATCCTGACGCGCCTTGTTTTTGTGGAGGCTGGGAATCCGCTCACCCACAGCTCTGTCCTTCAATTTCACCACATACCTCTAAAGGCGGGGGGGGCATCATTCCTAAAATGAGATAACCAAGTATTAGTATTTTTGTAATTTAACCATTGTTATTCTTTTAGACAATAACAAAATAAATAAAATTATTAATTAATTCTTATTCCGATAATTCCATTGCAGTCTATTAGATTTCCATATGCCACAGTTGAATGAGTTGTCTGTCTTTATTAAATTCTAAAATAACTTGATTAGTTTAGTTAAAAGTTAAAGTTAATAGAAAAATTATTTCTTTAGTTCCTTGCTTCTTTCTTTCTTTTACTTTCATTCTTTCTTTTATATATACTAGCAATTATATGCACCCTCCGGGTGCAAGTATTTAAGTTTAAATGTAATAAAATATCGTATTAAATTAGAAAGGTTAATGAAACTAAATAAGAATTCAGATAAAAAGATTTGAAACGGAGTGGGTATAATCGAAAAATAGAACAACTGAAACTTACTCTTTCACCACTTCCGTTTTTCAATGCTAAATTTTCCTAATTTAACTATTTAGTTAAAATAGGAAGTAAAGAATAAAATTACAGTTATTTCTTCTTGTTAATGAATTTCTTTTAGGATTTATTGAAGAGATATTTACTCATATTCATTAAGATAAAACCAAACAATTAGAAATCAATAATACCAAGCACATTTTTATTAAAATCAGTTTTTTTAATATCAATATGCAAATTAGCTTTACGTTTACACTGAAAACTGGTATTTTGTTGTATATATAAATACAAGTGCATGTTATTAGTATTTAGGTAAGGTCAACAGTATTAATAATGTCAAACAGTTTTATTATTAATTGAGGTTTAAATAAAAATAGAATCATGGAGAATGTGTCGTTAATAACTAAGGAAATTGTGACTTGAGTAGTAATATAGTTTCGGTTACAGAGAGGAAAACACACAATCTCCATTATAATAAGATATATATATATATATATATATATGAACTTTTGTGGACTTATCCACCAATTCCACCCAAACATTAAAAAGTTGGCCAGAAAATTAGAAAAGATAAAAAATAAAATTGTTAAACAGGAGATGTGCCTTTTTTTTAATTCTACACACACACACACATATATATATATATATATATATATATATATATATATATATATATATATATATATAATGAATAGTGAATGAAAAAATGAGAAAAGTATTTGCATGGAAAGGTGCTCAATGCTAATAAAGCAGAGCAGATTTATAATTAATGGTGATATTATGATTTCACACTCATAACTTAAAGTTTCTTGGTAATCCAGTCATCAGATGAGAAGTGGTTGAGATGTCACGACTGGTTTTTGACATCTCAACCACTTTTCATCTGATGATTGGATTACCAAAAAACTTTAAGTTATGAGTGTGAAATCATAATATCACCATTAATTATGTATATATATATATATATATATATATATATATATATATATATATATAAAGTAAAGTTTGCGGGGCAGCCTTATGTCGGTATCAGCTAGACAGCCAGGTACTACAATTTAGAATCAGACAGGGTGGGATCAAAGTTTAAATACCGAATATGTATACCGAAAAAGGTGGGTCCCCTTAAAGAAAACAACTGTAATATTGTACATGTATCTGGTTCCTCTAAAGTAGATGTAATTCCTACAAAGAGTTAACCAAGCCAGTACATGGTACTATTAGTATTTTTTGTAATTTAACCATTATCATTCTCTTAGACAGTAACAAAATAAATAAACTTATTCTAATTAATTCTTATTCCGATAATTCCATTGCAATCTATTAGATTCCCATATGCTACAGTTGAATAAGATATCTTTATTAAATTCTTAAGTTAAAAGTTAAAGTTAATAGAAAAATGACATGATGACATGCATTTAAAAAATTGAAATAATTTGTGATTGATTATTTTGATTTATTATCTAGATATATAGATAAATTATTTATACCATATTTACATCTTATTATAATGGAGATTGTATGTTTTTCTGTCTGTAACCTAAACTATATTACTATATAAATCACAATTCCCTTTGTTATTTACATCCCATTCTCCATGATTTTAATTTTATTTAAACCTCAATTATTAATAAATTTTTTTTACATCATTAAGACTGTTGACCATATCTACTTACAAATAACATGCAGTTGTATTTATATATACAACAAAATAGCGGTTTACAGTGTGAATGGGAAGGCTAATTTGCATATTGATCTTTAAAAAATTGATTTTAATAAATATGTGCTTAATATTATTGATTTCTAATTGTTTAGTTTTATCTTATTGAATATGAGCAAAATTCTCTTCAATAAATCTTAAAAGAAATCCCTTAACAAGAAGAAATAACTGTAATATTATTATTTACTTCCTATTTTAACTAAATAGTTAAATTAGGAATAGGAGTAATTGAAAATGATGGAAGAGTTAGTTTCAAAGTTGTTCTATTTTTCAATCATACCCCCTCTGTTCCAAATCATGTTATCTGCATTTTTATTCAGTTTCATTGGCCTTTCTAATTTAATACAATATTTTATTATATTAAAACTTAAATACTTGCACCCGGAGGGTGCATATATTTGCTAGTCTAGATGATAAATGATATGCTCATGTAATAAGTACAATGTGCTTTTTGCAATATCACAATTTTTCCTTAAGGTACCCCACTTCTTTCGGCATACATATCCGGTACCTAGACTTTGAGCCCCACCCCTGCTCCCATACATACGAAACACTCGCGTCGAGGAGCGTGGTGTCATGAAAAACCTAGCGTAGATAAGGGCAGGAATCTGGGACGACACAATGTCTATAGACCCGGAGTGGGGGCTTAAGTTTATTGAAAAGCCTGTTCTTCATATCCTGTGATAAAAATTGACCCTTTCTCATCTTGTATGAGAAATATTCAATGTCTTCATGCACTACATGCCTGCTAAGAAATTCAGACACTCTCGTGTCCCTGGTTATGGACCTGGTTGACTTGCTGGTATTATTATCTATCACGGCTTGGATCTCAGCAGTAAATTGGGAAATTCTTTTTCTTATCAGAAAAATCAGAGTGACGCTTTCGAGCTGCTCTACCTTCGTATTCACCATTGGACTCATTCAACTCTTTTTGAATCCCGTACACTGTTCTCAGAATGACAATCAAGCACTGTGAAATATTCGTAATGGAGCTTCCGGCACGCATGTGAGGACAAAGCAAGCCAATGCCGTTTTTTACATTTCCGGAGAAGCGAATTGCGTTATAGTGCTGCGTCATGGTGCTGCTTTCCTTGCTTCCTAGTTTTCTGCACAGTAAACAAAACCTGAAACAAACAAAGTACATACGTCAAGATGGTGACAATTGACCCATTAGATCAGTCGGTAGTGCAGTCATCTAGGAATTGCAGGGTTCCGAGTTCGATACCGGTCTCCGCCAACTCAGCGCTGAAGTAACACATATTTGGTAACCTGATATGTAAAATATATATAAAATGGCACTGTGTGTGGCGCTCCACCTCAGCAAAACAATCTCTCAGGTCTAGCGCAAGCGAAAAGGAAATAGACTCTCTCGCTGTCCGGCTGATACCGACAATAGGTAACTCCACCAACTTTACTTTTTTTTACTTTATATATATGCTCCCAACTATTTGTTGGTTGAGCTCTCTGGGGTAAAATCTGATTGTCGGCCACGAATTAAGCTTAAATGGCAAGGCTCTCCTAAAAACGGATAAGAGCTCTCTAGCGGCTGCAACATATATACCTATGTACGTATTTATCAGATAAATTCTACCCATTGTCTACAGGTGGCTGATGGCCCAGTGGTTAAGATACATGTCGGGTTTCTATCCCGGCCAGAGGTAGGCTGCTAAGTCTAGCCACACTAGGAAACGGTGTCTGTAGATGACAGTAAACAACCTATATTAACCAAAATCTCTTTTATTTTCGGAGTGGGATTCATATGATGTACAGACCCTTAAATGTACCTTAAAATACCCCTAAATGTACAAATCCCTACATTTTGGTGATTCAGAGTCACGGGATCTTTAGCTGTTCTTTATACGCTTCAAACTAGCACCAACAACCCACGCGTAAACATAGGTCGTCATGCCCACTTTAAACTTCCTTGAATACAGAATTAATTCAGCACTCCCAAATATAGAAACACCTACGTCCTCCAAAATGACCGAAAATGGTCGTAAGTACTCGTACCCGGATTACTCAGAGATTTGCGCAGTTTTAACATCTCGTTTGTCAAAAAGAAAAGCTGAATAAAAAGCAACACATTAAATCCAGTATGTCAATTTCAATAAAACATGAATACAAGAGAATTTACTGCCTATATTTACTGCATATATATATATATATATATATATATATATATATATATATATATATATGTGTGTGTGTGTGTGTGTGTGAAGAAAGGAAGTGAATCCGACGGTATGTAGTATATTGAGAAAAATGAAAAAACAGGTTTAAATGGGTTAGGTGGTGAGTTTATTGGCCGACGCTGCAGTGTTTCGATCTATTAATTAGATCATCTTCAGGGGATTTGTATAGTATATGGAAGGTAATAAAAAATTTTTTATCACAGAATAACGAGAAAAGCGAGTGGTAGTCCTTGTTATTCAGTCTGTTTTTTTTTTTTTTTGAGGTTTGAAAGAAGTGGACGGTTTGAAATATGACGTCAAATATTCTTTTTTTTTTTATGTGAGCATGGGACGGTGTAAGTGTGTGTATCGAAAGGAAACATTGTGCATTTTTTAGGTGTGTGGGTTGCATGTGTGTGTGTATAAATCTTTTGCGATAAACGACAGCGGAAATAAACCTCAAGGTTGTGTGAGTGTGTGTGTATGTGTGTGTGTATATATATATATATATATATATATATATATATATATATATATATATATATATATATATATATATATATATATATATAGTGATACTAATAGCTCTTTGATTTAGTGCGTCGTTTGACGCACATATATGCTTTAAATGAGTCCCCTGGAAAATTTACGGGTCCCAACTAAGGCCGTCTAACTCCTACCCTGTAACCTGTTCTGTGTAATTTGTTTCTAAGAGACTATTGAAATGTATTTACAGTTAGCTTGAAATGGTGAGGGAAGAAAAAAGAAAAACACTGAGACGTATGGATACGATTTTACTGCGTCCGTTTAGATTTTTGTGCGTCAGGGACGCAGGACGCATACCTATCAGTATCTCTCTCTCTCTCTCTATATATATATATATATATATATATATATATATATATATATATAATGTTTGAACACATAGATAGATAGATAGATAGATGCTGCTATATTTCGGGATATTGAAAATGAAACTATCACATTCTGTTCAATAGGAAGTAAGTTCTATTTGTGGTTCTGATGTTCCTTTTGTGTCTGTTTACTGATATATATATATATATATATATATATATATATATATATATATATATATATATATGAGGCAGTCGGTGAAAAAACAGATAATCCATTTAGCAAATAAAAAATTATACAAATAAGGAGCCGGAGAAAAAATACCAAAAAATGCCAAATCATTCACACTGTTTAAAAAAAAATCAAACAGCACAAAAATTATTGGCAAAAGAAAAAGCAACCGAAAAAGACAACTGAGTTAATATGTAAAAAAAAAAAAAGTGCTCAGTACACTAAATAGATCAAAGAAAACCTAATTTAAGTCAGACACCCCCAACCTAGATTATAGAAAATAATATTACCTAAACAGTTATCTCCTTTTGACCACTGCCAAACACAGGGACCATGGGCCTCTTAGCCATCATCTGATGAGAAACCTCGTGCGATTGGCTAGGGACCTTTGTCAGCGACCAATCAGAGCACACGTTACTAGGCTTAGTTTGGCCGCCAATTTTCGAGGGTTGATACCATCAATCTCTCTTTTTCGCTGCGACGAGCGTCGAAGAACGACGTGCTTTGAAGCCAGCTTACAGAAGGGCCGGTGACGCGTAAAGTCAAACGAACGAAGCTAGCAAGACATTCCTACCTGAGACAGATAAGTCACGCAAGTATTATTTTGCAAAATATAGAAAAAAGAGTGCTATTTACCAAGACAGGATAAAGGTAAAGATAACAGGTAACGAACACAACAAGGCTTATAAAACGAAATGGATTTATAAGACAAGAAACATGTAACATACAATATACAATACAATATGTAACTTGTCATACAAATGTGTGTGTTTACAAATATGTTACAATTGAAGGCGTAAGGTGTAAGAGGGTATGGTTTGGTTGATGGTATCAATAGATAAGTTAGGGTGGCAGGTACATAAAGTAAACGGTGGTTGGTAATAGTCAGTTTCTTACCTACAGTTAACTAGTACCATTGACATTATTTCTACGATACCCTTATATATATATATACAAGCCTTATACAATAAGATACTGTGACAGAGAACACGTGGTGAGTGGCGAACGTCAAGGCCTGCCGTATTCTCCAAGGAAGCGGGCTAGGCTTTGCCTCACATGTAGGACTGTAGAATCGAACCCGCTTCCTTCAGAATGCAAACATTGTCACCGAAGTTGGGAAGCTACAGTCCCGGGTGTAAGCGCCAGGTGCCCGGATGATAGCTATGAGGATTCCGGCGGCCAGTTTGGCTCAAGAATCTCGTGTGTCGGGCGCAGACACCCGGATGTTGAGGAGAAACTAGTACAAGTGGAATTGGGTGACGACAGGAGTTGAGTGGCGATTTTGAGTTGCTGAAGATTTTACGACGACGGATTTTTCAGCTGCTGAAATTTTTTGAGTTGATAAAGATTTTCTGACGGCGACGACGACGACATTGTCAACAAGTCGAATATCTATTATTTTTCCCCTCTATTTTTTTCATTCTAGAGATACTATATATATATATATATATATATATATATATATATATATATATATACTCTCACTGATATTGAATACTCTTTATTTATGAATATTGCAAATAGCAAACTATATCATCAATATATATATATATATATATGTGTGTGTGTGTGTGTGTGTGTGTGTGTGTGTATTATTCAGTTGTAAGCTTGTATTTACTAAGCGTAACTTTGTATGTCACAAGGCCAAAATAATGAGTCACTTTCATACAAAAAAATAGTCTATGTATTAACCTAAGACTAACACACGAGCAGGATGCGACACAAGGTCTGTATTTAACCGGGGTTTTATAGGTTTGAAATCAGAGTTTTCCTTCTCCTAGACCGGTTACCATACCAAGATTAAACAGTCCAGTCTTTCCTACCATTTACTTATAGCTGAAGAGAGAAATAATTGGATTCATACCTTTCCCTATGATATTAGTGATATGTGAAATACAATGAGCCTCGTCCAGAATTTGAACTCAGTTCGCCTTGTCCATTTCCTACGACGATAACCATTACACAACGGATGCTTAATAGTCTACTAGATTAAATCACTACCCCAACGCGTGGTTCCTAAATATGACCTTTTGGCTTAAACTTGCACAAAGTCATGATATTTGAGCGCTTATTGAGTATCAAACTGTAATAATTGTCTCTTAGATCAACGCCATTATTCACCACTCGGCATCTAGATATGAACTTCTGGTATAAAGATCACAGTCGTTGGGTTACTCAGTGAATGTGGAATTCCCTTCATCAACACGTTGGTCTCCAGGGCCAGCCAGCTAATTATAGCGGCATCGTTGGGGCTCCCAGAACGAATAGTGTAGACAGCTCTACAATGCTGACTTAAATCAGGTTATAAAACTGAGTGAGCAAAAATGTGTCGATAAAAATGCACGTATTTGATAACATAGATAAAACTAATCAATATTCAGATATGACAAACAATATCATAACCCTCAAGATTATCTCGTCAAAAATCCTTGACCTAAACTCGGCTTATCTATATGACGTAACTTTTCCGGCAATCTACATTTACGTAACCGCCTTATTTCCGAGATATTTAAAAAAAAGTCAGAATAAAAAGCTCACAAACAATCTGTTTGCATCAATAGAATTATATTCAACTAGCTTCAGTTTTATGCTTGATAGACAACTTAGAATATGATATTAGAGTGTTGTACAGGGTCAGGCAAAATGATCTGACACATTTGTAGGTTAAATAAAATGCAAATGAAGTAAAGAAACAAAAACGTGTTTATATTTTCGAAAAGTACATATAATGTCATTTTTTGTTCATATAATGCCATTTTGTTTTGTTTCTTTATAATGCCTTGTTTTTCGTTTTGTTTTTTTTTTCAGTTGCTGGCCATGAATTGGACTGGTGAGAGGCGCTTTCATTGTGGAAACGTTTATCACATCAAGGATCAAAGATCATTGAGAAGAATTCTTCGCAAACTTCTTTTGAGCCCTTTTAAATGTGGAACAGAGTGGAGCTGTTGAACTAAAGCTCTTATGCCACATTTTCTGGACTGGCGGGTGCGAGGTCGGCTGGTTGATTTCGTTTCAATGCAGATCAGTAGCTCTGAAGTTTGTAACCCATAACAAGATCGTGTTGAGCTGGTACGGGATCATGTCTACCAAGATTGAAGTGCAAACAACGCTCTTCAGTTACAGATTGTTTGTTTTGATAAACTTCCACATAAAAGTGCGATGCTCACAGTCCAATTCATGGGAAAAAGTAGAAAAACAATGGCATTATAAAGAAACAAAAAAAATGGCATTGAAAAATGGTTATATGTACTTTTCGAAAATAAAAACACGTTTTTGTTTCTTTACTTCATCTGCATTTTATTAAACCTACAAATGTGTCAGATCATTTTGCCTGACCCTGTATATATTTTTCACTAGCTTAAAAGCCACCCTAGCGGGTGGAAATTAAACTAGTTTAAGAGTCTCTAAGTCTATGCATATTTTCAGAATTGGATGCTCCGTTTAATTAGGGTTTTCATTTGCGCGGGACATTCTTTTCCTCGCTGAAGTATTGGCTCTTTTTATTGCATCTGGTCCTCTGATGGCGGGACTTCTTTTTGTGAGGCATACTGCTGTCGTATACAATAGGCAACAATGAACTACAGAAGAATTGATCGCTGCATTTAAGTATTGTATTAATATTTAACCAAACCTTTTAAAAGTTCAACTGTTGTATACCCTTCTTATTACTTCTTACTTTCTGCTATTCTTCTTCTGTTCTTCAAGCGTCTTTGACATCTTAGGTCTCTTCTAACATCTGACTTCGTCTTGGTGGTCGGTCGCACTTAACTCATTTCTTCTTCTATAGTCTTGTTACCAAGACATTCATTAATCACAAGACCGTGTTAATTTTCTTAAACTTTTATTTCCTTAACTAAACATTTCATGTAACTAAATATCTGACTAACATAGGGCGCGTATGCAGTGTGAGTTCCAGTTTAAGGCAGGACATCCTCTCTGCCCGACGTCCAACTGAAAACTGAGGAGCCAGCCAAGTCCTACGTGACTTCACGTATTTCGCAGGCTTTCTGTACTATTCCATGGAAAGTCCCGCCCGTGATATGAAAAGTGACATCCCTTTAGAAATACAGGGGATTGACAATAATCTTATGCAACCGCATAGATTATGTAACACAACGATAATTCTTCTGTTGCCACTTAATTTAAAGATAATCTGATGTACATATATCCATGCTTTCTGTACAAACAATTATTTCGATTTCATGGATGACTTCACGAGAGTTATGGGAAATGGTGCTATCAGCCTGACCAGATGATGAGGAGGAGGCCTCCAAAATTTTGGATGAACATTCACATGTTTTAGAGTGAATACATATATAAAGTAAAAAGTAAAGTCGTCGGGGCGGCCTAATGTCGGTATCAGCCAGACAGCGAGGGAGTCTATCCCCTTTTCACTAGACCAAGGAGATTATTCTAGCATTTGAGGTGGAGCGCCACACCTACGATCAGCTCCTCACTTTACCGCACAGATCCATGTGCTACTCATACGCTGAGTTGGCCGGGTTAGCTCAGTCGGTAGAGCGTTCGGCTAGGAATCGCAAGGTTCCTGATTCGATACCAGCCCTCGCCAACTCAGCGAATACATATATAACTAGCTTAAAAGCTGCCCTATAAGCTACCTCCTGTTGCGGCGATTTCTTTTTGCAACGCATACCACTGCCATATGCCATAGGCAACAATAAACTACAGAAGAACTAAAATTGATCCCTGAATTTAAGTATTGGTAAGTAAAAGCTTATCTTTTAAATGTTCAACGATAATTCTTAAGCTACCACTTAATTTAAGGACAATTTGATCTACGTAAGTCCTTATTTTCCATAGAAACACATATTTCTATTTGATGGGTAACTTTCGCAATTAATTTTGATTATTTCAAATTCATTTCAAAGTTATAAAATCTGTTATCGCAGAAGATAATTCGTAGCAAAAAATCACGTAAAAATCACTAAAACAATTACAGTTACTAAAACTTGGGAACCCGAAATTTCAGGATTGCAGATCCGAATTAGACTATAATTGTTTTTTTAATTAGCTCACAGGGTCGGCTTGATTTCAAAATGGTATAATATGTTGGACTATGGCCTCTAGGAGTAAAGTTGAAAAAATTGATACACTGACATTTCCATTTATTATTGGAAATCCAATTGCGATTAAAGTCCCTTCGACTTTAATACACAAAATAGATATTTATTAATTACATCTCATTCTGTGTCCTGGGTATACAATTGAACTACATTAGGTATTGAGGCTCCAATCCACTCTGACCCAAAATTGTAGTACCTGCCTTATCATTGGCTCAAATTGATCTGTTTGAAAATTATTTGTATTGGACGTGAAACAGGATGTAACACAAGGTAAATTTATCAAGCGGGGTTTAACAGGTTTGAATTCAGAGTTTTCCTTCTCCTAGACTGGTTGCCTAACCAAGGTTAAAGAGGCCAGTCTACCTTACTATTTATCCAAAGCAGGAGAGAGAATAGTTGAATTCATACATTTTCCAAGGGTATTAGCGTGAAAATGTGAAATGCAAACAGCCTTGTCTAGGATTTGAACTCGGGGCGACGAGTCCATTTCCTACGACTTTAACCATTACACCACGCGCCTCCATACGACTCTGTATAAGCTCTTCCGTAAATCTCATATAAGATACCCACAGTTCGTATAAAAACCAACACTCAAAAATATAACAGACCCACCTTCTTAGTCAGGACCATTTGTTGAAATGATAGTAACTTAATATTTCTTAAATTGTATTCGGCAACTTCCTGTTTAGGAGGACTAGTGACGTCGTAGCCAATTTTAATATAATGTATAGAAAATATAGTCAATACAGATTTAAATTAAAAAATGATTTTGATTCAAATCTATAAATCAATCAAACTATAGTTTGTCACATGTCTTTAAATTTAAAGTTTGATCAACTTTTCTTGTTAAACGTCATAATTACTAATTAATTTCTTTGTAGTTTTTGAGTCGGCGTTTTCTCACGCTCTCAGGTGTCACAAGAATCATTAAATGAATTATCCAGGTGGGTGAGAATGAGACCAATTGTTTGGAATAATTTAAACTGCGATTATCTGAGTCGTTTAAAGACGAATTAAATCCCGTTCGCTTAGAACTTTGAGGCGTTCCTAAGCTACAATGTTTAAACATTGTAATACTATGCATTGGGCATGCATATGTGGCTGCACCGTAGGTGTGTATATATATATAATTCTAGGTAGTTATGATACATAGGTAGTAAGTCAAACCACATATATGTATAAATATGTGTGTGTTCTAGTGTAGATAATGGGTGAATATACATATGTATAGATAGATAGATACATATGTGCGCATGTATACATACATGTGTGTATATCCATATATTGTATGTGTAAGTAGGCGTAAAGTATGTGAATGGTCGGTCAAACAGGCCATAAAAGGTGAGATTAGGGTTTAGAATAGATATGAAAAGTGATAAAGGCCAGAAGCAGACAACATGTCTGGTCCTTTGGCACTTAATAGTTGACCAGTTGGTCATAAAAATCTTGAGGGTGGTCTTTTAGACAAAGAACCCTTTCAAATCCCGCAGGGTTGATAAGATCTCGGAGGATGAGATTTGGACGAGATTTGATAGTGAGAATTGGGTTTCTGGGAGATTCAAAAAGTTTTATTAGTTAGACTTGGGACAGCGGAGAGAGCAGTTAGTTTTTGGACACTGCAGAGGATAGGATGTTAGATGCCCACTAGAAGTCAACTTTAGCAGAGGTCCCCAAAAGGAACGGGGGGTGACCCCCCTCTCGACAGACATAGGAGCAAATGAATTATAAGCTGATGGAGTGACTGGAGATAGCAGCAGACAGTTATATACCTCCCTGACTTTTCTGAAGTTCACCTGACATTGTCTTTTCTTCATCTCTTTTGTTGTTGTGTTGTTTCCCTTATGACACATGGGCGCGTTCCAGACACAGCATTGGGCTTTTGTCAGACGATCAATACGGCCAGTGACAGAAGTGACAGAGATGATCCGGACAGACTGCTATTGGTCATCAATATTCTCTCCGGACGTCCTGTACGTAACAATCCAGAGTATCGATCTGGGAGACTGCTATTGGTTGTGATCGATATTCTCCCAGACGATTTGGACGAGAACAATGGTGAGATGTTGACGACGCGACCCCATGTGTCATTTTTTAAATTTTTTAAATTTTTTATTTATCTGTTTTGTTTTTTTAGATGAGGCTTGATGTGTATCATTTGGATTTTTCGGACTGTTTCCCTAATCTTTAATGTGATATGCAAAATATATCGGAATATAACTGATGTCATTAGATTTTACGCTACAAGCTGTACAGGAAACGTCATTAAACAATATAATTCTTTAATGATCGTGACGGTTCTCTTGGCGCATCTTGGATTGATAGGCGTGCAAAAAGATGGAGGAGGAAGAGAATGATCTTTCACGTCAATACTGGAGGAAACCTCTGAAACTTGAACATCAAATCGACGGGGCTTAGAATATACTCTATCCCCTGCTGAAAGTGTAAGACCCCCCCCCTCATAAAGTGGTATCCTGAGTATGATGCTAAAATTTTTTTTGGGGGAGGAGGTCCCAGTTCTGGAGATCTGGGGAGTGTGGAATATCCCTTCATTACCATTACTCCCAATCCACACAGAGCTGGAGGGTCAAATAGATCTGTTTAAAAGTTGTTAGGATTTCATAAGAATACATGAAATCATATGTGGGGAAATTGTTTGTATTAGATGGGAATGTTAAGTTTTTAAATGCCATCCTTGGCCAGTTGAAAAGGGCTTTAAAAAAGTCCTGTGTTATGGAATCCTTTGGTAAGCGTATAAGTCCTATCCTGTGCGTATTAGTAAAGGTCCAGTGATTTAATCCTATGCCCGTCATCCACGAATGTCACAGTAATTATGACCAGTAGGGTCAGTTTAAGTATTGTATCAACCTCAGAGTACTGCCAGTGATTGGCCAAGAGTTAGATCAAATGATTCCGGCCTAGTCTATAAGTAAGAGTGGGCTTTTAACACACACCTTATATCCTGAAATTCTCAACAATGAATACTTGATATCATATCACTGTGCAAACAACTACACAAGTAATGTAAATATAAATGTGCAATGAAGACGATTCCCCAACCAGTAGGCACAAAATTACTCTAGACGGGATTGTATGCCGTTAAAATCAATCAATCTATGGGTTAGATAGATTTTTTTTAAATGTTTTTAAAATAATTTATGAACAAATTGAATACCCAAAAATAATTAACAAAGCAGACATTTTCGGTGTAAAATAACCCAAGGGTTGACATGCCGCAAAAACCCAACCAACCAACCGACCATGTCAATTCATGATGGTCCATGATGTTTATTGAATGTTAATACAGAGATAGGAATCATTTCAAAGCGCCCTTTTGTTTCGAATGCCTCTTCAAAAGTGCCCATTATCTTAATTACAATTCCATCGAATTGCTTTAAATGGAGATTGTTCTTTCTCACCTTCGGTTTACCCATTTTCTCCCAGATGTTTCTTGGTATTATCGGAAATTCCATGAGAATTATCTTCCCCTGCCACTAGGGGGACAAATCGCCAATGGCATATTGGCGCCAAAATCAAAACCCTAGGTGACTTATCAAGGATCTGTTACTGGAGAGAGGCGTCTAAAACCACGCTCTCTCACTTAGCCCAAAATCAGGGCCTACTTATCACAAACCGCGCATTAAGGGTAGTCGCGGTTTTACCATTCCCTAAACTTTCAACAAACCTTCAACGGCATTAATTCCAGCATACTGTAACGGCGGTTTTAATAGCAAACTTAGAACTAAAACAAGAAACGATCCGAGAAGGTCGCTTAGAGCCATTCCCTACAACGAAAGAACACCTAACACCAAAAGACATAAGAACTCTTAGAACAGATAAGTCTGGTCGCGAATTCCATCTAATTTGCAAACCCCCTTTTGTTGTTAACCATTTTATGTAAATCCTTGTAAATGTTGTAATACAAGTGTCTGCATTCTACTTTTGTGTTTGTTCTTCTTTGTCCGACAATTTACCAACGACCACGGGGAAATAAAAGCCCCTTCGATACGTAAATACTTTTAGTATTAATGTAACAATAACAATAAGATAAATCATGTTAAAAAAAAAGCATAAAGAGAAAAACGGCAAAAATGCACCATAACAGATAATAACGACCAACCAACCAGCCAACCAACCAAAAAATGTGTTTAAAGATATGTTGTTGTTGTTTTTAAATAGAAAGAAAAATTGAATCCCCAACAAGAAGGAATAAAACAAAAGCGACTTCGGCATAAAAACCCAAGGTTGACATGCCGTAAAAACCAACCAGCCTATCTCACAACCAACCAGCCAACCAACCAACCAACTATTGTTCTCCTACAAATTTCCGACAAAGGAAAACCACTTTTAATTTAAAAAATGTTAACATTCTATTTTGCACCTCCGATAATAACGCATAGGATGAGAAGACATTTCCGTTCGCAAAAATATGAAACGGACGGGACCTTTACTGCAAGTGTCAAGTTATTTTCGTTACAAGAACAAATGACTCTTTGTTGGTGAATTTATTTAAAAAGGAAAGAATGGGTGAGCGCAAAAAAATAAAAAAAATGAAAAGATAAGACGGGGATTGTCCACAAGTAAGACGTCATATATATGAACGCAGGAATCTCCGATTCTGGTCAATAGGTCTATTTAGTAAAACATTAGTCTGATACAATGCTACGATAGTGTGCCACACAGTGAGGATATGTGTCACTATGGTCTACTTGACCAGTGGTTCTCAACCTTCTTTTTTTTACTTATTGACCACTTTGATTCCTATTTTACTCTGGTGGACTTCCATAGTCATTCGATATATAAAAATCTTATTGATAATATTTTTTACTTGCCTTGACAAAAACAAATGTTATATGGTCCCTGGTGGTCATATGGCCCCTGTTGAGAACCACTGAACTAGACAACGCACGGAAATACGCACCACAAATGTTTACAAAACACAATTTGGTCTGGCACAAGATTTCAATGATAGGGTTCCCTGAGCGTCCTATCGTGATTCAATGGTTAACAAGCTAGTCTCACAGGCCCATTATTACTGAATAACGAGTTCGATCCTCACTGGATGACCCATGTTTGCGACCTTGTGTCACATCCTACACGTTTTAAAGTATGTCTTTTTTTACATATCTGAATATCAACAAAAGCAGCCACATACCAAAAACAGAGGCTAGCAGACTTTTCTTTTTTCACTAATAATTTATTTTTCTTTGAACAAACGAGGAAGGTTTGTTAAACAAACCAAAACACTGCAGCGTTTGCTTATTAAACATCACTCGTGAATGAAACTTGTTTTTTTTCATTTTTTATGAAATTATATATATATATATATATATATATATATATATATATTAATATCAAAGCCCTTAAATTGTCTCATATAACCTTATTTCAGCCTCTTGGTTTTTTCAAATCTGATTCAAAATAAATTCTATCTGACTACCTAAATGTTTTCATTTATTTATTCATATTTACTCTCGTATTTATATGAATTATATATATATATATATGTTGTGTGTGTGTGTGTGTGTGTGTGTGTGTGTGTGTGTGCGTGCGTGTGTGTGTGTGTGTGTGTGTGTGTGTGTGTGTGTGTGTGTGTGTGTGTGTGCATAAGCATTTCTATGTACATATCTAAACTATTTATATCTATTTTTGAGTTCTCAATTTTCGTTGAATCATATCACAGAAATATGATATTATTCATATATATATATATGTATATATATAATATATATAATATATATATATATAGAGAGAGAGAGAGAGAGAGAGAGAGATCTATGCCAAGATTTGTAAAACATATATTGTACCTTCTCTTGCCACGCTGACCTATAATGTGTTGCTCTACTAAGGCCAGAGATCTCAGTCTGTCCTCTCCCAATGGATTAGTACGAAGAAAACACGGAAAATCTTGTCCGGAATTTGATATACGAGTATATATAATGATATTATGTACACATGCTGCTAAAAAGAATACAACTGTCAGCCAACAAACCCTTCTCCAAATGATAACTTTGGACTCAACTATGGTCTCGGGCCCAAAGCATTATTACCATTAATCTAGAGCGCCCCCCCCCACTAATATCTTAGAATACAACTTTTTTGGTTTTCTCTCACACTGTATGAATGTCAGAGCACGATGTAGGTTCTTCCTATAATGTTTTGTTGCATTTACAACTTTCGTTTATTCCTGGACCATATTCCTGGTCATGTGGAGGGGTTATATAATATATATATATATATATATATATAAAATGGACTCTCCCGTCGATTATCGACGTATGAGGGTTCATACACACAATGAACTCCCACACAGGGATTTGTTTATAGTGGTGAAGGCTTGTGTTGGACCATCCATACTTTTTGGCACAGTCGATAGGAAAGAATTGGTACATCGAAGGTTGCCACAAACCCAATCAACGACCGACCTCAGGAATTTTGAATTCAGAGTTATCCCTCTCCTAGACTGGTTACCTACCCATGGCTGAAGAGCCCAGTGTGCCCTACTATTTAACCCATAGCTGGAGGGAGAATATATGGATTCATACCTTTCCCAAGGGTATTAGCGCTATGTGAAATGCCAACAGATTCGTCTAGGAATTGAACCTGAATCGACGAGTCCATTTTCCACGACTCTAACCACTAGCCCACACGCCTCCATCACACAAGGTCAATTTCTTGAGCGGGATTTATCTGGCTTGAATTCAGAGTTTTCCTTCTAGACGAGTTTACCAACCCATGGTTAAAAAGCTCAATCCGCCCAACTATTTACCCATAGCTAGAGGGAGAGCAGTTAGATTCATACTTTTCCTAAGGCTATATGAAATGCAAACAGCTTCATCCAGGATTTGAACTCGGGTCGACAAGTCCATTTTCTATGACTCTAACCATTACACCACGCACCTCTAAGTATAATAGTTATATGATTTAAAAAAAAAAAATCAATGGAATAAAAATAGGTATTTACAAATTGTTGATATAGACCTCTACTCCAAATTTAAACCGACGAATTACCTGCAACCACCGCTAGAGGCGCTCACTCTGCAAAAAATAAATAAGCGTAATTCCACATTGCGTGAAGCGAGCCTCCTGTTGGTGCGCCAAGCTGCAAAGCAAGCTCTTCCTGTGTTTATAGCAGGTACAACTTTGGCTTCAACATCTTTCGAGAAAAAAACGTAAGTAATTTCAATGTTTCGTCTTAATCATCAATTAACACTGACTTAAATAAAATAAAAAAAAGAAGGAAATAAATATATATATATATGTATATATAGAAAAGAATTCTCTACGACCTTCAAAGTTTTCATTCACTGACGAAGCAATGCGCTTCTTTCTTTTTCTTTTCTTTTTTTCTTCGTTTAAAACAATCGTCACTATGTTTATACTTTAAAGTGAGCAACAAATGTCGGTCACTCTTTCTCATATTACAAAAATATTATTACTATTCGTTACTATAAAACAGTGCACATCTAAAACACACACACACACTCGCATACATACACACACGCGCGTGCGCGCATACATACACACACACACATACATACACACACACATACATATTGATAGCTGTTACTCTTTGTCACATTATTTAATTATATATCATTAGCATCTTCACTTATTTGAATTTATATATATATATATATATATATATATATATATATATATATATATATATATATATATATATATATATATATATATATATATATATATATATATATATATATATATATATATATATATATATATATATATATATATATATATATATATATATATATATATATATATATATATAGGCCAATATATATATATATAAGGGGCCAAGTTAGCTCAGTCGGTAGAGCGTTCGGCTAGAAACCACAAGGTTCCTAGTTCGATACCGGTCCTCGCCAACTCAGCGTATGAGTAGCACAGGGTCTGTGCACTAAAGTAAGGAGCTGATGGTAGGTGTGGCGCTCCACCTCAGACGCCAAAACAATCTCCTTGGTCTAGCGCTATTGAAAAGAGGATGGACTCCCTCGCTGACTAGCTGATTACTTACTTAAATATATATATATATAATATATATATATAAGATTTATCCAAAAACTTGGTAGTAAGGATGATAATATATATATATATAATATAAGGATGATATAATATATATATTATATATATATATTATATATATATATATATATAATATGATATATATATATATATATATATATATATATATATAATATATATATATCACAAATACAGCTTTATGATGAACAGGGAGAGGTTCAGCGATGTCAATGTCCTGGGACCATTAAAGTTTCACGTCTTTTAACATCGAATTTCTCTACCAGGTGACCCAATAAGGATTGGTCAGACCCCTGATTCTCACCCGATATAAATAAAATAAGAATATATATATATATATATATATATAATATATATATATATATATATATATATTACTTAATGTATATATATATATATATATATATATATTATATATACAAAATAGTTTGGGAGTCTTTGAGAGAATTTTGAGGGGGTTCTTTTTTGCGGTGAGGGAGGGTGTATTAAAGACTTCTATAAATACTGTAGTAAATAATAACCAAATCCTGGACGAGGCTGTTTGCATTTCACTTAGCGCTAATCCCCTTGAAAGGTGGGTAGTTACCCGTTCGCCACGGGTAGGATGTGACAACAGCAATTTTTGACTTGTCACCAAATTATAAACATGGAGGTCTAGCGGATTGCTGATGAAATATTGCGTATTTTCTATTAAATAATTCCGAGCACTGTTTGTTGATTGTCTTCAGTTAATCTGTTTGGGAACAGTACATGTTCGAATCAATCTCTCACTTAAATTAAATGGAATTAACATGCATAGCAAAGCTAATAAAAGAACAAAGCGAACCATTTTCAACACTTGATTTGGTTGGTTGGTTGGTGGATTTTACGGCATGACAATTGCTGTTGGGTTATTTTATGCTGAAGTCGTTATGTTTTATTCCTTCTTGATGGTATTCAACTTTTTTGTCAAACACATTTTTTTTAACTCAGGTAGCCCCCATGGGGCTGGATTTTATCCCTCTGCAGAGGTGCAGTTGGCGTATTCTACAGCACCATCCGACAGGGCAGCGTTTGATTTGACCATTTTGTGTGTCCAGTTACGTCTTTTACCAAATCTGATCTACATTAGATAACAATTATTTTAAATCTTTGCCGAACAAATTTCCCCCACGGCTGTACTACATTTTCTTGGTATTTTTTACCTGCATGACGGGATATTTCAAATTATTTTAGTATTTTTTTCTTATGGCAAACACCCAACCTTTCTTGCCATATGGGTGCTAGAAGGCTGTGGCTGATGGTCAACTACCAGTATCTATTAATACACATGAAGTTGCTAATTTATTTATACACATGAAGTTAATGAAAATTATTTCTACCAATTTCTCAATACATATAAAGTTTTACAAAATTATTTCGTAATCAAATTATTATTATTATTATTATTATTATTATTATTATTATTATTATTATATATTTAAAAAACACGATTTGGCATTAAATAACCCACAAGGGTTGATATGTCATTAAACCAACTAACCAACTAAAATATATTAAGAAATAAATGCACAAAAGATATACATATAAATGTACATGTAAATGTATAATGTGTGCAATTCCATAACCTCTAGGCATAAAATAACCCTAGATGGGTATTATTTGGATTATTCGGACTATTGTCCTCATCTTTATTGTTATCTGTACAACGTTTCGGTCGATGTGCCCTCCGTCGTTCTTCAAGTATTTCTTGTCGGACTCGAGAGCCTTCTTGAACTCGGGAACCTTCTTTTCGAAGTCAGGAACCTTTCTTGTCATAATCGGGAGCCATCACGGAACTTTGAAGGTTCCCGTGTTCGACAAGAAATATCTGAAGAAGGTCGGATGGCACATCGGTCAAAACGCTGTAAAAGATAACAATAAAGATGAGGACAATCATCCAAATAATACTAATTATCAAGCCTCATCCCCGCCCTGTCGGCTGGGGCGTTAGAATGCACCGACTCCACCTCTGCAGAGGGGCAAGACTCTCCCACCTGTTGGCCGTGGGTGGCGACCCGTGATGCTTAAGGAGCCCAGGTGGATGAGCAGTTCCTGACTTGCAATACTCCACTTTGACCTTTACTTTACTTTGGCTAGACGGGCGGTCGGAGAGGCCCCCTCCGATCAATCGGCTGGGCACGTCAAGCCCTAGCACCTATATTATTTTCCGAACCTTATTGCCCTTATGGCAAGCCCCAACCCCTTTTTATCATATGGGTGCTAGAAGGCGGTGACGGAGGGTCTAGATGCCCTGGGAATTACGTTAAACTCTATCTGATGGTGAGGTTCCAGTTTTGGAGGTTTGGGGAATGTGGAGCACCCCTTCATCACCATTGTTCCCTGGTCCACTCTGACCCGGAGTGGCAGTACCTGTTAGGGTCCCATCTATGGGTTAAATAGAAAACATGAGTTTATAAACAAAATTGTATTATCCAGTAAAAATGAAATTATTTCAAAACTTTATCAGCATTAAACATGTTTTTTTACCAATAGAAGTATTCGGCATAAAATTACCCAAGAGGTTGACATGCCGTAAAATCCAACCAACCAACCAACCAAGCCTCATCCCAAAAATTCAGAGAAATAACCCTAGACGGGTGGACATGCCATGAAAATAGATCATGAAATCGTGATATGAATTATTTACTCCTGTGAAATTCACAGGAGTAACTTTAGTGGTTAGGCGTAGCACTAATTGAGCTTAGCTGACAGAACTTCAAATAGAATCAATTAAGTTTTTTTTAAGAGCGACTAAATGTACCTATTTTAAGTCTCATCAAATAAACCGTTTGAATGACAAAATGTCTGAGGTCTTTACGTTTTCTTCACCTCAAATACTTGTCACTTTCCAAAGCAATTATTCTGAGGGATTTAGTTTGATTGATTGATACTGTTAGCATGGATCTAGGCATTGTGTCGTGGCGTAATAGTCAGCAAGACTAGTCTCGCAGATCCATTCCCTGCTGAATAGTCAGTTGGGTCTCGTTGGATTCCCCATATTTGCTTCTTGTGTCATATCTTAACTGTAGAGTTGGAGGCTGTACTGTCAAGCTGGAGGTGCGTGGTGAAAGTGTTTGAATCGTAGGAAATGGACACGTCGACCTGAATTCAAATCCTGGACGAAGCTAGAGTTCTCATAGTGCTAATACCATTGGGAAAGGTATGAATCCAAGTACTCTCCCTCAAGCCATGGGTAAATAGTAGGGCAGACTGGATTCTTTAACCTTGGTTAGGTAACCAGTCTAGGAGAAGGAAAACTGAATTCAAACCTGTTAAACTCCGCTTGGGATGGTCATTACTAGAATAGGCACAATCCTAATTAGTGATCTATTTCACTAATTTTAACTAATTAATTTTAAAATAATAATCTAATGTGGCGAACGGGTTGTATAAATACCTATATTCAGTGTAGGCAACCCATCGTGGTGTAATAGTTAACAAGCTAGTCTCGCAGATCCATTCACTACTGAATAGTGAGTTCGATCGTGTGTCACATCCTACCCGTGGCGAACGAGTTGTGTAAATACATCCATTCAGTGTGGACGTCAAATCGTGGTGAAACGGTTAGCAAGTTAGTCTTGCATTCACTACTCAATAGTGAGTTCGATCCTCACTGGATGTCCCATACTTGCGACCTTGTGTCACATTCTACCCGTGGCGAACGAGTTAGATAACTACCTAACTTTTAAGCGGGTTAGCGCAAGCAAAATACAATCAGTCTCGTCCAGGAATTGAACACTGGTTGCCGTGTCCATTTCCTACGACAATAACCGTTACACAAAGAGCGCCACCTAAATGACTTTCGAACACCTTACGTAATGTAATTATTAGCGAGTTAGGCTAGCAGACCATTGTTAATGAATTCAGTTCTCACTGGACGTTCCCATATTTCTGGCTTAAGGTTAAACTAAGCTTAGTGAATGACTACTACAGATTTGCATCCACTACCCCCGCTTTTAAGTTGGCATTTCCCAATAGCGACGCCCCCACTTTGTGCGGGTCATCTGGTATTTGCAAAACCCATACAAATCTAAATATAGATTTCAAATGACCTATTAACAAAAATAGTCTACGTCGTGGCGCCATAGTCAGCAAGTTGGTTTCGCAAATCAATAACTGGTGATATCAATTATCAATACGTGTTCTATAAGTGTGTCTTTGTGACAGACCTAATCTATGCTAAAAATAACTAATTAAAATTATTATTATAAGGGCTGAATTTAGACATAGTTAAACTTTAACCAGTGAGGAGCTATAATAGATATGGCCAATATTTCACTTGTTTTGGGGGTTTAAAACATGAATTAAGATTCAGCAAAACTCGTAAAAAATGAAACTTTACGTAAATTTTGCTTTATTAGGAAGAGAAATAATTTTTTAAATCCCATGTAAAAATCATTTGTTTTACAGTCTTTAAAACGGTAGAAGTTTATAAAATTAAAATCTGTATCTATCAAAATGGCGCAGTTTTGCCGGATTTTTCTCTCTTTGTAACGTGTTTCATTACATCTTATTATAATGGAGATTATGTGTTTGTTTGTGTGTAACCGAAACTATATCACTACTTAAGTCACTATCCACTTAGTTATTATACATCACATTCTCCATGTATCATTTTTATTTAAACCTCAATTATTAATAAAATTGTTTTTCATTATTAATACTGCTGACCATATCTACATACTAATAACATGCAATTGTATTTATATATACAAAAAATGGCGGTTTACAGTGTGAACGGCAAGCCTAATTTGCATATTGATATTTAAAATTTGATTTTAATAAATATGTGCTTGGTATTGTTGATTTCTAATTGTTTGATTTTATCTTAATGAATATGAGCCGAAATTTCGGAGATAAATCTTAAAAGAAATTAATTAACAAAAGGAAATAACTGTAATTTTATTCTTTAATTCCTATTTTAACTAAATAGTAAAATTAGAAAAGTTTAGCAAGAAAAGACGGGGGTGATGGAAGAGGAAGCTTCAGCTGTTATATTTTTCGATTATACCCCTCTCTGTTTCAAATCATTTTATCTGCATTCTTATTTAGTTTCTTTAGACTTTCTAATTTAATATATTATTTTATGATATTAATACTTGCACCCGAAGGGTGCATATATTTGCTAGTTTTTATAATTGAAATTCATAGAATTTTTATGCGTTAAGTTTAGGCTCTTTTCTTAAAGAATAAAATTAAGATAAGTGACAAAACTCGGAAAGAATCAATGAAATTTAACGTAATTTATGCTGTACTAGAAAGAAGGATTTTTTAAAATTTTATGTAAAAATTATTTGTTTTACAGTCTTTAAAACGGAAGAATTTTATAAATTAATATCTGTATCAATCAGTATGGCGCATTTTTGCCGTTTTTTCTCTCTTGAAGACGTGCTCTTTTTAATGTGTTTTATTTCATTGTTATAAATAAGAAATTCATAGAATTTTTTTTTTATATGTAAGTTTGGGCTTTGTTCTTAAGGAAGAAAATTAGAATAAATGAAGATTTAGAATTTTTTAAATAAAAGTTTAACTGGTTGCCTACTTTAAACTGCTCACAGCGGCTCTCCCACTACACCCAAGGAAAGTACAAAAACTGATGGGCAATTCATTATAATTGAGCAGGACTCAGATTACAACAAGGACTTTATTTGAATAGAATAAGTTCTGAGGTGAATAGATAGTGACCTTTGAAATATCCTATCATATAGGTAAAAAAAAAAAATACCTAGAAAATTTGGTACAACTGTGGAGGAAATTTGGTAGACAAAGAGTTACAGAAAGGGAGGGGGTGCTTTCGTACCGAAATGTTGGCCATACTTAAACATGGAGATCAAAGTTGATTATTTCCCACAGGAGGGGGAAGAGAATGAGATCTCAAAGTAGTTGTGACTTATGAGAAGAGAGCCCCTTTTGTTTGAATTCAAAGTTCTACTTCTCCTAGACCGGTTGCCACACCAGGGTTAAAGAATCCATCTGCCCTACTAATTACCCATAGCTGGAGAGAGAATAGTTGGATTTGTACGTTTCCCAAGGGTATTCGCTCTATGTGGAATGCAAACAGCCGCGTCCAGGATTTGAACTCGTCTCGCCATCTCCATTTTCTACTACGGTAACCATTATACCACGCGACTCCAACTTTACACCATACGCCTATAACTAATTAGATAACCTAGGAAGGTTGATATGCCGTTAAACAAAGTTATGAAAAAGAAACCTGTTAAGTCCATTTGTTTTCGTAAAAGGAAATATGAAAACTAGGACAACGAAGCTATAAAAGTTATTTTCTTGGCATTTGTCAAGAGAATATCAACTATACAGAATTCTTTGTGTCTCTAGAATTTTGAAAGACATTTTGATTACACACTTTTCCCTTGTACTCAACGTTGATCGACAAGAGACACTGATACCGTACAAATGATTCTCTCAATATACAGACCTCCTCAAAACAAGACTATTTCTATATTAATATGTAAAATTTCATGAGTAAACTTTACAACAAATATACGGATAGACATTCTTCTTCTCTATAGCTATGGATAAATAATAAGGGAAACTCATTTTTAGCCTTGATTAAACACAAACCAGCTTTATTCTACCTAAAAAAAAGTTAAACTTGTGTCGCAACCTACCCAACCCCTCCTCAACTCCTCCTCAACAAGCAGGATGCAACACAAAGTCCATATATCAAGTTTTGCTTAGTCTGTTACACTATCGTTAGGTTTCATACAGTTATCTAATGTTTCTAAGTGGTCACCCATCACCTCTCTAGCATGTTTTGTTAGTCTATCTAATGCTCCATATATAGTATCTATTGATGATCCTAGCTCTTCTGAAGGTTTTTGAAGCTTACTCTACATATGGTATCCTTTGATTATTCTAGCTTTTCTGAATGTTGTAAAAGCTTATATAATGCTCTACATATGGTATCCTCTGATTATTCTAGCTCTTCTGAACGTTTTTAAAGCTTATGTAATGCTCTACATATGGTATCCTTTGATCATTCTAGCTCTTCTGAATTTTTTGAAGGTTATGTAATGCTCTACATATGATATCCTTTGATTATTCTAGCTCTTCTGAATGTTTTTAAAGCTTATGTAATGCTCTACATATGGTATCCTTTGATTATTCTAGCTCTTCTGAATGTTTCTAAAGCTTATATAACGCTCTACATATGGTATCCTTTGATTATTCTAGCTCTTCTGAAGGTCTTTAACGCTTATGCAATGCTCTACATATGGTATCCCTTGATCATTCTAGCTCTTCTGAATGTTTAAAGCTTATGTAATGCTCTACATATGGTATCCTTTGATCATTCTAGCTCTTCTAAATTTTTTTAAAGCTTATATAATGCTCTACATATGATATCCTTTGACTATCTTAGCTTCTGAAAGTTTTCGAAGCTTATATACACCTACATATGGTATCTTTTGATGATCGTTGCTCTTATAAAAGTTTTTAAAGCTTATGTAATGTTCTAAATATAGTACCTTTTGATTATCCTAACTCTTCTGAATTTTTTTTTTTTAAGTTGCATGAAATTGTTGAAATATTCTCTTCGCTAATTTTTAATCTTCACAAGAATGCAGCGATGAAAAGGTCAAGTGTGAACCTTTCGATAAAATTATTTGTAGCGAATAAACTCGTTCAAGGACGTTTGTGCCAAACGAAGAAAATAGTTCTTGCTTCAAGCATTAAATATTAAACGAATTAGTAAGATAGGTAGACTGTCAACGGTTTGGCTTCGCTCAATCCCAAAATGTTCTTTGATTAAGGAGCATCGATTTACCCAACCCTTCGCCACGAACAGGATATGACACAAGGTCAAATTTTAAGCGCAATTTAACTCCTGGTAGTACCTGTTCGGGTCCCATCTATGGGTTAAATAGAAAAAATGAATTTAAAAAATTGATTTTTTTAAATTTTGAATACCCATCAAGCATGACTAGAACAACACGTCTTCGGCATAAAATAACCCAACAAGGGTTGATATGCCGTAAAATCCAACAAAAATCCAACAGTTTGGCATACCAAGGTTAAAGAGTCCAGTCTGTCCATAGCCACAGGAAATGAATGAATTCATGCTTTTTCGAAGGTCAAAAGCGCGAAGTAAAACGGTATGTCAACCCATCTAGGATTATTTTATGCTGAAAGGTCACGGAATCACGTGATAGTCGCGGAGCTTTATTTAGCACACCATTATGACTGTAGTGCGCTCGATCCTCACTGGGTGCACCACGCTTATTGTCTGTGTCGTATTGAGCTAAATGGTAAACTAGCCCTGAAGTTTCTTTTGTGAACTACACTTGCATAACATAATCACAAGTGAGTTTGATCCTCACTGGATGCATCACAGTCAATGTAGATAAATTGTAACTAGTCGTGAAATCTTTAATGGAACAGGATGTGAAACAGGTCATCAATTTAACAGGTTTGAATCAGAGTTTGACCAGTTGCCACAGGGTTAAGTCCAGTCTCCTATTATCTATCCATAGCTGCTGCGTGTTGGCATAACTAAATCGCGGAGTATCATGCATGGTTCACATAAGTGAGCATTAGAAAGGCATCGCTAGACCATGTTCTTGCGTGCGTGGTGTCGACTGATGCCCCTACCGACCTTTGGTATTTACCCAACCCGTTCGATATATGAGGCAAGGTTGCAAGTATGGACATCCAGTGAGGATCGAACTCGCTATTCAGTAGTTGGAGACTAACTTGCTATGCTAAATGCGGTTAGGATGCCCAAGACATACAGAATTAAAAAAAAAAACAGAAGCAAAAAACTTTCACGATAGATATCGTGTCATTTGCTACTAGAGAATCATGGCTTCCGATGCCTTCAACACCATCTAGGAATTGGCTTTAATAAGATTGATTGATTCCTCGCTAGATGCTCAATACTTGCGGCCTTGTGTCACATCCTACCCGTGGCGAATGGGTTGGGTAATTATTAGTTACTTGAAACCTTGTTGATTAATCACTTGAAACCATATAATGTTACATAATTATTAGATTCCTAATATTTATGTACAGTAGTGTAGAAACCAAAATGGCTGTCATAAGTTCAGCCGGCGGCTTTGAAGGATTGAATGACAAGGCTTGACCTCAGTCCTGATCCTTCCGGAGGATACCGTGAGAATCGGTGGAGAAGACCCTCTTCCGGTTTAGATTAGAAAGAGATTTTAAGTCAGATCGGCCATAAACCACGACGGTGGTAAGTCGTGTTATGTGCGGAAGTCCTAAAAACTACCAATGACACAGGGCTTCTGGAGAAATCCCAATGTCCCCAAGACGAAGTCCAGGACTCTAGCCTACGAATGACCAGAATGTGTGGCAAATTATTTGCCCTCCCCTTAGTGGGGCTACGTTGGCCGTGGATGGTGACCCATAATGCCTAAGGCATAATTGCGGTGACTGAGCGATCAGTGACCCAGGTACTAAGTGATCCCGTGATCTGCAACACACTTACTTCGGTCCTGCCTTCAACACCATCTAGGAATTAGCTCGAATAAGATCGATTGATTCCTCGCTGGATGCTCTATACTTGCGATCTTGTGTCACATCCTACCCGTAGCGAACGGGTTGGGTAAATACTTACTATGGAATAGCGAGTTCGATCTTCGCTGGATGCTCTATACTTGTGACCTTGTGTCACAGAACGGGTTGGGTAAATACCTACTCTTGATTGTCTTTCCAGATAATTCATAGATAGTTTTGAAACCAGTGCAGGCCATTCTTTCTTTTTTTTCTTTCTTTTTTCTTGGGGTCTAAGAAGCCGATTTGACCTCATAAAAATATTCCAAACACAAGTCGCTTACCGTCATTAATATTAAAAAGAAAGAAAATGTCGTAAAATTATCTTCACAATTTAAACTTTTTTTTTAGGTTTGTTAATCTAGTTTACTAATCATTACACGACGCCAGGTGCCCAGAGCGAATGGGTGTAACCCAAATTGGCTATTTGAGGGGGTCCTCATTACTGATTTTTGACCAAGCGAACTGAACTGTTAAAATCACTATTTACATATATTATGAACTACTCCACTTCAGTATACAGGGTGTTTATAAAAGTTTTGAAGCCGTTTTAAAATCCATCAACAAATATGGGGGCCATGGCAAAGTGCATCAAGATTAAAACTTTAAGAGTTGAACTTTTATTTGCTTTTTACGAAAAGATGCTATCAGTTATACAATGTAAGTTATTAAATTTTCAATTTTAAAACCGTTGAAAGATTTTGTGAACACTGTATTTCTTTGTTTTTTGGGGGTTTTTTTATTTGTTGTTTAACCCAGCAGTTTTTCATGTGGTGTAATGGTTTGCAAAATGTATTAGCTGACCATTGTTAGTGAGTGCGATTGTCGCTGGGCGATCCATACGTATGGCATAGTGCCACACCTAAGCTAAACTTAATAAATAACTATCACATCTCCTTCACATGTTGTAATGGTTTGTGAGCTAGATTAGCAGACCATTGTTAGTGAGTCTGACTCTCACTGGACGCCCTCTACTTCCAGCCTTGTGCTATAACTAAGTTAATTTTCTTTTAGAATAAATTATTTGGGGCATTTTTCTATAAATATGATTTTTTTTTCTCAATAATATAATTTGCAAACTTTTTTTGACAGTGAATTAACTTATTTCAGAATTCAGATGAAAAACGATTTTATTTTCCCCAAAAAAGCAGATTAAAAGAACGCTAATTTGAAGAAAGTATTCCTTTTAAAAAAAAAAAAAAAAAAAAAAAAAATTTTAAAGCTTAAAAAATTCGAAAGTGCGTATCTTAAAGATAGCTGATGTTAGATTAATTGTATTGCACAACTTTTCTTTTTTTTTTTTTTTTTTTTTGCTTCTCAACTGATCTTGTAAGCTGGTTTGATCGTCATCATGTAGCGTGTCGTGGGTAGGGATAGGCTGACCTAACCTATCCCTCTGCTGGCCTGATCACAGTCGAATTTATCCATTTAGGTGGCTTGCCTTAGTCATGAACAATAATCCATGGATTTTGTTGATCATAGCAAGGACAAGTACAACTTGACACATTATACAGATTCGATTTCGACCAGGGGTCAAGTGGCTTCGGCCCTGGACTGTTGAAGTAATTAACAGCGTTGATCCCAGGGGGGCCATCCGCCCCAGGCAACACCTGTTCCTTTTGATTTAAAGGGACAGGGCTGAGTTTATTGCCTAGTGCCTGAGGCGCCCTGACCTCAAGCATGAGGTGCGCGGTAAATACACATTAAACAATTAAAAATCACATCGAGTAGTCGACTAAGTAAACGTAAAAAAAAAAATTCTGTTTGATCAAGTTATATTTTGTTTTCAATTTATTAGAAAATAAATTGATACACTTATTCACTGATGTGTCTTAATTCTAACTTGATGTCAAGCGCCCTGTCCACTGTGGCTGTAGAATACACCGACTGCACCTCTGTAATGGAGTAAATTCACCCAAATGAGGCTACTGGTGGCTGAGCAGTCCATGATATGCCACACTTCCACTATGGCCCTTACTTAGGCTAAACGGGTGGACGGAGAATCCCCCTCCGATCAATCGGCTGGTTACGTCAAGTCATAGTAACTATATGATTGTCCTGACCCTATTGCTCTTATAGCACCCCCCTAACTATTTTATTATATATGTGTGAGAACGTGGTGTCTGGAGGTCTTAGTGTCCTGGGTATGACGTTAAACTGCATCTAGTGGTCAAGTTCCAATCCTAGAACTCTGGGGAAAGTGAAGTACACCTTAATTGCTATTATTCCCAGGCCCACTCTGACCCGGAGTTGTAGTACCTCTTAGGGTCTCATCGATGGGTTAAATCGATCAAAAAATCAGTTTTTAAAAATGTGTTTTAAAAAAATTGAAGTAACTGAAAAAAAAACTTTTACGGATATTGATAAAAACGATTCACAACTAATAAAACAGTTACTCACAAAAACTATCATTGCATTACTGTTAGAGTAAATAAAGAAAACAATTATTTTGTGTTATTTGAATTATTCGGACTATTGTCATCATCTTTATTGTTATCTACACAACATTTCGGCCGATATGCTCTCCGGCCTTCTTCGGGCATTTCTTATCGAACTCTGGAACATTCTCGGCTCCCGAGTTCGACAAGAAACACCTGAGGAAGGTTGGAGGATATATCGGTTGAAACGTTGTGTAGATAACAATGATATGAGGACAATAGTCCGAATAATCCAAATAATACCAATTATCAAGCCTCGTGTTAAAAATTCAGTGAAATAATTATTTAGCGCTATCGTATCGTAAAACTACGATTCCAAGTTTGATTTTTACACAACAAAGCTATATTGAATGCAAGAAGAACAAGAATGTCTAACATTTTAAAAAAAACTCGCAATTTAAATTTAAAATTTGTTTCACGGATCATAGATTCTCCGTAGTTCTTATTTACTGAGCTATTGTTAATTTGGCACATCGGCCTCAAATTGCTTAAGGCAGTGGTTCTCGACCGAGGGTCATATGGCCCCTATGGACCATACAACCATTTTTGAGAATGAAACGTATAAAATTTGAGATGCATAAAGGATCACTCTATCACAACCAAACGACCGGATCTAGGATTGATTAATAAAAAAAGAGAACTTGTCAACTGGTAAATTTTGCAGTCCTAGCAGATAACAGGTGAAAGAAAACAAAAAGTACTTGGTCTTTGTCAGAGAATTAAAAGAACTGTGGAATATGAGGGTGAAAGTGATAGCAATTTCAGTTTGTGTCCCTTTTTTGAGTTCAAGTAAGGCAAACATATCTAATCATAAAAATACAATAGGACTTAACTCTTTGCCTATTCTCATCCGCTAACAGCGGCTCTCCGATTACATCAATCCTACCGTAAACCGCAGACAGCTGCTCTCGCACGTGTCAGTTGTTTACATTGAAAAATCATTACGTGATCTTTATTTGAATGGAATGAGACCTGAGGTGAATAGATAGAGAACTTCGAAATATCCCATCATACAGATGAAAAAAAAAAATACCAAGAAAATTTGGTACAACCATAAAGGAAATTTGGTAGGCAAAGAGTTAAACATTGAATGACTGGGTAAAATAACAGTAAAATAAGAATAAAAAGGGTTTATAGGTAAAAAAAAGTTGAGAACCACTGGCTTAAGGTACCTATTATAACTAGTTCCCCATTCAAGTACTGAGCAGGCTTATCGTTGCTTAACTTCTTGAATATAGCGGGGAACCTGTGTTTTCAATGTGACTTTGATGATTCTTTCTAATATTTTTAGGGGGGGGGTAATTTTCTAAGCTTTGTTTATATAAGGCACTGGCCTTAGGTTGCTTATAGTATCCTCTGATGTTTAACAGGTCACCCATCTAATTATTGAATTTGCTCATAGTTGCTTAACGTCAGGGTGGCTTAACCATGATTTCTCTGTAGTTGTTTTTTCTTGTTTATTAATCAAATGCCAGCTTTTTATATGTATTTACTAAACCCCTGCGCACAAGCAGAATGTGACACAAGTTCAATTTTTTTTAAAACTGGGTTTAACAAGTTTGAATTCAAAGTTTTCCTTCACCTAGACCGATTGCCATACCAAGATCAAAGAGCTCAGTCTGTCCTACTATGTACTCGTAGCTGGGAGGAGAATAATTAGATTCATACCTTTCCCAAAGGTATTAGTGTTGTGTGAAATGTAAACAGTCTCGTCTAGGATTTAAACACGGTTTGCCGAGTCTTTCTTACGACGATAACCATTACACAACAAACACCACGACTGCCAAATTTTTATAAGGATAAAAGAATAACCTCTGATCATCCATTGTTTTTGTAGAGGTAACGAACACTTCCAGTCAATTGACAAGTAATTTAGTATTGATTTAAAAAAAATTAAAACCGCACAAGTCGGACAACGTGATTGATGAATAGATTTAAAACTTGAAAGATGTATGCTCACCTCACACTAATGCCCTTGGCTGGTTGGTTGGATTTTACGGCATGTCAACCCTTGTTGGGTTATTTTATGCCGAAGACGTTTTGTTTTATTCATTTTTGTTGGGTAACCAATTCTTTTTTTTTTTTTTTTTTTTCAAATTCAATTTTTTAAATACATTTTAATATACATTCTTTCTATATATTTAACCCATATATGTGACCCTAACAAGTACTACCATTCCGGGTAAGGGTGAACCTGGGAGTGATGGCGATGAAGGGGTACTCCACATTCTCCAGAATTGGAACCTCGCCATTAGATGCAATTTAACGTCATACCCAGAACACTAAGGCCCTCAGTCACAGCCTTCTAGCAAATATATGATAAAAAGGGTTGAGGTTTGCCATAAGGGCAATAGGATTGGGTGAATCATATGGTTGATAGGGCTTGACGGGACCAGCCGTGAATATGTGTGTGTGTTTATTTTGGCAGTTTGAAAACAGTACAGGTTAACCGAACTATGGGCAGATTTTAAACTACCTACACCCATGGTTGCGACATTTCGTCCAGCACGATGTTTCCGCATCAGAAATACAGCGACTTAACAACAATAAAAAGGTTTTTTTTTTGTTTTTTTTTAATTCATTTTTTATTTTATTTTCTAAGAAAGATCTTTAAAATGATTACATAAAAGCCGCAACCACAGAAATTGTCATATTTTCCATAATTGCTGCAAAATAAGAGTATATGTGTGTGTGTGTGTGTATATATATATATATGTGTGTGTGTATATATATGTGTGTGTGTGTGTATATATGTGTGTGTGTGTGTGTGTATGTGTGTGTGTGTGTGTGTATATATGTGTGTGTGTGTGTATATATATGTGTGTGTGTGTGTGTGTATATATATATGTGTGTGTGTGTATATATATATGTGTGTGTGTGTGTATATATATATGGTGTGTGTGTGTGTGTATATATGTGTGTGTGTGTGTATATATATATATATATATATATATATGTGTGTGTGTGTGTCTTTCTCGTGGATCATCAGCGCGTATTGGCAGTAAGACCGTCCGACCTGGTCGGATGTAAAAATCAAGCTTCCCCACCCCACCCTATGCCTACGATTTTGATGTTATATAACACTTCCTGACACACAATGAAATCTCTCTAGCTTAATCTTTCTTTCTTCTCCTCCTCCTCATCAACATCATAATAATAATAATCATCATCATCCAAGCCAAATTTCCGTCGAGGTGAATTTAATGTATTTCATTTTCATTTTCATAAGATAATAATTCTAAATTTGGCAATGTGACGCTTACCCCTCACCCTATCACATATTTTTGTTTTACCTCGATGTACATGAGTTTTTGATAAAGATTGTTATGAATTTAAATATATTGTTTTAATTTCTTCCGAAAAATAATCGTTTTTCATATGGCTAAATCATTTTTAAACAGGTACTTGCTTAATTTTAGTCAAAATATGAAGTTATATTGAAATATCAAAAAATTACAATAAACACGCACGCACACACAGAGAAATATATATATATATATATATGCATACATAAACATATGTATTATATGCATATATTCTACATATATATATATATATATATGCATACATTAACACACATATGTTAAATGCATGCATATTGCATATGTATACATATATTATACATACATACATATGCATATGTATACATATATTAGTATACATATATTTATACATATATGCATATGTATACATACATATATATATATGCATATGCATACATACATATATATATGCATACATACATATATACATACACAAACGCATATATGTGCATACTTACACACACACACACACACACAACACATTACCTACAGTGCTTGACAGCGACATTGTATTAAACGAGTTCGAACTTAAGTCGTGCTATTTCGTTTATTTTCGGACTAATATCCTTGGGAAAGGTATGAAATCCCTCATCCCCCAGCTATGGGTTAAATAGTACCTCTACAGTTCTTCTACAAGGATGACTTAGCATTAAAAAAACCCCGCGAACTTTGATATATCATTGAACAAAGAAACCACATGAAATTAAAACGATATTTTTGTTGGTTTTTAATTTCAGTTTAACTCGAGGCATTTCATTGAAGATTTAGATGACACATTTAACACTGAAATTAAAATGTAGCAAGACGATCCGTGGACCTGTGGGATTCTTTTTTGTATCAGTGGTTCTTGTTGATGTTTCTAGGAAAAAAAAACTTACGTCAATAGTTCGATCGATTAATAAACATTGGTTGGTAAAACGCAGACTCCCCTCCACCTACCCACAAAAAAGTTAATTCAGTTGCAAAATGGACTGGATATTAGTTTATTTTCTAAGTTGGAGTATTTTAAGTTTATTGCTCTAACAAAAGTCTCGCTATGATGTGCCCTTTTTCCTTTTTTTTTTTTTTGTAGATTAAAGTTATATGTATACATCACGATATACAAATGCTTGACCAACTAAATTTTACTATTCTCCGTCTAAGGATTGTGTTATGCACGTGAAACTTGAGTAACGGTAATAAAGTATCCATAATTTTATAATTTAGGTTTTAAACCTGCTCTGCTATTACAACATTGAGCACTATTTCTGGGCGTACACTTTCTCCATATATATATATGTGTGTGTGTGTGTATGTGTGTATGTGTGTGTGGTGTGAATTTAATTTATATAGATTTTCGAGGAGTCCTCGTTACGTAATGGCTAACGTGCTGGATGCGACATCGTAATAAGCGAGTTCGAACTCCAGTCACACTATTACGTTAACTTTCGGACTAATGCCCTTGGGAAAGGTATGAATTCATACTATGAACACATCCATCCCCACCCCCATCTTTTGGTTAGATAGTACCACTACTGTTTCTCCTCAAGGTTGGCTTCGGCATTAAATAACCCACCGAGGTTGATATGCCATTAAATAAAGAAACCAAATCTATATAGATTTTCTAACAGGTGTGAGAAAAGTATTAAATGCAAATCATTACGTAAAGAATTTAGAAAAATAAAAAATGTTTTTCAGCAACCTCCCCCACACACACACACAGAGAAATGCCCATTCGGTTGCAAAATGAACTGGAAAGTACTTTATTCTCTAAGAGTATTTTAAATGCACTGCTCTAACAAAGGTATCGCTATAATGTGCCATTTTTGTTGGATTAAAGTTATATATCATTATTTACTAAGCTTAGCCTAAATGTGGCACAAGGCCACAAGTATGGAGCACTCAGTAAAAATCACTCATAATTAATCGTCTGCTAATCTAGTTCGCACATTACGAAGTTATATAATAAGAATTTTAGTAATTTATGTAGATTTTTTATAACAGGTGCGAGATCGTATAAAAATCAGAGTTCGATTTTTTTTTTCTGCATTTATTATTTAATATTTATTCAGTTAGTCTGACATTATTTCTAGATCATAAAAAACATCTATCCAATAGCAATATAATCCTTTTATTTTTTCCCCTCGTAGTAATATCATCGTAGAAGCAAACTACAACAAAAATAACCTTCCTCGTAGTCGTCATAGGAATTTGTAGTCGCTCTAAAAAAGGAAGGAGGGGGAGGAGGAAGCTAGTCATTTTCATTGTTGATCAGTTGTTTCGTGCATGCTTCTTGTTTACTATAACCACGCTGTGAACACGTGAACACTGGCTGATACACAGCGATATATATACAGTGTGCCCCTTTCTCCTCCATCCACCTTGACAGCCCACCTCTTCCTACTGCGCTCAACCCTCTCTCTCCCTCTCATCAGCACTCCGTTCGCCTCCCACTTCTTCCACGACGCTATTGCTACTCCGTCTGCTGAGTTATCTCCTACTACTCCTCTCCCTGACTCCACCTCCGACTTTGGTTCATGTATAAAAGCCAAGTTTGCTTGTTGAAAATTATCATATCATATTTTGGGTGTGAAACAAAAATAAGGGTCTTATGCTGGAAAATACACGACTCGCTTGTTATTACAAAAAAACAAAAGGACTTTTTCTATGTTTAATTTGCTAACAAAATCAACAACGTTGCTTACATTGTGAGCGCGCGCATCTCACACTTTTTTTATAAAATCAAAACAATCAAAACAAACGCATCTTTTGCTCACAGGACCAAAAATAAATATAAAAAGATACAATATATATTAAAACACAGAGACCAACAAACAATTCTTTCACTGGTAAGAAGTGTTTTTTGTTTTAATTTTTAATTTGTTTATTTATTTATTTTCCATGTTTATCTTTTGTACTTTTGTAGATTTTAAATTATCGATTTTGTTATTTGCATAAATTTCAACTGACTTTATAGATTTCATTCTTTATTATTGTTTGTTTGTTTTCTTTTTCTTTTCTTTTTTCATTCATTCATTTGATTTTTTTTTTTTTAAATAAACAAAGAATCTCGAATTGCTCGTTTAATTCTTCAACCGTATCAGAAATGAGTTTATCAACACTCAAGTTTGAATTTGATAGGTTCTTTCCATCCCCCCTCTTTTTCTTTCTTATTCAAGTTAAATATTTACAAATGCTATAGTAAACAATAAATACTACACAAGATAAATAATACCGCCAAGTATATTTCGGAAGTATATTGTTTATTAATCAGAAGACCTACCCTACCCCTAACCCTGCGACTTGTCAATTAAAAAAATAAATGAATGAATGAAAATACCCCCCCTTCTTTTTTTCTTTTAATTTTGCTGTAAACGTAAATACTTTATCAGCGAATATTTTCTTATTATTCATCTCAATTCGTTATCATTCCGCCTCAGTGGTTGCTGTTCGGACCCAGGTAAAAAAAAAAAATCTGGAACTTCGAATATCACTTAATTTTATGCAAATAAAACCTTAATCACTTGAATGATTTTTCGAAACATAAATTTCTTATTTCAAATTTCCTCATTTACTTGACCTTATGCCATACTTTATATCTAAGACTGCAAGTACTTGCTCGTATATAATACGATCTCTGCAAAGTGCACGCACTTTTAATTCATTTTATTTCTAAGTAATTATACGTTTAGATATAAATAAATGGATGCATCATTTGAAAAGAAATAAAATCCAAAACTTGGTGCAATTTCTAAGAATGTTCACTGAATAAGTAGTTACTGTTTTCATATGATAATGAGCCCAAGACAAAGAATTTTTTTCCTAGTTGACCGACTTTCTTTTTAAAATGTTTCTGCCTGGTAGAATATTGGCTCTCGGCTCGTAGGAGTGAGAAAAGGCTGATATTACTTACAAATTAACGATTCTATATTTATAGTGACATTTAAAACCAGTTGAATACATTGACCGTTCTGCTATTAAAAGTCTTTTGTGTGCTTTTAGTAGCTGTACTAATAATAGCTATTCTACCAATTCTGTGAACTATGACATTTGTGTATGGCTCAAGTGTTTAAAGAAATATTTGGTTAGATTTGTCTCCCTTTGTTTAAAAGGGACCTGGATTTCTCTAAATTGTTTTTTCTACCAGGAAATTGCTACTAATTGAAAACTATTCTGATTACTATTGTAATGCTGCTTTTCCAAGAAGATTATATAATCACCAATTCTTCGATTCCTAGAATTGCTTTTAGTCGAAAACTTGATGTTTTAAAAATGCTATTATTTAACTTTCAGTACCCGCCCCCAAAAAGTTTAATCTGATTGTTTTAGAAAAAAAAACATTGATACTAAATCTAAAGTTCGATTTCACACAAGCCCTGTCGGCTGTGGAGTATATAGTACCTCTTCATCGTCATTACTCCCAAGTCCACTCTGACCCAGAGTGGTAGTACCTGTTAGGGTCCCATTTATTTATTTTTTTTTTTTTTTAAATCAGGAAGTTTTGAAATAAAATAACTGATGCATTATAAAATGTATTCATTGATAAATCAACACTGAAAATTTCATTAAAATCGGGTAATTCCCTGATTTTTAGTATTTTTTTTTCTCAATGGGTGGGGTGAATTTATTTTGTAAAATACGCTCATAACAAAATTATTACCAACTGTTTTCTAGCACTAACAATTTGTTTTAAAAAAAAACTATATCCACACAAAAAAAGGCATTAAATAACCCACAGGGTTGTTATGTCGTTAAACCAAACCAAAAATTAATTAAATTCCGGCATTAAATAACCCATAAGGAGTTGATATACCTTTAAACAAATAAACCAAACCGATTTCACGTTTTTTTTAATGGTGTTGCTGTTTTGTGCAATTTCGTACCTGTGCTTTTTTTTTTTTTTTTTTTTTTTTTTTTTAATGAAAAACAATTCCTCGGATCAATAAAATCTCTATATTAGCTTCTACATAGTGAAAAATTCGGAAGTACAGAATAATCGATTACCGTCTACAGTAAACCTCATTGCCATTATGAAAATGTCAACAAAGGGCAAGGTTAAAGTCCCTTTTTAAAATCAAGGGGGAAATACAGAACCGTACTAAAAAGTCACAACCCGTGACCTGATTCGATCGTAGACGCGCTACTCCTAGAGTGTGTCATAGGTGCAAATAGCCTTGTGACTCCCATCCTCTCCAAATCTACAACTCGTTTAAATTTAGTTATCCTTCTCCTAGACCGGTTGCCATACCAAGGTTACATAGCCCAGCATGTCCTACTATTTACCCATAACTGGAGGGAGAATAGTTGGGTTCATACTTTTTTCAGGGGTATTAGTGCTATGTGAAATGCAACAGGCTCAGTTCAGGATTTGAACCCGAGTAACTAAGTCCACTGCCTACAGTGACAGCCATTACACAACGTACTACAAGCTCCAAAACTTCTCTCTATCATAAAGTTGATATAATGCTTATCCTTCTTAGCATTGCTATGAAGTGCTTTATTTGAATAATCTCAAATTCTAAAGAAAATGAAACGTTAATACTTTTTAGGGCTATAAAGTCGTCGGGGTGGCTTAAAGTTGGTGTCAGCGAGGGAGTCTATCCACTTTTCACTAGCACTAGACCAAGTAGATTGTTTTTTGCGTCTGAGGTGGAGCGCCACACCTACCAGATCATTGTGCTACTCATACGCTGAGTTGGTGAGGGCCGGAACTTTGTGGTTCCTTGTCAGATGCTCTATCGACTTTGGGCTATATGGATCATTAATATTATTATTTTTATACTTAAGACGATGAAGGCAATGATATTTAAAGTTTTTTTGTCGTTGTTTTTCACACCTGTTCTAAAGAAATTCAAAGTATATCAATTTAATTAATAAACCTTCATTTAATAGTTTATTCCGAAAAAAGAACTTAAACAAAAAACTAAGTTCATTTGAATGCAATTGTTTCATAACTTCCCTCCTTTGCGTAATTTGGGCACCTCACGTTGTGACTAATTAAGGAAGCTAAATTAGCCAGTCCGTTGATAGTGAGTTCAATTCTCACAAGTTTCCCCATAATTCTGGCCTTGTGCTACAACTAACCTAAGCTTAGTAGATAACTTAACAACAATATGAAACTATTGGAAAAATCGCATTAGCATTTATGTGACGTCACTTGTAAATTGCATTATGCCAATTGTTTTGTAAATTAAAACTCGCTACAAAGCGAAAGGATGAAATGTGTATCAATTAACTAAACTAGTAATTACTGAACAACAGCTTGACTTTATTTATAAAAAAAAAAGAAAAAAAAAAGATAAAAACCTCCCCCGCATAATTAGAAATTAGGTTTTGCTTAAATAAGTACAGTTTTGCAAAAGCAGTTCGTGGTTTTCCCCCAATACTAAAAATATATCTTTCGAAATTTAAAGAAACATTTTTTTTGTCTTTTAAAATTTTCTGTGTGGTTTACTTGTATTGCAAAGTCTTTAGTGTTTATTGTGTTCTGATACCTTCTAATTACGTCATCATATTCACAAAATTTTAGTTTTAAATTCTTAAAAGTGAAAAATGTATTTTGATTTATAAACAAAACAAAAAAGGTATTCATGTGCTCGGTAGACTGTCTGAGATTTGCTCTTATTGTCATCTTAAAATTCATAAATAACTTTTTTTTTTAGCTTTTTTTCCCCGTTGGGTATTCTAAAATTATTCATGAATTAGCTCGCTGGTCCGAAAGTCTTTTCATCCCATACATATTATAGAACTAAAATAATTACATAATACGACCCGAAATTTTTTAAAATGATTTAATTTTAATTTTTTTTTTTTTTTTTTTTTTTTTTTTTTTTCGAAGTGAAATATTTACATAACTTATATGTATTAAAACAAGATAATGAAAGTTAAAACCATATGAAGCGGGTGACAAGATTTCGGACCACCTGTCATTATCATCATCATCATCATCATCGTTTTACAACGCTTAAAAATCTTATCTTATTGTCTCAAACTACTTTTCATTTTCTCGCTACAAGTTAGGAAAATTCTTTTTTTTAGATTTTCCTAGAAAAATCCCATGTTTTTTTGTACATTTATTATGCAGAAACCTATTTTTTAAACTTTTTTTTTTTTTTTTTGTTACTCAAGATAAATTAGTGTGCTTTAAAAAAAAACGTAGTTGCATAGCATTAATTTTTGCAGTTTAACTTTCTTTAGAATACTTTAAAGAATGTTTTATATATTAAAATACTTTTAAAGAAAGCGAATAATGTTTTAAATGATATTACTTTCTTTTTTCGTCTTTCTGAATACAATTATCGTACTTGATGATATGTGCTGTGAAGCTTCCTTAAGTGAAAGTGCTACTTTTCTTTTTTTTTTTTTTTTTCCATTATTATTATCAGCTGACTATTGGCGCGAGTTTCACGTGCTGAAGGCGTGGCTCGGCGTGAAAACAGCGTGATCGTCATATGCATTAGTCATAGCCAGTCTCCAGCTTTATTGCAACCTCTCTGTTTATCAACATACAACATCGTGATATATTTTTAATACTTCCTCACATGTATTATGAAAATGGAAGCCCAAATACAAAACTATTATCATAGAAAAGATTTTTCGTAAGAACTTAAAACAAACAATAAAACAAAATTCAGTTTAAAATGTAGATTTTCTTTGATTTTTTTTTAATTCAATTTACTAATTTTATTAAAAATATTAATATAAACATTTTTTATAAATCTTATATTTCAAATATTAGTGAATTATCAAATTTTGATTTTAAACGCAATATATTTTTATTTATATTTAAAATTTTTTTTTTTCTTTTTTAGTTCAAATTTTAGAATTATATTAAATACGCTGACTGCATCCCCTGCAGAGGGGTAAGACCCCCCCTAAAAAAATAACAAAGGGTGTGTCCTGGCTATGACATTAAGCCCTATCTGATAGTAAGACTCCAGTTCTAGAGATATGAGAAGTGCAGAGTCGCCTCTTCATTGTCATTACTCCCAGGTCCACTTTAACCCCAAGTGATAGTACCTGTTAGGGTCCCACCTGCGGGTCTTTGAAAATTATTTGTATTAAATAGAAATACTTAATACCATACAATTCGATGCAAAATATTTGTATTGAGAATAGTTACTAGCGGCTATAATTATTTACTAAGGATTATTATTAGTTACTTGAAACCATATAATTGTGCAAACAAATGATTATTATTAAATAGAAATTATTACTTGAAACCATAATTGTGCATAAATTGTTAGTATTTGATAGGAATACTTGAAACCATAAAACTGAGTGCAAATTATTTGTATTAGATAAGAATACTTGATATAAGTGCAAAATAAACTTTAACTATGCAATTATATAAATGTAGAAAAAGAGAGAGCGATGTATACTTGATGTAATTTAAATATAATTGCAAGAGAAACCTTTTTTTTAAACTACGCTAAAATAATAACGTACAATGAACGGGAACACGATTCCTAACCGCTAGGTATAATATAACTCTAGACAGGTTGACGTGCCGTTAAAATAAATAAATCGATTGAATCTCTTGTTTGTGTCTATGATGCTAAAATTTAGTATGAATAAATTTACAATGAATTTGAACATCAGAAAATGCAATTGTAGAAAAACTGTTTGTTACGTTTTTGGTTTGTGGGAACGCTTTTGCGAGGAAAGAAGGGAAAAATACGGAGAAAAAGTTCGCGAAAATTAATATTTTAAGTAATATTTTAATGTATAAAAACTTTAATTTTGTTTGTTCTGTGTGTGCATTGTGTTGACATTGTTCCATAACAGTGCAAATTTGGCGTTTGTAAGTTGCAAGTTGCCATAGGAGTCAGCCGGTCTATACGTGTGCCTGCTTGCCTGCCTGGTGCTGTTAATGTCAGCTAAAATCAGCTCGCTGTACACTCGCTGATCACGCAGTCGGCAGGTGCCCTTGACACTGCTTTCACTCACTCCTTCTCTCTCTCTTCTCTCTCATTTAGATATTACAGTAGTACATCTTTACATACACATCTTAACCATAAGCCACACCTCCCTCCTCTTCCTCCTTCCTCTGTACCCAAATTGTAGAATAAGCCACACCTCTTCTAGTAGTAACATTACAATGCATTTTACTGCTAGTAGATCCCATCACTCTTTAGGGCGCACGCTTTAGTGGTAGTAAAGCCACGTCTTCGACTGAGTGATTATCACGTAAACAACATTTTTAGGCCAGTGATTTTTTTTTTTCTCGTATAAGCGTATGCATAACCAGTTTTGCGTTAGTTGAACACTGTACGCCGTCCTTGTCGGAACTCTCACTTTTTTATATACACATCTATCTATATCTCTCTGTTTTTTTTAATAGAGACATACGAATGCGAATTTTTACCTACCATCTATACTTATCACGCACAAAGAAACGACTATTACATTATTATCATCACCACTTTCATGAACACATAAATATCTTCACTTTCTCTTGAATCGTAAGAGAAAAGTCTTTTTTGTTTTTATTTGATATTCTTTCAAAGAGACTGACTTTTTGAATTTGTCGACCGAAGTTTATTTTTTAAACGAAAATAGACAAAACAAACAAACAAACAATATTTAACGTTGATGATCTTAATATTGTTTTTAATGCTGATTGTCTATTCTATCTATCGGTCTTACTGTCGAAGAGATTTCTACAGATTTGTCTTTATTTGGTTTTCACCAGTATTTCGCCATGCCTCAGTTGGAAATCATCAACGACGATATGAATTTTTAACAGGAATTTAGCATTTGGCCCAGGCTTCCGTCTCATCTAGCCTGCAGCAAACCCGAGGTCCCAAGGGAGGCGCACTCGTAAAGGTAAGCCTTGTTTTATTTATATTAAAAATAATAATAATGATCTTGGTTTATAAAAAATTAATCTTAATTAAAAGAAATCTTAACTTTAAAAAAGATAATAATTTTAACTTAATAGTTAATTTTTTTTTTTTTTTTTTTTTTTTTTTTTTAATTTAAAATTTTTAAAAATCCTAATTTGAAAATGATGATAATCTTGACTTTAAAAAAATCTTAATTAAAAAAAAAAAAAACACGAAAACTTCAGACCAAATATTTAATTTTATTGCACCTTAATATTCTCTCATTTTAAAACTACTTCTCGCTGTAATCTTTTTCATTGTTATCTTTATTTTGTATTTTTATTATTACTTTTTTAAATTTTACTGTAATAGCCTTGTTGCCAGACTAGACCTATCCTTAGATTACATATTTCTGTTATATCGGATCTAGAAGCAATCAGAGATGCTGATACCATGCGTCCCTGGTGCACAAAAATCTAAAAAGGACGCAGTAAAATTGTATCCATGCGTCCCAGTTGTTTTTCATTTTTCTTCCCTTACCATTTTCAAGCTAATTGTAAATACATTTCAATAGTTTTTAAGGAACGAATTACACAGGATAGGTTACAAGTTAGGAGTTAGACGGCTTTATTGGGACCCATAAATTTTCTCAAGGGACACATTCAAAGCAAATGTGTGCGTCACAGGACGCTCTAAACAAAAAGCTATCAGCATCACTGAGCAATTGATGTTTTTTCTCTCCATCCGTTTTCAACACAATTGTGGGACCTCTCGCGTACATATCCAATTCGAGTAGGCATTTCCCTTATTGAGGACCGCCTCGGACATCGAACTGACCCTGACCCAAATATAAGAGCAATGAGCTTCATATTACAACCCCTGAACTAAACTGAAAGCTTCTTGTGTCGAAGTTGGGGGAGGAATGATGATAAAACTATTCTATTTTAGTAACAATATCAATTTCTGCGCTAAGAAGCAAATTCTTTGGGTTTTGTGTCCCTATAATTCTGTTTACATTTTTTTTTCTAAAAACTAGTCTGGATATTTATTTTGTTAAATGTCTTCATTCTCAACGAAGAAGATTAAAAAATGAAACCTTGCCAGTCTTGTAATTGTGGAAGCACTAAACTGTTGTTTAAATATAAAAATATTAAAAAAAACCGTAGTGTTCTTGTTTTTTCTAGTGTTTCACGTGTTTACATCGTGAAACTGGCGAAATCAGCAGCAGCAGCAGCCACAAACTCGCACTTGCTCGCTGAGGTTTTCATTTTTAACTGTTTATAGTAGTCTTATTTACTTAGTACTTCTAAGGATTGGGGAAACAATTGCCGACTTAAGTGCCTATAAAAGTACACTTAAAAAAACAATTAGTAGAATAATCTAAAACTTGATAGTCGGCATAAAGCGTTCTACCGAGAAATAAACAAGCATTAAAGTCATAAAAAATATAAATATCTTGACACAATACAATTTTTAACTGTATGTTTCTGATAACAAAATAAAAATTTTTTTTTTCGTGTACGTTCTAGTAATTAAAAAATCTGAAGAAAAAAAAATTATTAATTTTTTATTTTTTAGTATTTATTTTTCTTCCAAATGCGTTCAATTAAATTATTTTAATTCTCTTCATATCCAGTCTTTTTTTTTTCTTTTTTATTTATACAAAAATTAGTCATTGTTTTTCCTTATCCTAGTAACCCATTGTTTTTTTCCCTATCCTAGTAAGTAAATAAGAATGTTGCGTCCTAAAGATAGGGGGGGGTTAAAGTCAAGTGGACCTGAAAAAAATTTGACAATTTTAAAATAAGTTAATTCCCTGATTTTTTTTTTGGGGGGGGTACTTTTACAATTGTCTTTAAACGCTTAAATGTTGTCCCAAGTATATAACGAGTTAAGTTTTTCACATTGAGTAAAAATAACTAGAAATAATTTAATAATTGGTTATAAAATTAATCGTCTAATTTTTTTTATTATTTACAGGTGTGTTTTGGCTGGTGCCTTGCTACTCCGAGGGTCATGTCCGACGTAAGGGATACCGACCAAATTGCCAGGCTACGAAATCTCTGGCATTATTTATGAAAGTTTGCAATTCCTTACCCAACAGAAATCTCAATCTGGTGATCGAGTTATTATCTACCCAACGAAGAAATTGCAGATTCAGGGTAAGTCTTAAAATCTCTTGTGATGTAATTTTTAAAATCTCATTGACAAAATCTGAATTAGCAAGCGCCGTTGACTTTGTCTTCCAACGCAAACCCTAACCAGTTCCAACTATTTAGAAAAATTTGGCCCTAACTTTAAAAAATTTTTATACAATTTAATAATTTTTTAAAAAAGCGTATTAAAAAATACATTCTAATTCCTACAATGCAATAAGTTCTAAAATAAATTAACTCCCATTAGTTTCCTTTTATACTGCATTATTAAAAAAAAAAAAAAAAATGTATTTTCGATCTATATTTACAATCTGTGTATTTTTTGTTTGTCCAGCTTGTTTTTAAAAATCCTTTTAAACATTTTTCTCTTTACAGTTTATACCGAATTCTTGGCCAGTAAAAGATGTTGACCAAATCTACCAACTTCCATCAAATAATGTCTCTGGCTGTGGCTGCTTGCTTTCCCGGTGGAGTCTACTGGATACAGTGCAGTCCTTAAAGCCAAGCCCCACATAGAGAAACTGGCAGAAACCAAACGTAAGTAAACTTAAATGCTAAAAACTGACATTGCCTATCCTCTGCTATGGGTTAAATAAATATCACTATTCTTCTACAGGGATAGATTTGGCATTAATACCTGATGGTTGATATACCATTAACAAAAGAAACCAACTTTATTCTTTATAATTGGATTTAGTGTTTCTTAACTTAAAGTTTCAAACTTTTTTTTTAATAGAAATAATAAAGTCTCTTGACTTGGTCTTATTTCCACAATTTTAACTATCTAGCTGATGACATTTTTTAAAAACCACAATATACTTTAATAACATTCCTCGATTTTTAAAAGCATTAGCTTTGGGGCTAGCAATCTAGTCCCAGATCCTTACTACTGAATAGCGAGTTTGATTCTCGCTGGATGCCCACACCTGTACATGTCATATCCTACCATGGCAACAGGTTGGGTAATTACAAGGTATCCCATCGTGCGTGGTTATGGTTAGCAAGTTAGTCTTGCAGACTATTACTACTGAAAAAGCAAGTCGATACTGGCTGGGTCACCATAACTTGCAACTCGTGTTACTCCTACCAGTGGTGATGGGTTGGGCTAGAACTGCTTCTTCAATTTGTAAAGCATTTTCTTCATATTAATTTGTTTTTCCCTCTTCTCCAAAACAATGTTGTATTTTCTGGCATATCTTTAATGTTTTATCATTTTCTTTTTATTCCTTACACGCCATCGTATGTTCCTATCTTGGTGGGTGCTGGTGGCTTGGGTCTGTGGACCCTTCATAGCAGAATATTGATTGGTGAACAAAACAACATGTAAGGATCTCTTCGCAGCAGATGCAGTGTAAGTATTTTATTTTGTTTTCTACTACATGATTAATTAAAACAAAAATGATTTTTCCATACCTAAATGTTCTGGGGGACATGGTTTAAAATCAACTAAATATTTCAGATTAACTTCTTGATTTTAACCTTGAATCTGGGTCCCCTACCACCTCTGGAGCGTGGCCCAAAATGATACCACTACTTAAAGTCCTATATACCCAGGCAGCCTTAAATACTGGCTGGGGCAATCCCCCTTCCTTTTTTTTTTTTTTATATGTCAAATCAATGATATATCAAAAAATTAAAATTTAGGAAATGAATTAAAAATTTGAATGAAGTATAACACATAATAAAATCAAACAAGAATAAAATAACTTAAAAACTAAGAATATATAAAGAAAAAAATAAAAACAAATATATAGAAAAAATAATTTTTATCAATCTATATATAAAATATAGATAAGAGGATTT
>CM042141.1:111626920-111679396 GCA_023376005.1 Doryteuthis pealeii | reverse complement strand
GTGTATCAGGCCAGTGTTCACGTGTTCAGAGCGTGGTTTTATAGTAAACAAGAATGCAGTCATCGAAAACTGATATCAATCAATGATAAATGACTAGCTTCCTCCTCCCCCTCCTTCCTTTTTTAGACCGATCTCAAATTCCTATGACGTACTAACGAGGAAGGTATTTTTGGTTGTAGTTTGCTTCTACGATGATATTACTAAGAAGGTGGAAAAAATAAAGGATTATATTGCTTACTGGATAGATGTTTTCCTGAATCTACGAAATCAATGTCAGACTAACTGAATAATATATTAAATAATAAATGCAATGAAAAAAAAAAATCGAACTCTGAGTTTTATACGATCTCGCATCTGTTTATAAAAAATCTAACATAAATTACTAAATTCTTATGTACTATAACTTCGGTAATGTTGGTGAACTAGATTAGCAGACGATTTAATTATGATTTGATTTTTTTTACTGGGTGCTCCATACTTGTTGGCCTTTGCCACATCTGGCTAGCTTAGTAAATAATGATTATATAACTTTAATCCAGACAAAAAATGGCACATTATAGCGATACCTTGTTAGAGCAGTGCAATTTAAATATACTCTTAGAGAATGAAGTACTTTCCAGTCATTTCGCAACCGAATGGGCATTTCTCTGTGTGTGTGTGTGGGGGAGGTTGCTGAAAAAACATCTTTTTATTTTGTCTATAATTCTTTACGTCAATGATTTGCATTTAATGTACTTTTCTCACAATCCTGTTAGAAAAATCTCATATAGAGTTTGGTTACTTTATTTTAAATGGCATATGATTCACCACGGTGGGTTATTATGCCGAAGCACCTTGAGGAGAAACAGTAGTGGGTACTGGTCTAACAAAAAGATGGGGGTGGGGAATGGATGTTGTCATAGTATTGAATTCATACCTTTCCCAAGGCATTATGTTCCGAAAGTTAACTGTAATATGGTGATGGAGTTCGAACTCGCTTTATTACGATGTCTACTATCCGAGGCAATCGTTAGCCATTACGTAACGAGGACTCCTCTGAAAAATCTATATTAATATAAAGTTCAACACCATATTACTATATTATAATATATCATTATATATATTATATATATATATAATATTATAAAATGAGAAACGGTAACGCCCAGAAATAAGTGCTCAATACTGTGAATAGCAGAGCAGGTAAAAAACCTAAATTAATAAATTATGTGCATACTTTATACCGTTACTATCAATTTTCACGTGCCATAATTCACATTTCCTTAGATCGGGAACGAATATGTAAAATTTAGTTGGCCAGGCGTTTGTATATCGTGATGTAGTACAATAACTTTATCTAAACAAAAAAAGGCGACATCATAGCAAGACTTTTGTTAGAGCAATGAAAGCTAATAATGCTAAAAAACTTAGAAGATAAACTAAGTATCGAATGCCATTTTGCAAACTGAATTAATCTTTTTTGTGGGTAAGGTGGAGGGGAGTGATTGGCGTTTTTACCAACCAATCGTTATATTAATCGATCGAACTATTGACGGTAAGTCTTTTTTTTTCCTAAGAAACAATCAAACAAGAACCACTGGATCAAAAAACGAAATCCACAAGGATGCACGGAATCGTCTTGCTACATTTTAGATTTCAGTGTTAAATGTGTATCTAAGATCTTCAATGAATATGCCTCGGTTTAAACTGACAATTAAAAACCGACAAAAAATATCGTTAATTTCATGTGTTTCTTTGTTCAATGATATATCAAAGTTCTGCGGGTTTTTTTATATTGCTAAGGTCATACTTGTAGAAGAACTGTAGAGGTACTATTTTAACACTATAGCTGGGGGATGAGGGATTTCATCACCTTTCCCAAGGATATTGTCCGAAAGAGTAAGCGAAGATATCACACTTAAGTTCGAACTCGCTAATGGACAGATGTCGCGTCTAAGCACTGAGGTAATGTGTGTGTGTGGTGTGTGTGTGTGTAGAGTCACGTCACATATTATGCGTTTTGTGTATGTATAACTGGTATGTTATGATATATATATTATGTATATAATATATGCATATGCATATTATATGTATGTATGACACATATATACAAATATGATGTAAGCATATGCATATGTATGTATGTATAAATATATGTCATACATATGCATAGTATGTATGTATACAAATATATTATACATATGCATATGTATGTATGTATAAAGATGTGATACATATGCATATATATGTAATGTATAGAATATGCATGCATTTAACATGATGTGTGTAAATGTATGCATATATATATTATATATGTGGAAATTATGCAGTATTAATATTCATAGGCTTTTGTATTTGCATATATATATATTATATATATTCTCTTGTGTGCGTGTGCGTGTTTTATTGTATTTTGTGAATTTCAAATATAACTTCTTATTTGACTAAAATTATAAAAAAAACAAAAAAGAAAAAAAAAAAAAAAATAAAAAAAAAACGAACGTAAAAAAAAATAATAAAAAATACAAAAAAAAAAAAAATATAAAAAATAAATAAAAAAATAAAAATTAAATAAAAAATAAAAATAAAAGAAAAATAAATATAAACAAAAAAGAAAAAAAAAAAATCAATAAAGAAAAAAAAAAATAAAAAAAAAAATATTAGAAAAAAAGAAAAGAAATAAAAAAAAAAAAGAAAGAAATAAAAAAAAAAAAGAAAAAAAAAAAAAAAAAGGTAAAAAAAAAAGCAAGTACCTGTTAATAATGATTTAGCCATATGAAAAACGATTATTTTTCGGAAAGAAATTAAAACAATAATTTAAATTCATAACATCTTTATCACACTATGTACATCGAGGTAAAACAAAATATGTTGATAGGGTGGGGGTAAAGCGTCACAAGTTGGCCAAATTTTAGACTATTATCTTAATCGAAAATGGAAATGAAATCATTAAATTCACCTCGACGGAAATTTGGCTTGGATGAATGAGATTATTATTATTTATGATTGTTGATGAGGAGGAGAGAAAAAGAAGATTAAGCTAGAGAGATTTCATTGTGTGTTCTAGGAGAGTGTTATATAAACATCAAAACTCGTAGCTATAGGGTGGGGTGGGGAAGCTTGAATTTTACACTCCGACCAGTCTGGACGGTCTTACTGCCAATACGCGCTGATGACCCAGAGAATACTCGAACACACACACACAGCGTACACACAACACACATAATATATCACACACACACACAATATCATTTAATATACACACCACACACACACACAATATCTACATCACACACACACCACACTAACACACACACACACACATATATATATATACACACACACACATATATATACATCACACATCACACATATATATTACCACACACACACACATATATATATAACACACACACACACATATATATACACACAACACACACACACATATATATATACACACACACACACATATATATTACACACACATCACACACACATATCTATATACACACACACCACACATATATATAACATCCAACACAACTACCATATATTATACACACACATATATATAAACACACAACATATAATATATATACTATACACACACACACACACACACACATCACAACATATATACATACACACCACACACATATATACATAACACACACACACACACATAATATATACACAACACACACACACTATATACATACAAAACACACACACACACACACATATATATACACACACACACACATATATACACACATCACACACACACATATATGACACCACACACACACATATATACACACACACACACACACATTATATACACACACACACAATATAAAATACGACACACACATATATATATATATACACACAATATAATATATATAACACACACATATATATTTATACACCACATTATATATTATATACACACTCTCTTATGTTTGCAGCATTTGGAAATATGACAATTTCTGTGGTTGCGGCTTTTATGTAATCATTTTAAAGATCTTTCTTAGAAATAAAATAAAAAATGAATTAAAAAAAAACAAAAAAAAACCTTTTTATTGTTGTTAAGCTAGTCGCCTGTATTTCTGATGCGGAAACATCGTGCTGGACGAAATGGTCGCAACCATGGGTGTAGGTAGTTTAAAAATTGCCCATAGTTCGGTTACCTGTACTGTTTTTCAAACTGCCAAATAAACACACACACATAGTCACGCTGGTCCCGTCAAGCCCTATCAACCATATGATTCACCCAATCCTATTGCCCTTATGGCAAACCTCAACCCTTTTTATCATATATTTGCTAGAAGGCTGTGACTGAGGGCCTTAGTGTTCTGGGTATGACCGTTAAATTGCATCTAATGGCGAGGTTCCAATTCTGGAGAATGTGGAGTACCCCTCATATCGCCATCACTCCCAGGTTCACCCTTACCCGGAATGGTAATACTTGTTAGGGTCACATATATGGGTTAAATATATAGAAAGAATGTATATTAAAATGTTGTTTAAAAACTGAATTTGAAAAAAAAAAAAAAAAAAAAAAGAATTGGTTACCCAAAACAAAAATAATAAAACAAAACGTCTTCGGCATAAATAACCCAACAAGGTTGACATGCCGTAAAATCCAACAACCAGCCAAGGGCATTAGTGTGAGGTGAGCATACATCTTTCAAGTTTTAAAATCTATTCATCAATCACGTTGTCCGACTTGTGCGGTTTTAATTTTTTTTAAATTCATACTAAATTACTAGTCAATTGGCGGAAGTGTTAGTACCTCTAAAAAACAAAAAAAAAAAAAAAACAAAAACAATGGATGATCAGAGGTTATTCTTTTATCCTTATAAAATTTGGCAGTCGTGGTGTTTGTTGTGTAATGGTTATCGTCGTAAGAAAAGACTCGGCAAACCGTGTTTAAATCCTAGACGAGACTGTTTACATTTCACACAACACTAATACCTTTGGGAAAGGTAATGAATCTAATTATTCTCATCCCAGCTACGAGTACATAGTAGACAGACTGAGCTCTTTGATCTTGGTATGGCAATCGGTCTAGGTGAAGGAAAACTTTGAATTCAAACTTGTTTAAACCCAGTTTAAAAAAAAATTGAACTTGTGTCACATTCTGCTTGTGCGCAGGGGTTTAGTAAATACATATAAAAGCTGGCATTTGATTAATAAAAGCAAGAAAAAAACAACTACAGAGAAATCATGGTTAAGCCACCCTGACGTTAAGCAACTATGAGCAAATTCAATAATTAGATGGGTGACCTGTTAAACATCAGAGGACTATAAGCAACCTAAAGGCCAGTGCCTTATATAAACAAAGCTTAGAAAATTACCCCCCCTAAAAATATTAGAAAGAATCATCAAAGTCACATTGAAAACACAGGTTCCCCGCTATATTCAAGAAGTTTAAGCAACGATAAGCCTGCTCAGTACTTGAATGGGAACTAGTTATAATAGGTACCTTAAGCCAGTGGTTCTCAACTTTCTTTTTACCATAAACCCTTTTTATTCTTATTTTACTGTTATTTTACCCAGTCATTCAATGTTTAACTCTTTGCCTACCAAATTTCCTTTATGGTTGTACCAAATTTTCTTGGTATTTTTTTTTTTCATCTGTATGATGGGATATTTCGAAGTTCTCTATCTATTCACCTCAGGTCTCATTCCATTCAAATAAAGATCACGTAATGATTTTTCAATGTAAACAACTGACACGTGCGAGAGCAGCTGTCTGCGTTTACGGTAGGATTGATGTAATCGGAGAGCCGCTGTTAGCGGATGAGAATAGGCAAAGAGTTAGAAGTCCTATTGTATTTTTATGATTAGATATTTTTGCCTTACTTGAACTCAAAAAAAGGGACACAAACTGAAATTGCTATCACTTTCACCCTCATATTCCACAGTTCTTTTAATTCTCTGACAAAGACCAAGTACTTTTTGTTTTCTTTCACCTGTTATCTGCTAGGACTGCAAAATTTACCAGTTGACAAGTTCTCTTTTTTATTAATCAATCCTAGATCCGGTCGTTTGGTTGTGATAGAGTGATCCTTTATGCATCTCAAAGTCCCAGAAAATTTTATACGTTTCATTCTCAAAAATGGTTGTATGGTCCATAGGGGTCATATGACCCTCGGTCGAGAACCACTGCCTTAAGCAATTTGAGGCCGATGTGCCAAATTAACAATAGCTCAGTAAATAAGAACTACGGAGAATCTATGATCTGTGAAACAAATTTTAAAGTTAAATAGCGAGTTTTTTTTAAAATGTTAGACATTTTTGGTCTTCTTGCATACAATATAACTTTGTTGTGTAAAAATCAAACTTGGAATCGTAGTTTTACGATACGATAGCGCTAAATAATTATTTCACTGAATTTTTAACACGAGGCTTGATAATTGGTATTATTTGGATTATTCGGACTATTGTCCTCATATGCATTGTTATCTACACAACGTTTCAACCGATATATCCTCCAACCTTCCTCAGGTGTTTCTTGTCGAACTCGGGAGCCGAGAATGTTCCAGAGTTCGACAAGAAATGCCCGAAGAAGGCCGGAGAGCATATCGGCCGAAATGTTGTGTAGATAACAATAAAGATGATGACAATAGTCCGAATAATTCAAATAACACAAAATAATTGTTTTCTTTATTTACTCTAACAGTAATGCAATGATAGTTTTTGTGAGTAACTGTTTTATTAGTTGTGAATCGTTTTTATCATATCCGTAAAAGTTTTTTTTTCAAGTTACTTCAATTTTTTAAACACCATTTTTAAAAACTGATTTTTTGATCGATTTAACCCATCGATGAGACCCTAAGAGGTACTACAACTCCGGGTCAGAGTGGGCCTGGGAGTAATAGCAATTAAGGTGTACTTCACTTTCCCCAGAGTTCTAGGATTGGAACTTGACCACTAGAATGCAGTTTAACGTCATACCCAGGACACTAAGACCTCCAGACACACGTTCTCACACATATATAATAAAATAGTTAGGGGTTGCTATAAGAGCAATAAGGGTCAGGACAATCATATAGTTACTATGACTTGACGTAACCAGCCCGATTGATCGAGGGGGAATTCTCCGTCCACCCGTTTAGCCTAAGTAAGGGCCATAGTGAAGTGTGGCATATCATGGACTGCTCAGCCACCAGTAGCCTCATTTGGGTGAATTTACTCCATTACAGAGGTGCAGTCGTGTATTCTACAGCCACAGTGGACAGGGCGCTTGACATCAAGTTAGAATTAAGACACATCAGTGAATAAGTGTATCAATTTATTTTCTAATAAATTGAAAACAATATAACTTGATCAAACAGAATTTTTTTTTACGTTTACTTAGTCGACTACTCGATGTGATTTTTAATTGTTTAATGTGTATTTACCGCGCACCTCATGCTTGAGGTCAGGGCGCCTCAGGCACTAGGCAATAAACTCAGCCCTGTCCCTTTAAATCAAAAGGAACAGGTGTTGCCTGGGGCGGATGGCCCCCCTGGGATCAACGCTGTTAATTACTTCAACAGTCCAGGGCCGAAGCCACTTGACCCCTGGTCGAAATCGAATCTGTATAATGTGTCAAGTTGTACTTGTCCTTGCTATGATCAACAAAATCCATGGATTATTGTTCATGACTAAGGCAAGCCACCTAAATGGATAAATTCGACTGTGATCAGGCCAGCAGAGGGAATAGGTTAGGTCAGCCTATCCCTATACCCACGACACGCTACATGATGACGATCAAACCAGCTTACAAGATCAGTTGAGAAGCAAAAAAAAAAAAAAAAAAAAGAAAGTTGTGCAATACAATTAATCTAACATCAGCTATCTTTAAGATACGCACTTCGAATTTTTAAGCTTTAAAATTTTTTTTTTTAAAAAGGAATACTTCTTCAAATTAGCGTTCTTTTAATCTGCTTTTTTGGGGAAAATAAAATGGTTTTTCATCTGAATTCTGAAATAAGTTAATTCACTGTTAAAAAAGTTTTGCAAATTATATTATTGAGAAAAAAAATCATATTTATAGAAAAATGCCCCAATAATTTATTCTAAAAGAAAAATTAACTTAGTTATAGCACAAGGCTGGAAGTAGAGGGCGTCCAGTGAGAGTCAGACTCACTAACAATGGTCTGCTAATCTAGCTCACAAACCATTTACACCATGTGAAGGAGATGTGATAGTTATTTATTAGTTTAGCTTAGGTTGGCACATGCCATACGTATGGATCGCCCAGCGACAATCGCACTCACTAACAATGGTCAGCTAATACATTTTCCAAACCATTACACACATGAAAAACTGCTGGGTTAAACAACAAATAAAAAACCCCCCAAAAACAAGAAAATACAGTGTTCACAAAATCTTTCAAACGGTTTTAAAAATGAAAATTTAATAAACTTACATTGTATAACTGATAGAATCTATATTTTCGTAAAAAGCAATAGCCCGGAAGTTTCACACTCTTAAAAAAAGTAAAATTAATATCTAAGATAATGCACTTTGCCATGCCCCAAACAGTGACAGTATATATTTACAATGCTCTCTAAGAGAGCGAATATTTTAAATAACGCGCTTCAAACACTAAAATGATTAAACCATTAAAAAACTCCTGATTAGACCCTCTGAAATATAGATGTGGAGTATGGGTTCATGGACTATAAGGAATGATTGAGTGATAATGATAAAAGATCCTTTAAACCATAGATAAGTTTCGAGCCATGAGACAAAATCGAGGCAATAGCCAATATTATGATGATACCACAGCACCAGTTCGACAACTGGTGTCTAGATCGTCTGGTCGACGCGTATGATACAGTAATACAGATTGATAACACTCTATCACAAAAGTAACTCAAAATTGATGTCAATGATATAGAATTCTATACGAATCGATCGTTCTGGGGATTACAATTGATGTAAACGACTGTTGTAAGTTCGACTTGTGTTTCGATGTAATGACGGACCAAATCGGCATCTAAGACCAAAGAAAGAAAGAAATAAAAGAAAGAATGGCCTCACTGGTTATCAAAACTCACTGAATTATCTGAAGACAATTCAGAGATCACGCGTGAGGTTCAATTATAACCCGGGCTATAATGTTCCACGACTTCGCAACCGGAGTTTAGGAAGGAGTGAATTGTTACTATAAATTAGCAAATAAAACTAAACCCATAAAGAGCATCCAGCGAGGAATCAATCGGATCTTAAACGATGCTACATACTCTCTAGTAGACTCAAGAGCAGAGCACCAACAAGAAAGTATTTGGATGCGGTTTGGCAAATGAAGATGAACACACGGGTATGGTCTACAGAGCGTAAACCTGAGGTACACTTCATCAAACGAGTCCTAAAGGCATATCGAGTCCAACCTGCGAGTTAATAATAATGTATGGCTATGTAGGCACAGCCTAACGGCGATGCCATCATACTCCAGGTACACTACACCTGGAGACCACACGATGCCATACGAACACTATTAGGGGGAGCTGGATATCATACACTGATAACCATACATGTAAAAAAATAGGTACATAAAAAATGTTTATATTTAGTTTTAAAAAAAATCTAAGTAGTACGATATGAGCACACATAGAGATACTGCAAATCCACAGTATAATATATTGGAAATTACCTAGTCATATACATCTAAACAAAACAAGGATCGACCAGGGTAGTAGAGAGGAAACAGACACGATACTCTGAACCAAAATATAGATAATAACTTGGCATGAGAGCAAATTTATAGTGTCACAGTGCAGAAAAATAATGCTGTGATTCGTTGTGATAAAAATGTAGGAGGATAGAAAGCTTCCCCCTATGATCGAGGGCCACCTAAATCACCTGTGAGAGTGGTAAGCCCAGTAGGGTAACCATAATAGAACTCGATTATCACTTGTTCAGCGAGTGCAAGAGCAACTGGTCTAAGTAGGAGCACAGTTCAAGTGATTACCGAAGAATCTATAAGAACAGACAAGCAACTATCAATTTATCGGATCCGAGCCCTTACTAAACACTACTACTAAGCATATAAGCTCGAGATAATGAAAGTATCGAATGTGATATCCCTCGCTGGAACTAGCGTCTGCATATTGCAGATCCCTTGTGTCAACAGTCCTCACACCGTACCAAGTGCGTAATATCAGAGCGTCAGGGAATAATAACCTACTCTTGATTTGTCGCACGAATAAGTACACAATACATTAGTTCTCAACCATGCAGCCATTGCTTTCTTGGTTCTTTTACGTTTCTCTTTCTTCTTGGCGTTCTAAAGATAATGCCGTATATTTTTTTTTTTTTATTTCTGGAGCAAATGTACTATCATTGCATTTGTATTTATAATTTTATATATCTCTTTTATTATTATTTATATTTCTTTTTGTATTTTTCTTTTATTTTTTTTTAGTTTTTTTTTTTATATTTATTTTATTTTTTTGACCTCAATAATTTCAAAACCAACAAGTCGTCTTACCGTCATTTTATATTAAAAAAAGAAATAAAATGATCGAGTAAATAATTAATCTTCGACAATTAATACTATAATTATTTTATTATAGGATTGTTTAATACTAGTTAATTAGCTATGCATTACTAGCACGTGTTTGGTGCTCTAGGTGCCTCTAGATGCGAATGGTGTAACTCCAAATATTGGGCTATTGGTTAGCTGTGGTTGTGGGATTCTTGTGTGGACCAAGCGATATGGCCGAGGAGAGATATCGTCGTAGATATGATCACTATTTCGGTAAGCTATAACGAGTTGAAGCATCTACGTGCCAGCTTTTCGTATCAATAGTTACTACGAGTGTTTAAGATAATAAAGTTATCGAAGCCAGTTTTCACAATAAATCTATCAATCAACATATGTGGGTCACATGGGCGGCTAAAGATGTCAATCAACAACTAAACACATTTTAAGATCTGCAACACTTTATTCTAGCACATCTATCACACAGCACACAAAGATATATCATTATACACAGACACGTACTATATATAATAATTATTCATATATTAAACACCGGTTGAATAAGATTTTTGTGAAACACACATTGTATTCTTTGGGATGTAGAGAGCGGAGACTATATCTATATTCATGTATCTATTAACGACCACAGAGCAACATGATGTATCTATTGAGCTAGGTAGTAAACATCAGTTTAGAGAAGTATGTATATGGTAATAGCATGAATACGATAGTGTAGAGAGTAGAGACGAGGAGATGTCGAAAGACGAGAGGAGCGAATATCCAATGAAGCAATATATAAGGAGATAAGGGGAGCAGGCACACCAGTAAAGAATAAACTTATTAAGAGAAAGCATCATTAACAAATTCTATCCTGTCACATAGGTGTATGATATAGGTTTGTGAGCTAGATTAGCAGAACCATGTAGTGAGTACTGTGACGTTAAGTACATCTGGAACGCTCATAGTTGTTTTAACCTGGTATGTATACGTACATGTACACACACCGGTAGTGCTATAAATATATACTAATGTATTATATATTTCTTTTAGAAATAAATTATTGGGGACATTATTATCTAATAATATATGATTTATTTTCATCAAATAAATTATAATTTGCAAACTTTTTAACTAAGTGTAAGTGTTTGTAACGTTGATATTCAGATCACAGATATTATTAGTAAACCATTTTAGCTATATTCCACACACAAAAAGCAGATTAAAAAGATACACTATATTTGAAAAAGTTACCTTTTTAAAGAAAAAATTTCGGGTTATAAGCTAAGAATAAAAAAATGACGTGTAAGTGACGTAATAATAAGAAGAAAATCATGATAGTTACTTTTAAATTGTTGCACAACTTTCTTTTTTTTTTTTTTTTTTGCTTCTCATGTACTCGAAATCAGTTGTCAAAGACTGTAGTTTTAGATCGAGTATTCACAAATCATGTAGCCGTGTCGTGGGTAGGGATAGGTATACTGACCTAAACCTATCCTGCTGCTGGCCTGATCACATATATTATATATATATATCGATATATTTTATTACCATTTGGTGGGCTTGACTCTATAGTCTAATGTGGAGGAAAAAATAACTGGAGATCAAGAATTTGTGAGTGAATATCAATAGCAAGAGTGAACATGAACAACTGACAGCATACTATATACAGATCTGATATCGACAGGGTATCAAGTGTCATTAGGCCCTGGACTGTTTATAAAGTTATAAATTACATCGATTGATCTACCAGGGGGCAATCCGACGGCAAGGAGAACAAGAGCACTGATGACCTAGTATGTAGAATATATAAAAGAGAGGAATAAGGAGAGGAGAGCTGAGTTAGTACTCCTACATAGATAGCCTGAGTTGCCGACTACACAAGACCATCAATTCATTAGTAGGTACTACGGTAAATATATACCACATTAAACAATTAAATAATCATACATACATACACGCAGTCAACAGATATACGAGATAACTTAAGTAAACCAAGCTGATATGTGCAATCATACATCACTTCTTGCTGTATATGTTTGATCAAAGATTATATATCTTGTGATACACAATTCTTTATGAAGAGATATAGAGATTTATCACACTATTCACCACATGTAGTAAAGGGCAATTTACCATGTGTCAAAAATTACGTTAACATATATAGAATAATGATCCACGTCACGCCCTATACTCTACTGTGACGGCGAAAGGAGAGTACCATCCGATCCTGCAACAACACTCGAGTCCATACTCCACGAAAATTGAAATTACACCAATGAGGCGATCTGAGTGCTAAAGCATGCCCACATATGCACACGATCTATCTATGGAGACTCCATCATATAGGTCTATCCAACCGGGCTAGTGATTCACGGAGAATTCCCCCTCCAACAACAGATCGTACTTCGCATATAATACTGTATTCCAATTTATCAGTCACTGTATGGTCAAAGCTAAAAATGTATCTCTTTGGCGCACCTCTGCTATCTAATACTGCTTTCTTAGACGGAAGAAGCCTACGAAACACTAGTAGTTAATTATAATTCAGATTGCAGTGTGAGAACGTGGTGTCTGCGCAAGATGGCCTTTGAGAGCCTCGGGTATAGAAGCGGTAACACCATGCAATCCTATGGGTACAAAGTGTTTGCACAATCCTCAGGACACTCTCCGGAGGAAACAGTTTGAACAAGTATCCACATTAACCTAAATTGAAACATATCAAAGCGGCTTTATTTCTTTTGAAGACTTCTACACAGTTGACACTACTCATAGACGCGGAGGGATAGATAAACACCTGTTCTTAATTTGCTCTCATTAGGGTCCATCGCACACCTAGCTATATACCAATTACCGATCCGGAAATGACAGACACCAAAGTGGATACTACATCGTAGAAAATGAATGTTAGATTTGAACTATACTATATATCTTGTTAACGTAACCATGTAAAAAACCAACAAATCTACGGAGACTACACTGGATATAAAAAACGATTCAACAACAACATATAAATAAGATGAACAGTAACTACTATCCAAAATACTATCTATTGCATACTGTTAGATCATAGTTTAGAATCGATTAATTATATATATGAATAACCGTAATTCATTTTGTGTGCGTCTATCAGTCTCTTACATTAATTCCGTATGAACTATTATTTGACAGCATAACATTATGTACGTTGGTTCTCTCATATCTACAACGAGGCCGGCGATATGCTCGGCGAACTTCTTTGCACGGAGGGCAATAGGTCAGTCTATTCATGTGCGTTAACTACTGAACATTCTCGCTCCGACGTAAGCTTTCGAACAGATGTAAAAAAACACTGAGCAGAGGTCAAGGATATAGTATACGGTCCGAATAAGTTGTGTACGAAGATAGGAACATGCGAGAGTTGAGAATCACAAAGTAGTCCGCATATTCTTGCCCAGGGAATATCCAGGGAATTCAAAATTATCAAGCCGTGTTAAAAATTCAGGAAATAATTATTTGCGCTATCGTATTCGTAAATACTACGTAGGTCTTTCTGAAGTTGACATCTAATGACAGATCGGGGACTATAACAAGGAATGGTTATCATTGTAATGAACAAAGAAAAGACCAAATGGTTCTTAACCCAGTATTTAAAAACGAGAAACTCATGCGTACAAATTCTAAAGCTTTAAATTATCATCGATTCACACGAGATCATAAGATTCAAAGACCGCTTAGCTGTCTTTATTAATTTACTGAAGGGACTAGATTTGTCTTAAATAAATGCAACACTCAGCCTCACCAATTGCTAAGCAGCACTAGAGTCATCACACAGCAGAGTCATATGACCCCTATGGGAATACAACCATTTTGCCAAGAATGAAACGTATAAAAATTTTCTGGACTTTTGAGATGCACTAAACGATCAACTCTATCACAAAACCAAACGACCGGATCTAGGAATGATTAATAAAAAAGAGAAACTAGTCACACTGGTACACTGCTTTGTCACGACCTCAAGCAGATAACAGTGCACACAGAAAACAAAAAGTGACTTGGCGTTTGTCAGAGAATAAAAAGAACTGGTGAATATGAGGTTATTTATGATAAGTGAGTAGCAATTTTCAGTATGTGCCCTTTTAATTTGAGATTCAAGTAGCAAAGGCATAGCATATCTAATCATAAAATACCATATAGGATCTATTCTAACTCTTTGCATATTCTCATCCGATAACAGCGGCTCTCCGATTACATCAATCCTAACGTACAACCGCAGACAGCTGCTCTCGCACGTGTCAGTTGTTTATCATTGAAAAATCATTACGCTGATGCTTTTATTTGAACGGCAATGAGACCTGAGGTGAATAGATAAGAATCTTCGAGAAATATCCAGTATACAGATGTAAATAAAAAAAAATACCAAGAAAAATTTGGTACATACCATAAAGGATAATCTGGCTAGGACAAGAGAGTTAAAAACATTGAATGAGCTGTAATGAATAACAGTACAATAAGAATAGAATAAGGGTTATCGAGTAAAAGAAGTTGAGAACCACTGCTTAAGGTACCTATTATAAACTAGTTCAACCATTCAAGTACTGAGCAGCCTTATCGTTGCTTAACTTCTTGAATTAGCGGACCCTTGTTTTCAATGTGACTTTTGATGATTCTTTCTAAATATTTTTTAGGGGGGGTATATTTTCTAAGCTTTGTTTATATAAGAGCACTGGCTTAGTTGCTTATAGTATAACTCTGATGTTTAACAGGTCACCCATCTAAATTATTGAATTTGCTCATTAGTGCCTTAACGTCAGGGTGGCTCTAACATGATTCTCTGTAGTTTTGTTTTTTCTTGCTTTATTAATACAAATGCCAGCTTTTTTATATGTATTAATTACTAAAGCCCTGCGCAACATAGCAGAATGTGACACAAGTCACATTTTTTAATAACCACCACTGGGTTTAACAAGTTTGAATCAAAGTTTTCTCTTCACCTAGACCGATTGCCATACCAAGAATTCAAAGAGCTCAAGTCTGTCCTATCTATGTACTCGTAGCTGGGATGAGAAATATATTAGATGCATACCTTTCCCAAAGTAATTAGTGTTGTGTGAAATGTAAACAGTCTCGTTCTAGGATTAACACGGTTTGGCGCGAGTCCTTTCTTACGAACGATAACCATTACACATACAAACACCAGCGACGCAAATTTTATATTAAGATACCCAATAGAAAAAAAAATAAAAACCCTTCTGATCATCCATGTTTTGTTTTTTTTTTGTTTTTTGTTTTTAGTAAGTAACGAACACTTCCAGCCAATTGACTAGTAATTTTAGTATTGAATTTACAAAAATAAAAACCGACAAGTCGGACAACGATCTTGATTTTTCCGATGAACTAGATTTTGTTAAAACTAGAAATGATGTAATGCTCACTCACCTAAACTGCCTTGACTGAAATTTTATAGTGGTTGCGATTTACGGCATGTCAACCCTTGTTGGGTTTATTTTATGCGAAGACGTTTGTTTTATCATTTTTGTTGGTAACCCAAATTCTTTTTTTTTTTTTTTTTTTTCAAATTCAGCTAACTAATAATTCTAATAACCACAATTTATAACATATAAATAAATCCCATCCATCATTTCCATTAAATAATTGGATTTTTTAACAGCCATCATAAAAAACTATCGTGAGACCATATCTTACAGTTTTACTCACCATTCCGGGTAAGGGCCCGCGGCCAAATACCCTGTGCAGGAAAGTTGATGGGGCGATTGAAAAGGGGTCTCGACTCACACGATAACTCCAGCTAAGCTTTGAATAAGATAAAGCCTACGCCCTAGATTAGAAAAGTGCAATTTTTAAGTCATACCAAACACTAAGGCCGCTCAGTCACAGCCTTTCGTAGCAAAGTAGTGACTGACTTAACAAGGGTTGAGGTTTGCATAAAGGGCAATAGGATTGGGTGAAATCATACTGGTTGCATAGGCTTTGACCGACCAGACCGTGAAATGGAGTGTGTGTGCAGTTATATACTATTATGGTTTAGTTTGAAACGATACAGCTGAATAACCGAACTATGGCCAGGATTTTTAAAAAGCTACACTAACGGACCAATGGTTGGACGAAACATTTCGTCGCAGCACGATGTTTCCGCATCAAGAAATACCAGGCGACCTAACAACAATAAAAAGGTTTTTTTTTGTTTTTTTTAAATTCATTTTATTTATTTCTAAGAAGCTCTTTAAAAATGATTACATAAAAGCGACCACAGAAATTGTCCATATGTCCATAATTGCTGCTAAATAAGAGAGTGTGGTATATATATATAGTGTCGTGTGTTAAATATATATATATGTAGTGTGTATATATACCTATATATGTGTGATGTTATATATAATAATATTGGTGTGGTAAATATATATGAATGATGGTGTGTGATTATGTGTGTGTTGGTGGTGTATATTGTGATGTGGTGTGTGTATTATGTTGTGTGTGTGTGTGTATATATGCTCTGGTGGTAGTGTATATATATGTGTGTGTGTGTGTGTGTGTATGTAATATATGTTGTGTGTGTGTGGTATAATACTGTGTGTGTGTGTGTGTGTGTAGTATATATGTTGTGTGTGTTGTAATACCCTATGTGTGGTATCTGTGAGTCTGTGTGCTTTGTCTGTTATATATTATAGTAATATCGTAGTTGAATAATCGATTAAAGCAATGTCTGTTTGTGCTCAGAATACCGTGTGTTACTATAATTTGTGGGGATATACTATAAAACCCTTGGTACAAAACTGTATGTTGAAGCCTAGTATCTGTAAAATACTTATCACTCTATGTGTGTGTGTGTGTATATATATATGTGTGTGTGTGTGTGTGTCACTATATAAGTACAGTTTGTGTGATTGTTATATATATAAATATGTGGTACTGTGTGTGTGTGATAATTAGTGACTGTCTCGTACTGTGTGTTATACTAAATTAATCATGAATAATAGAAAACCGCATTAAAACCTTGTATATTCTAATAGTGTGTGTGAGTGTGTGTGCCTGTATATATATGTGTGTGTGTGCTGTATAGTATACACTTTCATGTCATGTGTGATCTGTAGTAGTATTATAAATATAAAGTCGCTGAAGCATGTTGAGCGAAATCGATCGTATATATTACTATATGGTTCGTGTGTGTGCTGTGTATCATATTGTTGTGGCTGTGTTGTAAGTTTGTATAATATATATCTTTTCGAATAGTCAAATGTTGAGTGAGTGTGTATATATATGTGTGTGTGTGTGTGTGTGTGTGTGTCGAGTTTCTCGTGGATCATCAGCGCGTATTGCAGTAAGACGTCCGACCTGGTCGGATGTAAAAATCAAGCTCCCCACCACCCTATGCCTACGATTTTGATGTATTATATACACTTCCTGACACACAATGAAATCTCTCTAGCTTAATCTTTCTTCTTTCCTCCTCCTCATCAACATCATAATAATAATAATCATCATCATCCAAAGCCAAATTTCCGTCGAGGTGAATTTAATTATTTCATTTTCATTTTCATAAGATAATAATTCTAAATTTGGCAATGTGACGCTTACCCCTCACCCTATCACATATTTTGTTTTACCTCGATGTACATGAGTTTTTGATAAAGATTGTTATGAATTTAAATATATTGTTTTAATTTCTTCCGAAATAATCGTTTTTCATATGGCTAAATCATTTTTAAACAGGTACTTGCTTAATTTTAGTCAAAATATGAAGTTATATTGAAATATCAACAAAATACAATAAACACGCACGCACACACAGAGAAAATATATATATATATATATGCATACATAAACATATGTATTATATGCATATATTCTCACATATATAATATATATATTATGCATACATTAACACACATATGTTAAATGCATGCATATTATACATACATATATATGCATATGTATACATATATTTATACATACATACATATGCATATGTATACATATATTTATACATACATACATATGCATATGTATACATATATTTATACATACATACATATGCATATGTATACATATATTTATATATGCATACATACATATATATATGCATATGCATATATTTATACATACATATATATATGCATACATACATATATACATACACAAACGCATATATGTGCATACTTACACACACACACACACACACACACATTACCTACAGTGCTTGACAGCGACATTGTATTAAACGAGTTCGAACTTAAGTCGTGCTATTTCGTTTATTTTCGGACTAATATCCTTGGGAAAGGTATGAAATCCCTCATCCCCCAGCTATAGGTTAAATAGTACCTCTACAGTTCTTCTACAAGGATGACCTTAGCATTAAAAAAACCCGCGAACTTTGATATATCATTGAACAAAGAAACCACATGAAATTAAAACGATATTTTTGTTGGTTTTTAATTTCAGTTTAACTCGAGGCATTTCATTGAAGATTTAGATGACACATTTAACACTGAAATTAAAATGTAGCAAGACGATCCGTGGACCTGTGGGATTCTTTTTTGTATCAGTGGTTCTTGTTGATGTTTCTAGGAAAAAAAAACTTACGTCAATAGTTCGATCGATTAATAAACATTGGTTGGTAAAACGCATACTCCCCTCCACCTACCCACAAAAAAGTTAATTCAGTTGCAAAATGGATTCGATATTAGTTTATTCTCTAAGTTTTTAGCATTTTAAGTTTATTGCTCTAACAAAAGTCTTGCTATGATGTGCCTTTTTTTGTGTAGATTAAAGTTATATGTATACATCACGATATACAAACGCTTGACCAACTAAATTTTACTATTCTCCCGTCTAAGGATTGTGTTATGCACGTGAAACTTGAGTAACGGTAATAAAGTATCCATAATTTTATAATTTAGGTTTTAAACCTGCTCTGCTATTACAGTATTGAGCACTATTTCTGGGCGTACACTTTTCTCATTTTATATATATATATATAATATATATATATATATATATATATATATGGTGTGAATTTAATTTATATAGATTTTCGAGGAGTCCTCGTTACGTAATGGCTAACGTGCTGGATGTGACATCGTAATAAGCGAGTTCGAACTCCAGTCACACTATTACGTTAACTTTCGGACTAATGCCCTTGGGAAAGGTATGAATTCATACTATGAACACATCCATCCCCACCCCCATCTTTTGGTTAGATAGTACCACTACTGTTTCTCCTCAAGGTTGGCTTCGGCATTAAATAACCCACCGAGGTTGATATGCCATTAAATAAAGTAACCAAATCTATATAGATTTTCTAACAGGTGTGAGAAAAGTATTAAATGCAAATCATTACGTAAAGAATTTAGAAAAATAAAAAATGTTTTTCAGCAACCTCCCCCACACACACACACAGAGAAATGCCCATTCGGTTGCGAAATGAACTGGAAAGTACTTTATTCTCTAAGAGTATTTTAAATGCACTGCTCTAACAAAGGTATCGCTATAATGTGCCATTTTTGTTGGATTAAAGTTATATATCATTATTTACTAAGCTTAGCCTAGATGTGGCACAAGGCCACAAGTATGGAGCACCCAGTAAAAATCAAACTCATAATTAATCGTCTGCTAATCTAGTTCACACATTACGAAGTTATATAATAAGAATTTTAGTAATTTATGTAGATTTTTTATAACAGGTGCGAGATCGTATAAAAATCAGAGTTCGATTTTTTTTTTTCTGCATTTATTATTTAATATTTATTCAGTTAGTCTGACATTATTTCTAGATCATAAAAACATCTATCCAGTAGCAATATAATCCTTTTATTTTTTTCCCCTCGTAGTAATATCATCGTAGAAGCAAACTACAACAAAAATAACCTTCCTCGTAGTCGTCATAGGAATTTGTAGTCGGTCTAAAAAAGGAAGGAGGGGGAGGAGGAAGCTAGTCATTTTCATTGTTGATCAGTTGTTTCGTGCATGCTTCTTGTTTACTATAACCACGCTGTGAACACGTGAACACTGGCTGATACACAGCGATATATATACAGTGTGCCCCTTTCTCCTCCATCCACCTTGACAGCCCACCTCTTCCTACTGCGCTCAACCCTCTCTCTCCCTCTCATCAGCACTCCGTTCGCCTCCCACTTCTTCCACGACGCTATTGCTACTCCGTCTGCTGAGTTATCTCCTACTACTCCTCTCCCTGACTCCACCTCCGACTTTGGTTCATGTATAAAAGCCAAGTTTGCTTGTGAAAATTATCATATCATATTTTGGGTGTGAAACAAAAATAAGGGTCTTTATGCTGGAAAATACACGACTCGCTTGTTATTACAAAAAAACAAAAGGACTTTTTTCTATGTTTAATTGCTAACAAAATCAACAACGTTGCTTACATTGTGAGCGCGCGCATCTCACACTTTTTTTATAAAATCAAAACAATCAAAACAAACGCATCTTTTGCTCACAGGACCAAAAATAAATATAAAAAGATACAATATATATTAAAACACAGAGACCAACAAACAATTCTTTCACTGGTAAGAAGTGTTTTTTGTTTTAATTTTTAATTTGTTTGTTTATTTATTTTCCATGTTTATCTTTGTACTTTGTAGATTTTAAATTATCGATTTTGTTATTTGCATAAATTTCAACTGACTTTATAGATTTCATTCTTTATTATTGTTTGTTGTTTTTTCTTTTTCTTTTCTTTTTTCATTCATTCATTTGATTTTTTTTTTTTTTTTTAAATAAACAAAGAATCTCGAATTGCTCGTTTAATTCTTCAACCGTATCAGAAATGAGTTTATCAACACTCAAGTTTGAATTTGATAGGTTCTTTCCATCCCCACCCTCTTTTCTTTCTTATTCAAGTTAAATATTTACAAATGCTATAGTAAACAATAAATACTACACAAGATAAATAATACCGCCAAGTATATTTCGGAAGTATATTGTTTATTAATCAGAAGACCTACCCCTAACCCTAACCCTGCGACTTGTCAATTAAAAAAATAAATGAATGAATGAAAATACCCCCCCCTTCTTTTTTTCTTTTAATTTTTGCTGTAAACGTAAATACTTTATCAGCGAATATTTTCTTATTATTCATCTCAATTCGTTATCATTCCGCCTCAGTGGTTGCTGTTCGGACCCAGGTAAAAAAAAAACAATCTGGAACTTCGAATATCACTTAATTTTATGCAAATAAAACCTTAATCACTTGAATGATTTTTCGAAACATAAATTTCTTATTTCAAATTTCCTCATTTACTTGACCTTATGCCATACTTTATATCTAAGACTGCAAGTACTTGCTCGTATATAATACGATCTCTGCAAAGTGCACGCACTTTTAATTCATTTTATTTCTAAGTAATTATACGTTTAGATATAAATAAATGGATGCATCATTTGAAAAGAAATAAAATCCAAAACTTGGTGCAATTTCTAAGAATGTTCACTGAATAAGTAGTTACTGTTTTCATATGATAATGAGCCCAAGACAAAGAATTTTTTCCTAGTTGACCGACTTTCTTTTTAAAATGTTTCTGCCTGGTAGAATATTGGCTCTCGGCTCGTAGGAGTGAGAAAAGGCTGATATTACTTACAAATTAACGATTCTATATTTATAGTGACATTTAAAACCAGTTGAATACATTGACCGTTCTGCTATTAAAAGTCTTTTGTGTGCTTTTAGTAGCTGTACTAATAATAGCTATTCTACCAATTCTGTGAACTATGACATTTGTGTATGGCTCAAGTGTTTAAAGAAATATTTTAAAAGGTTGCTTCTTGGTTAGATTTGTCTCCCTTTGTTTAAAAGGGACCTGGATTTCTCTAAATTGTTTTTTCTACCAGGAAATTGCTACTAATTGAAAACTATTCTGATTACTATTGTAATGCTGCTTTTCCAAGAAGATTATATAATCACCAATTCTTCGATTCCTAGAATTGCTTTTAGTCGAAAACTTGATGTTTTAAAAATGCTATTATTTAACTTTCAGTACCCGCCCCCAAAAAGTTTAATCTGATTGTTTTAGAAAAAAAAACATTGATACTAAATCTAAAGTTCGATTTCACACAAGCCCTGTCGGCTGTGGAGTATATAGTACCTCTTCATCGTCATTACTCCCAAGTCCACTCTGACCCAGAGTGGTAGTACCTGTTAGGGTCCCATTTATTTATTTTTTTTTTTTTTAAATCAGGAAGTTTTGAAATAAATAACTGATGCATTATAAAATGTATTCATTGATAAATCAACACTGAAAATTTCATTAAAATCGGGTAATTCCCTGATTTTTAGTATTTTTTTTTCTCAATGGGTGGGGTGAATTTATTTTGTAAAATACGCTCATAACAAAATTATTACCAACTGTTTTCTAGCACTAACAATTTGTTTTAAAAAAAAACTATATCCACACAAAAAAAGGCATTAAATAACCCACAGGGTTGTTATGTCGTTAAACCAAACCAAAAATTAATTAAATTCCGGCATTAAATAACCCATAAGGAGTTGATATACCTTTAAACAAATAAACCAAACCGATTTCACGTTTTTTTTAATGGTGTTGCTGTTTTGTGCAATTTCGTACCTGTGCTTTTTTTTTTTTTTTTTTTTTTTTTTTTTTTTAATGAAAAACAATTCCTCGGATCAATAAAATCTCTATATTAGCTTCTACATAGTGAAAAATTCGGAAGTACAGAATAATCGATTACCGTCTACAGTAAACCTCATTGCCATTATGAAAATGTCAACAAAGGGCAAGGTTAAAGTCCCTTTTTAAAATCAAGGGGGAAATACAGAACCGTACTAAAAAGTCACAACCCGTGACCTGATTCGATCGTAGACGCGCTACTCCTAGAGTGTGTCATAGGTGCAAATAGCCTTGTGACTCCCATCCCTCTCCAAATCTACAACTCGTTTAAATTTAGTTATCCTTCTCCTAGACCGGTTGCCATACCAAGGTTACATAGCCCAGCATGTCCTACTATTTACCCATAACTGGAGGGAGAATAGTTGGGTTCATACTTTTTTCAGGGGTATTAGTGCTATGTGAAATGCAACAGGCTCAGTTCAGGATTTGAACCCGAGTAACTAAGTCCACTGCCTACAGTGACAGCCATTACACAACGTACTACAAGCTCCAAAACTTCTCTCTATCATAAAGTTGATATAATGCTTATCCTTCTTAGCATTGCTATGAAGTGCTTTATTTGAATAATCTCAAATTCTAAAGAAAATGAAACGTTAATACTTTTTAGGGCTATAAAGTCGTCGGGGTGGCTTAAAGTTGGTGTCAGCGAGGGAGTCTATCCACTTTTCACTAGCACTAGACCAAGTAGATTGTTTTTTGCGTCTGAGGTGGAGCGCCACACCTACCAGATCATTGTGCTACTCATACGCTGAGTTGGTGAGGGCCGGAACTTTGTGGTTCCTTGTCAGATGCTCTATCGACTTTGGGCTATATGGATCATTAATATTATTATTTTTATACTTAAGACGATGAAGGCAATGATATTTAAAGTTTTTTTGTCGTTGTTTTTCACACCTGTTCTAAAGAAATTCAAAGTATATCAATTTAATTAATAAACCTTCATTTAATAGTTTATTCCGAAAAAAAGAACTTAAACAAAAAACTAAGTTCATTTGAATGCAATTGTTTCATAACTTCCCTCCTTTGCGTAATTTGGGGCACCTCACGTTGTGACTAATTAAGGAAGCTAAATTAGCCAGTCCGTTGATAGTGAGTTCAATTCTCACAAGTTTCCCCATAATTCTGGCCTTGTGCTACAACTAACCTAAGCTTAGTAGATAACTTAACAACAATATGAAACTATTGGAAAAATCGCATTAGCATTTATGTGACGTCACTTGTAAATTGCATTATGCCAATTGTTTTGTAAATTAAAACTCGCTACAAAGCGAAAGGATGAAATGTGTATCAATTAACTAAACTAGTAATTACTGAACAACAGCTTGACTTTATTTATAAAAAAAAAAGAAAAAAAAAAGATAAAAACCTCCCCCGCATAATTAGAAATTAGGTTTTGCTTAAATAAGTACAGTTTTGCAAAAGCAGTTCGTGGTTTTCCCCCAATACTAAAAATATATCTTTCGAAATTTTAAAGAAACATTTTTTTGTCTTTTAAAATTTTCTCGTGTGGTTTACTTGTATTGCAAAGTCTTTAGTGTTTATTGTGTTCTGATACCTTCTAATTACGTCATCATATTCACAAAATTTTAGTTTTAAATTCTTAAAAGTGAAAAATGTATTTTGATTTATAAACAAAACAAAAAAGGTATTCATGGTGCTCGGTAGACTGTCTGAGATTTGCTCTTATTGTCATCTTAAAATTCATAAATAACTTTTTTTTTTAGCTTTTTTTCCCCGTTGGGTATTCTAAAATTATTCATGAATTAGCTCGCTGGTCCGAAAGTCTTTTCATCCCATACATATTATAGAACTAAAATAATTACATAATACGACCCGAAATTTTTTTAAAATGATTTAATTTTTTTTTTTTTTTTTTTTTTTTTTTTTCGAAGTGAAATATTTACATAACTTATATGTATTAAAACAAGATAATGAAAGTTAAAACCATATGAAGCGGGTGACAAGATTTCGGACCACCTGTCATTATCATCATCATCATCATCATCGTTTTACAACGCTTAAAAATCTTATCTTATTGTCTCAAACTACTTTTCATTTTCTCGCTACAAGTTAGGAAAATTCTTTTTTTAGATTTTCCTAGAAAAAATCCATGTTTTTTGTACATTTATTATGCAGAAACCTATTTTTTAAACTTTTTTTTTTTTTTTTTTGTTACTCAAGATAAAATTAGTGTGCTTTAAAAAAAACGTAGTTGCATAGCATTAATTTTTGCAGTTTAACTTTCTTTAGAATACTTTAAAGAATGTTTTATATATTAAAATACTTTTAAAGAAAGCGAATAATGTTTTAAATGATATTACTTTCTTTTTTCGTCTTTCTGAATACAATTATCGTACTTGATGATATGTGCTGTGAAGCTTCCTTAAGTGAAAGTGCTACTTTTCTTTTTTTTTTTTTTTTCCATTATTATTATCAGCTGACTATTGGCGCGAGTTTCACGTGCTGAAGGCGTGGCTCGGCGTGAAAACAGCGTGATCGTCATATGCATTAGTCATAGCCAGTCTCCAGCTTTATTGCAACCTCTCTGTTTATCAACATACAACATCGTGATATATTTTAATACTTCCTCACATGTATTATGAAAATGGAAGCCCAAATACAAAACTATTATCATAGAAAAGATTTTTCGTAAGAACTTAAAACAAACAATAAAACAAAATTCAGTTTAAAATGTAGATTTTCTTTTGATTTTTTTTTTAATTCAATTTACTAATTTTATTAAAAAATATTAATATAAACATTTTTTATAAATCTTATATTTCAAATATTAGTGAATTATCAAATTTTGATTTAAACGCAATATATTATTTTTATTTATTCATTTTAAAAATTTTTTTTTTTTTTTAGTTCAAATTTTAGATTATATTAAATACGCTGACTGCATCCCCTGCAGAGGGGTAAGACCCCCCCCCTAAAAAAAATAACAAAGGGTGTGTCCTGGCTATGACATTAAGCCCTATCTGATAGTAAGACTCCAGTTCTAGAGATATGAGAAGTGCAGAGTCGCCTCTTCATTGTCATTACTCCCAGGTCCACTTTAACCCCAAGTGATAGTACCTGTTAGGGTCCCACCTGCGGGTCTTTGAAAATTATTTGTATTAAATAGAAATACTTAATACCATACAATTCGATGCAAAATATTTGTATTGAGAATAGTTACTAGCGGCTATAATTATTTACTAAGGATTATTATTAGTTACTTGAAACCATATAATTGTGCAAACAAATGATTATTATTAAATAGAAATTATTACTTGAAACCATAATTGTGCATAAATTGTTAGTATTTGATAGGAATACTTGAAACCATAAAACTGAGTGCAAATTATTTGTATTAGATAAGAATACTTGATATAAGTGCAAAATAAACTTTAACTATGCAATTATATAAATGTAGAAAAAGAGAGAGCGATGTATACTTGATGTAATTTAAATATAATTGCAAGAGAAACCTTTTTTTTAAACTACGCTAAAATATAAACGTACAATGAACGGGAACACGATTCCCTAACCGCTAGGTATAATATAACTCTAGACAGGTTGACGTGCCGTTAAAATAAATAAATCGATTGAATCTCTTGTTTGTGTCTATGATGCTAAAATTTAGTATGAATAAATTTACAATGAATTTGAACATCAGAAAATGCAATTGTAGAAAAAAACTGTTGTTTACGTTTTGGTTTGTGGGAACGCTTTTGCGAGGAAAGAAGGGAAAAATACGGAGAAAAAGTTCGCGAAAATTAATATTTTAAGTAATATTTTAATGTATAAAAACTTGAATTTTTGTTTGTTCTGTGTGTGCATTGTGTTGACATTGTTCCATAACAGTGCAAATTTGGCGTTTGTAAGTTGCAAGTTGCATAGGAGTCAGCCGGTCTATACGTGTGCCTGCTTGCCTGCCTGGTGCTGTTTAATGTCACGCTAAAATCAGCTCGCTGTACACTCGCTGATCACGCAGTCGGCAGGTGCCCTTGACACTGCTTTCACTCACTCCTTCTCTCTCTCTTTCTCTCTCATTTTAGATATTACAGTATGTACATCTTTACATACACATCTTAACCATAAGCCACACCTCCCTCCTCTTCCTCCTTCCTCTGTACCAAATTGTAGAATAAGCCACACCTCTTCTAGTAGTACATTACAATGCATTTTACTGCTAGTAGATCCCATCACTCTTTAGGGCGCACGCTTAGTGGGTAGTAAAGCCACGTCTTCGACTGAGTGATTATCACGTAAACAACATTTTTTAGGCCAGTGATTTTTTTCTTTTCTCGTATAAGCGTATGCATAACCAGTTTTGCGTTAGTTGAACACTGTACGCCGTCCTTGTCGGAACTCTCACTTTTTTATATACACATCTATCTATATCTCTCTGTTTTTTTAATAGAGACATACGAATGCGAATTTTACCTACCATCTATACTTATCACGCACAAAAGAAACGACTATTACATTATTATCATCACCACTTTCATGAACACATAAATATCTTCACTTTCTCTTGAATCGTAAGAGAAAAGTCTTTTTTGTTTTTATTTGATATTCTTTCAAAGAGACTGACTTTTTGAATTTGTCGACCGAAGTTTATTTTTAAACGAAAATAGACAAAAACAAACAAACAAACAATATTTAACGTTTGATGATCTTATATTGTTTTATATGCTGATTGTCTATTCTATCGGTCTTACTGTCGAAGAGATTTCTACAGATTTGTCTTTATTTGGTTTTCACCAGTATTTCGCCATGCCTCAGTTGGAAATCATCAACGACGATATGAATTTTAACAGGAATTTAGCATTTGCCCAGGCTTCCGTCTCATCTAGCCTGCAGCAACCCGAGGTCCCCAAGGGAGGCGCACTCGTAAAGGTAAGCCTTGTTTTATTTATATTAAAAAATAATAATAATGATCTTGGTTTATAAAAAATTAATCTTAATTAAAAGAAAATCTTAACTTTAAAAAAGATAATAATTTTAACTTAATAAGTTAATTTTTTTTTTTTTTTTTTTTTTTTTTTAATTTAAAATTTTTAAAAAATCCTAATTTGAAAATGATGATAATCTTGACTTTAAAAAAATCTTAATTAAAAAAAAAAAAAACACGAAAACTTCAGACCAAATATATTAATTTATTGCACCTTAATATTCTCTCATTTTAAAACTACTTCTCGCTGTAATCTTTTTCATTGTTATCTTTTATTTTGTATTTTTTATTATTACTTTTTAAAAATTTTACTGTAATAGCCTTGTGCCAGACTAGACCTATCCTTAGATTACATATTTCTGTTATATCGGATCTAGAAGCAATCAGAGATGCTGATACCATGCGTCCCTGGTGCACAAAAATCTAAAAGGACGCAGTAAAATTGTATCCATGCGTCCCAGTTGTTTTTCATTTTTCTTCCCTTACCATTTCAAGCTAATTGTAAATACATTTCAATAGTTTCTTAGGAACGAATTACACAGGATAGGTTACAAGTTAGGAGTTAGACGGCTTTAGTTGGGACCCATAAATTTTCTCAGGGACACATTCAAAGCAAATGTGTGCGTCACAGGACGCTCTAAACCAAAAAGCTATCAGCATCACTGAGCAATTGATTGTTTTTTCTCCATCCGTTTCAACACAATTGTGGGACCTCTCGCGTACATATCCAATTCGAGTAGGCATTTCCCTTATTGAGGACCGCCTCGGACATCGAACTGACCCTGACCCAAATATAAGAGCAATGAGCTTCAATATTACAACCCCTGAACTAAACTGAAAGCTTCTTGTGTCGAAGTTGGGGGAGGAATGATGATAAAACTATTCTATTTTAGTAACAATATCAATTTCTGCGCTAAGAAGCAATTCTTTGGGTTTTGTGTCCCTATAATTCTGTTTACATTTTTTTCTAAAAACTAGTCTGGATATTATTTTGTTAAATGTCTTCATTCTCAACGAAGAAGATTAAAAAATGAAAACCTTGCCAGTCTTGTAATTGTGGAAGCCACTAAACTGTTGTTTTAAATATAAAAATATTAAAAAAAACCGTAGTGTTCTTGTTTTTCTAGTGTTTCACGTGTTTACATCGTGAAACTGGCGAAATCAGCAGCAGCAGCAGCCACAAACTCGCACTTGCTCGCTGAGGTTTTCATTTTTAACTGTTTATAGTAGTCTTATTTACTTAGTACTTACTAGGATTGGGGAAAACAATTGCCGACTTAAGTGCCTATAAAAGTACACTTAAAAAAAACAATTAGTAGAATAATCTAAAACTTGATAGTCGGCATAAAGCCGTTCTACCGAGAAATAAACAAGCATTAACAGTCATAAAAAAACTATAAATATCTTGACACAATACAATTTTTAACTGTATGTTTCTGATAATCAAAATAAAAATTCTATTTCGTGTACGTTCTAGTAATTAAAAAATCTGAAGAAAAAAAAATTATTAAGTTTTTATTTTTTAGTATTTATTTTCTTCCAAATGCGTTCAATTAAAATTATTTTTAATTCTCTTCATATCCAGTCTTTTTTTTTTCTTTTTTATTTATACAAAAATTAGTCATTGTTTTTCCTTATCCTAGTAACCCATTGTTTTTCCCTATCCTAGTAAGTAAATAAGAATGTTGCGTCCTAAAGATAGGGGGTGGGGTTAAAGTCAAGTGACCTGAAAAAATTTGACAATTTTAAAATAAGTTAATTCCCTGATTTTTTTTTGGGGGGGGGGGTACTTTTACAATTGTCTTTAACGCTTAAATTGTTGGTCCCAAGTATATAACGAGTTAAGTTTTTCCATTGAGTAAATAATAACTAGAAATAATTTAATAATTGGTTATAAAATTAATCGTCTATTTTTTTATTATTTACAGGTGTGTTTTGCTGGTGCTTGCTACTCCGAGGGTCATGTCCGACGTAAGGGATACCGACCCAAATTGCCAGGCTACGAAATCTCTGGCATTATTTATGAAGTTTGCAATTCCTTACCCAACAGAAATCTCAATCCTGGTGATCGAGTTATTATCTACCCCAACGAAGAAATTGCAGATTCAGGGTAAGTCTTAAAATCTCTTGTGTATGTAATTTTAAAATCTCATTGACAAAAATCTGAAAGTTAGCAAGCGCCGTTGACTTTGTCTTCGCAACCCTAACCAGTTCCACTATTTAGAAACAAATTTGGCCCTAACTTAAAAAATTTTATACAATTTATAATTTTTTAAAAAGCAGTATTAAAAAAATACATTCTAATTCCTACAATGCAATAAGTTCTAAAATAAATTAACTCCCATTAGTTCCTTTTATACTGCATTATTTAAAAAAAAAAAAAAAATGTATTTTCGATCTATATTTACAATCTGTGTATTTTTGTTTGTCAGCTTGTTTTTAAAAATCCTTTTAAACATTTTTCTCTTTACAGTTATACCGAATTCTTGCCAGTAAAAGATGTTGACCAAATCTACCAACTTCCATCAAATATGTCTCTGGCTGTGGCTGCTATGCTTCCCGGTGGAGGTCTCACTGGATACAGTGCAGTCCTTAAAGCCAAGCCCCACATAGAGAAACTGGCAGAAACCAAACGTAAGTAAACTTAAATGCTAAAAACTGACATTGCCTATCCTCTGCTATGGGTTAAATAAATATCACTATTCTTCTACAGGGATAGATTTGGCATTAAATAACCCATGATGGTTGATATACCATTAAACAAAAGAAACCAAACTTATTCTTTATAATTGGATTTAGTGTTTCTTAACTTAAAGTTTCAAACTTTTTTTTTAATAGAATAATAAAGTCTCTTGACTTGGTCTTATTTCCACAATTTAACTATCTAGCTGATGACATTTTTTAAAACACAATATACTTAATAACATTCCTCGATTTTTAAAAGCATTAGCTTTGGGGCTAGCAATCTAGTCCCGCAGATCCATTACTACTGAATAGCGAGTTTGATTCTCGCTGGATGCCCCACACCTGTGACATTGTCATATCCTACCCATGGCAAACAGGTTGGGTAATTACCAGGTATCCCATCGTGGTGTAGTGGTTAGCAAGTTAGTCTTGCAGATCCATTACTACTGAAAAGCAAAGTCGATACTGGCTGGGTCACCCATACTTGCAACCTCGTGTTACATCCTACCAGTGGTGAATGGGTTGGGTAGATGCCTTCTTCAATTTGTAAAAGCATTTTCTTCATATTAAATTTGTTTTCCTCTTCCCTCCAAAACATGTTGTATTTTCTGGCATATCTTAATGTTTTATCATTTTCTTTTATTCCTTACAGCCATCGTTAATGTTCTATTGGTGGGTGCTGGTGGCTTGGGTCTGTGGACCCTTCGATTAGCAGAATACTTGATTGGTGAACAAAACAACAATGTAAGGATCTTCGCAGCAGATAGCAGTGTAAGTATTTATTTTGTTTCTCTACTACATGATTAATTAAAACAAAAATGATTTTCCATACCTAAAATGTCTGGGGAAAAATGGTTAAAATCAACTAAATATTTCAGATTAACTTGATTTTAACCCTTAGAATTCTGGGTCCCCTACCACCTCTGGACGCGTGGCCCAAAAATAGATACCACTACTTAAAAGTCTATATACCCAGGCAGCCTTAATACTGGCTGGGGCAATCCCCCTTTTTTTTTTTTTTTTTTTATATGTCAAAATACAATGATATATCAAAAAATTAATTAGGAAAATGATTAAAAATTTAATGAAGTATAAAACATAATAAAATACAAACAAGAATAAAAATAACTTAAAAACAAGAATATATAAAGAAAAAAAATAAAACAAATATATAGAAAAATAATTTTTATCAATCTATATATAAATATAGATAAGAGATTTGTTTTAAATTTTAAAATCCCAGGCAATGCTGGGTAGCTATGCTGGTTGCCTATAAAATGTTTTAAATCTGTTATTTAAGAGCATCATTGTCTGTATTGTTGTTAGGCAATAGCGATGTAGAAATAGTGATTTTTTTTTTTTTTTTTTTTTTTTTTTCCAATCAGAATTCAGGCCACCTGGTTGTATATAATTTTAGATAGAAATACAATCTTATTCACATTCTATTGGTTGAAGTATCTTCTTTACTGGGGTTAATGATTAACTTAGAAATTGCTATATATTTGCATAGAAATTCTGTTCTGTTATAATTTCATAGACTTTCCTCCTCTAATTATTTGAATTAATTTTCTTTTTCAGATTGACAGATTATTAACTGCTCAAGAACATGGCTGCTATGATTGTATTCATTGGAATGAGGAAGGTGAGTTTTCCGTTTTGAGAATACAAATTTTACACATGAATTACTTGATAAAAAAATAACTGTAATAAATCAATATTTTATGAAGAAAAAAAAAATTATTTATATTCTAAGGGTTGGGTACAAATCTTATCTACAAAAAGACCGGATTTGTCATTGGGTGAACCTACAAGGGTGCCATAAAAACAAAATAACCAACCAACTCAAATATTATTTCCAACAATTTATTTATACAGATGAAGTTTTATATATATATATATATATATATTATATAATATATATATATATATATATATATATATATATAGAAAAAAGTTTTTTTTCTTTTACCAAGGTTTTGGTGTTCAAGGTACACCTTCCTCAGGAGAAATAAAAATTATTTAAAAAAAAAATATTTAAAAACTTTTTCTACAACTATAAATCCTCTGTATTTTACGAAATATATTGAGCACTTTTGGATTAGCTACTATAATGAAAACATAGCAACTTTTGATGAATGTGTGTATATATATATATATATATATATATAATATATATATATATATATATATATATATATATTAGATATATAGATACTTAGATCCAGGGGTGAAACTTTCAATTTGTTTAGTTTTTAAATAAGTTATTTGGCATTATTTAGTTATTTTTGTCAACCTAAAAATGTGTATAATTCTAATGTGTCCTATTTTCTTTTGGCAAATCTCTAATCATTTAACTGATTGTTTTCTTTTAGATCATGAACAATACATTGTTGAGAGAACATTAGAAACTTGCCGCGGTGGTGTTGATGTTGTCATTGACTTTATCAGCTCAAGAAGAACTATGAATAGATCTCTTCAAGTTCTCAACAGAGTAAGTAATCTCATCATACAATTGACCTTTTTTTAATTTTTTATGAAATTGCTTTCTCTCTCTCTCTCTCTCTCTCTCTCTCTCTCTCTCTCTCTCTCTCTCTCTCTCTCTCTCTCTCTCTCTCTCTCTCTCTCTCTCTCTCTCTCTCTCTCAATCTCTCTCTCTCTCTCTCTCTCTCTCTCTCTCTCTCTCTCAATCTCTCTCTCTCTCTCTCTCTCTCTCTCTCTCTCTCTCTCTCTCTCTCTCTCTCTCTCTCTCTCTCTCTCTCTCTCTCTCTCTCTCTCTCTCAACTCTCTCTCTCTCTTTCAACTCTCTCTCTTTCAACCTCTCTCTCTCTCTCTCTTTTCAACTCTCTCTCTCTTTCAACCTCTCTCTCTCTCTCTCTCTCTCTTCTTATGAAACCGTTTCTAATGTCTTGTCTTTTTGATTGATCTCCTTTCAGGAAGGTCTCATCATTGTTGGTGGCAATTCTGTCAAAGAAATCAGCATTAATCTCAACGTATTGTCTGCAAAACAACAAAGTATTACCAGTATTCCAAAAGGATCTCCAGAACAATTGGCACAGCTTGTTGAAAGTGTCGCGAGTGGACGAGTAAGTTTAATCTTTATCAACTTCTCTTCTCACTCCTTTCTTCTTCTTCTCTTACATATCAATTCCCCTATGTCTATCTTTATAAATCATCCCAGGTAGTTATTTGTTGTCAGATGACTCACTGCTACTGGTACCATGTAACTCAATTCTATCTGCCACATGGGCTAATAATTAAACTGGCTCCCACACCAGGCTTACCAGATGATGGGTATATGGCTAAACAGCAGCAGGGTGAAGAAGTGGATGAACACTCTTGTTGGGGACTTATATTAATTCCCCCCCCCCGCCTCATACACACACTGTTTTAGTCAGACTTAGAATACAGAGAAAGGTCAAACAAAGAACATGTCCTGGGTATGACACTAAACTATATCTGATAGTGAGGCTCCTCTTCTGGAGCTCTGGGTACATGGAGTCCTTCTTTGTCTATCACCAGTATTCAAAAAAAAAAACTCCAGAACTTTTCTTCTTTATCTCTGAATGTTTGAGATGAGGCTTGAAGATTAGTATTATTAGTGTTAATCGGACTATTGTCCCCATCTTCATTGTTATTTGTACAACGTTTCGGCCGATATACCCTCCAGCCTTCTTCAGTCCGACAAGAAATACCTGAAGAAGGCCAGAGGGTATATCGGCCGAAACGTTGTACAAATAACAATGAAGATGGGGACAATAGTCCGAATAACACTAATAATACTTTTCTTCTGTTTGAATTAAAAAGAATGGCATGTGGTAACTGGTGCATCACTGTATGTGTTGTGTACAAGCATCAAGCAAACGTTCAGATATTTTACTCTGATTTTGGATTACATAACAAAACTATGCATTCATTGATAATTCTTATGCAGCGATGCTGATAGCTTTTTAATTTAGTGCATCCTGGAACACGTATTTGATTTGAATGAGTCCCCGGGAAATTTGATGTGTCCAAACTAAAGTTCTTAATAAATTGTAGAGTTTTTATCTATGAACAACTAAAGCTGTCTAAATCCTGCCTTGTACCCTATACAGTGTAATTCGTTTCCAAGAAAATATTGAAATTTATTTACAGTTAGCTGGAAATGGTGGGGGAAGAAAAAAAACACTGGGACACATTGATACAATTCTTCTGCGTCCTCTTAGATTTTTATGCGTCAGTGACGCAGGACATGTACCTATCACCATCTCTGCTTAAGTCAGGTTTTTTTCTGTATAAACTGCATACGTGTTCCTTTACCTTAGTATTTATGACATATACTTTGTCATTTAGATTTTGTTAAAAATCTAGTTATTTATTAACTGCTCCTAATGCTACCCAACCCACCCCCTTTGCACTTCACTGCCCCCTTTCTACTGCCCACTTTGGGAACCACTTCTCTAATCTAATCCGAATCTGAAGATTTTTTTCTGTATAGGAGATGACTAATATATTTTTTCTTTCTTTTTTTTCTCCAGGTTAGTCCGCCTTCCTATGCCGTTTTTCCAATCGAAGATGCCAACCAAGTGTTTGAAGATCTTACACTCGCCAGGATTACCGGGCGAGCGGTGCTGAGATTGGGCAACACAACTGTGGACAATTAAACAGAAAAAACATCTCAACAATTAAAAGCAGCTGTATACTGTCTTTGTCTTTCTCTATGCAAAACAAAATGTTCATGACAATAATGGGCTGTGAACTTGAGAAAATTTCAACAAAAAAATGAAGAAAAAAAAAAGTCTGTGGTCCACATTTGCACTGATTGACCTTTGTTTGAGGTCTGAAATTAAAATTCCATTTTTTTTTAAAATGGAGGAAGGCTTCATCAAAAAATAAAATAAATGAACTACTACTACTTCTACTACGACAACAACAATAAGACAATGCCAAAAGTAATAGCTGGATTACTTCTGTCACTTACAGTTTCTTATCATTATTATTATTATGTGTAGTTTCTAAGTTGCAGTAGTTGAGTAAAAGTAACCAAAAATGGATCAGTTTGGTCTGTCCGCGCCCTGGCTAAGTAGCGCATCTATCAGAGCAGCCATTAAGAAAATTTGGTTTAATCCGAATCCGTTCTTGGTAGATGTGTGTTTGTGTGTGCATATTTGTATTTTTTTTTTTTTTTTTTTTTTTTTTTTTCTTTCTTTCTTCAGAAAGAAATAGAAGTAATATTACAGACGCACCTTGCACGCGTGTACCATTATATGCGCGTTAATCCAAGTACCGTGTTCTTTAGTAAAAGCTGCTATGACCCTGATTTGGTGGTTGTCCGAAAGGAAAAGATGAAACAAGTGAAGAATGCTTTTTTTTTTTTCTTCTTCTTCTTCAAACAAGTAGACAAGATAAAAAGGTGGCATAGGTACAAGGAAAACTTTTTTTTTTTTTTTTTTTTTTCTAAATTTTACCCAAAGCCACGTAAAAGGATGAAGAGAAAAAAAATTGCACATGTGATACCCGTTGCAATATTTTGCAGTGCAACAATAAACTGCTGATTTTTTTTTTTTTTTCAATTTTTTTTTTTTCTTTTTTTTTTTTTTTTTTTTTTTACACCAAAGGAACTTTCTCAGAGAGGAGAGTAAAAAAACCTTTACCAACAAACTTGGGTACCAAACTTATTTGAAACTATCTTCAAAAATTTGCCATGTTGACTCAGGTCTGATTGAATACAAGAAAGTGTTATGGCAAATGGATATCAATACTGAATAGCACTTGGCCATTTATTTCAACATAAATGTTATTTATTTTTTATGCCAATTATATGAATTTAATTTGGTGCAATGCTCTCAGGATAACCATGAACATCTCCATTTGAAGCCAAATAGTCATAAAATCTTGTATTCTTAAAGATGTTTCCAAATCTGGCCAATGTTAATCTTGAAGCTATTGAAGGCCACTGACATCATCTCTCTTTCTCTGTCTCTTGTTGTTAACTTACATCTAATTAAAAGTAATAACTATTCTATATGAAATGAAGCAAAAAATAGACAAATAGATGAAAATAATAGAAATCTTAGAAATCTAGTGTAAATACTAAAAAGAGGGAGGTGGTTTCTAAAATATTCTATTTTGTATGTATCTAACCAATTGTCTTGGTTGGATTTTTTTTTTTTTTTAATACTCTTCGCGTTTATATATTGTCTTTTAGCTTCAAAAACCTGGCTGTGATGCACAAGGGCATCCTAGGGAAATCTATTAATTTTTTTTTTTTTTTTTTTTTAAATTGCACTGCACTATAAAATAATGTTGCCCCAACCCCATCCCACCACCAGAAAGTTAGTTTTTTTTTTTTTTTATTGGTGTTCTGTGATGAAGTATCTTTGAGAACTTAGTTTTCCCAATTCTCCTCACTCTAATTAAAAAAAAGAAAAACTTGTTTTCTTTTCTTTTTCTCTCTCTATCTCTCTAACATGGCTGAGAGCTACTAATTAATAGAAAGTACCTTTTTCTCTAATAGGACAATTTTTTTTTTTTTCTTCCTTTCATTTTTAACTATTGATTAGTGTATTGACCCATTCAATTTTACATTGGTCAATTAACAGAATGGACATGCTAAAAGACTAAACTGCTATTTGTGAATACACACCAATTATTATTGTACAATTTATTTGTAGATATTGCCAGAAAGTTTTCTTAAAATTTTTTATTTATATAAAAAAACAAACTGTTGTATTAAAAATAACAAAAACAATTTCAGAAGAAAAATAAACTTATTTTGTATAATATTTCTTGCTTTCATTTGTGTTTTATTTTTTTTTTTTTTTTTTTTTTCTTCCTCTCATTGTCACCCTTTTCATGTTACAAGGAATTGATACTGTTGGTGGAATCAGGTTTGGAAAATTACAGGAACATAGCGGGAATGGTACTTGGTCAACTCACCATTTGATTAAGAATGGCGTTCACCTCTCTTAAGCACAACTTGGGGGGTGGGGAGTCCTTGTGGCGTAATGGCTAATGTCTTCAACTGCAACATTGTACTAAGCAAGTTTGAACTACAGTAATGCTATTACATTCACTTTCAGACTAATACCCTTGGTAAAGGTATGAACCCTTCATTTAATTAAATATTACTATTACTGTTCATCTGCAAGGATGTCTTATCTTTCAAGGTTTATTTAATGTCAATGTCATTAAACAAACAAACCAAATTTAAAACTTCAGGATAAATTATTTTGAAGATAATTATAAAAAAAAAAAAACTTTTGTTTTTACTGTTGACCTCATCTTTAACATTATATATATATATATATATATATATGTATATATACACACAGAGATGCTGATAGGGACACGTCTTGCGTCCCTGACACAAAGATCTAAAAGGACGCAGTAAAATCAGATCCATGCATCCCAGTGTTTTTCATTTTTCTTCCCTCACCATTTCAAGCTAACTGTAAATACATTTCAATAGTTTCTTAGAAACGAATTACACAGGATAGGTTACAAGGTAGGAGTTAGACGGCTTTAATTGGGACCCATCAAATTTCCTGGAGACTCATTCAAACCAAATATGTGCATCCTAGGACACACTAAATCAAAAAGCTATTGGCATAACTGTGTTTTTTATATATATATATATATATAATGATGCGTTTTGGCCATTATACTCTCCAGCCATCTTTGGGTGTCCCTTGTCTATCTGAACATAGCAATGATTCAACTTGGGAAATCATTTTGAATACTTTGACTGTTGAGCAAACAAGGTGTCGAAGACCTTATAAGACCTCATTCAAATAATGATGTCATTGTTTTTACACTTCCATCAATCAGGTTGATGATTTTTTAAAAATGTACCACTTGTGTTCTCCTACAAGGATGGCTTTGGCATTGAATAACCCATGAAGGTTGATATGCCATTAACAAAACAAAGAAAAGTAAACTTCAGCTAAGACTGCTGTAGCACCTGAAATAATTTGCATGAATTGCAAAACCAAACTTTTTGTTTTTTGTTATAATCATTTTTCTGGAGGTGTGTGATGTAAAGGTTATCATCAGATGAAATGGACTTGGCTACCCAAGTTCAAGTCCTTGACGAGGTTGTTTATAATGAGATATAAAACAGAATAAAAATGAATGACTTAAGTTTCATGCTTTTGATCCTCAGATGAGTCAATATTCAAAATGTTTTACTTTTAAAAAAGCTGAAAAGTCAGATTTGTTGAATACTAACCCAAATGAAGATTGAAAGCATAAAACTCCGAGTCATGATTTTTTACATTTTATTTTATACTTGAAATATATTGTAGTATTACTCTGCATCGAGCACTGTAAAGATTCTACAGATTAAAAATGCTTTTAGCATTGAATTCTAGTCCTAATTGTGTTTGTGTGTGTTATATATATATATATATATATATATATATAATTATAAAAATGGATATAAAAGAAACCTACTCGAGTTTCACCATAAGGATCTTCAGGATTAAATCCCCTGAATTAATCGAGGTACCGATTAATTGCAGCCGATTGCACGTGTGTTCACTGAATATTCAGTGAACAGACGTTTAATCGGTACCTCAATTAATTAAGCGGATTTAACCCTGAAGATCCTTATGGTGAAACTCGAGTAGGTTTCTTTTATATCCATTTTTTTATAATAAATTTGCTCTACTCCGTATTGAGCACTTTTGTTATATCGCTGACTTAACCCCTGAATTTTGCACCTTCAATGATCCTGCCCATTTTCACCGGTAAGCAACCTTTATCTTTAGAATATATATATATATATATATATATATATATATATTATATGAAATTTAACATTTTGAAAAAACATGTTTGTTATGTGATTGCTGACAGATCTGTTTCGACCAAATCGATAAGTTGGTCTTCATCAAAGAGCGACATAGATGGGAAGAAAGATATCCGTTAAAAAGACTGTTTACAAAAAACGAACGCTGAATTCAACCGCTGAAAATTTTGAAAAATGCATGTTCTGTTTTAAAAATAAAATAAATTTGATTTTTGATTTTTAAAAATCAGAAGCATTATAGTTAAAATAAAACTCAAAAGAGTTTGTTGTAAAAATATATAAAAAAAACAACTTATCGATTTGGTCGAAACAGATCTGTCAGCAATCACATAACAAACATGTTTTTTCAAAATGTTAAATTTCATACTGTCGAATTAATTTCCATCTATTTTTCATATATATATATAATATGAAGTTTTAAATATATTATATTAGAAAGACTAAGGAAATTAAATAAGAAACGCATATAAAATTACATTACACTAATTCTAATTATAATTTAATTTATTTCTGTATAAAATCATTCATACGATTGATTTGAATATGTTGGAGAATAAAACAAAAATATTAGATCTATAACTCAAAGTAATTATTTATCAAACCTGCTTTTGTTAAAACCAGTATGCAAATTATCCATACCATATACTATGTAAAGCTTTATTTCTTAGTGATATATAAGACACATTGCAAGATTTTAAACACACTAATAACATGGGCTGTTTTGAGACAAATCTAATTCCAATTTTCATAGAGGTATCATTAATAAAGTAAGATTTCTGTGTATTAATAATGATTTTGACTGTGTGTGTGTGTGTATATATATAATATATATATATATATATAAAATAATTTAAATACTCAGTAATAAACTTACGCAATTCCCGCAGATATTGTGACGTAACCAGTGATGTAGTTTCAGTTACAGACAGATAATCACTGAATCTGTTGGCTTCCAGATAAATAGCCAACAGACATTACCCCGAAAAATAAACGCACACGTTAATATATGCTAAAATTTTAATTTCAATTTCTGCTATAAGATTTCCTTTCAGACTAATACCTATGGGGAAAGGCATGAACTTCCTCATCCCCCCAGCTATGTTAAATAGTCCCACCATTTTTCTTCTACAAGGATGACATTGGCATTAAATAACCCATGAAAGTTGGAATACTATTAAATAAAGTAACCAAACCTAAAATTTTAAATAGTTTCATATTTATTTTAGAATAAGAATGATTTTTTTTTTTATAAGAATTTAAATGTTTTTACATAAATTAAAAACAATTAACTGAAATAATAGATTAAAAGACTAATCTTTAATTAAACAAAAGCCAAAAATAAACATTAATTTCTACATTAAATGATTTTTTAGAAATTCTTGAAATGCAGTCTCTTTTTCCCTCCAAATCTTATTATAATGGAGATTGTGTATTTTTCAGTCTGTAACCAAAACTATATCACTACTCAAGTCACAATTCCCTTAGTTATTTACATCACATTCTTCATGGTTTTATTTTCATTTAAACCTCAATTATCAATAAAATTGTTACAACTTATTTATGCTGTTGACCATATCTACATACTAGATATTTACCACAAACCCACATGTACAGGTTAGGCACAAAGCCCTATTAGTGTGGGACCACCCATTGATCCCGTCGGCTTTCCCCCTCAAGGAGGTGCCTCAGGCACTGGGCAATAAACCCAGCCCTGCCCCTTTAAATCAAGGGAGTAGGTGTTGCTGTGGGGATGGCCCCCTGGGATCAACGATGTTAACTTGTAAGGTCCAGCAACCGAAGCTCACTGGACCTCCGGTCGAAACTGGGTTTGATATGTTGGACATATCTACAGGTATTTGCCTCTCATCCCTCTAATGAGGGCCTGACACAAGGGAATTTTTATGTGGGCCCACCCACAAGCCGAGGCTCATGGATGGTAGGTGGAAAAAATTGCATCGATCCCCCTTTAATGGGGGGCGCTGGGCAATAAACCCAGCCCTGCCCCTTTAAATCAAGGGGGTGAGTATTGCCTGTGGGGATAGCCTCCTGGGATCAACGCTATTAACTTGTAAAGATTCAGGGCCGAAGCCACTGGACCCCCACCACAAGCGAGTATTTGTCTCATACCCCACATGTATGGACTGGGCACAAGGCCTCGTTTTAACGTGGGCCCACCCACAAGCCGAAGCTCATGGGTGGGAAAGAACAAAAATTGCGTCGATCCCCTCGGCATTCCCCCTCAAGGGGGGCGCTGGGCAATAAACCCAGTGCTGCCCCTTTAAATCAAGGGGGCAGGTATTGCCTAGGGGGATAGCCCCCTGAGATCGACGCTATTAACTTGTAAAGATCCAAGGCCCGAAGCGGGCTTATCTACATACTAATAACATGCAATTGTATTTATATATACAACAAAATAGTGGTTTACAGTGTGAACGAGAAAGCTAATTTGTATATTGATATTAAAATTTTGATTTTAATAAATATGTGCTTAGTATTATTGATTTCTAATTGTTTGATTTTATCTTAAGGAATGAAGTCTATTAGCCAATTGGGTATTAGCAAAAATACCCAATTGGATAATAGACTTAGTTTTTGAAATTTGTCTTGACAGTAAATTTCCAGTTCAAGGAAATATATAAAAAAATGTCTGCCATAATTAGAAAAAAAAAGCGAACATCTTCAAGAAAGAAAAAAAACGATAAAAATACGCCGTTTTGACAAATACAGATTTTAATTCCTAAAATTCTTCCGTTTTAAAGACTCGTTCTGGATTTAAACTTTGCTCCCAAAGGGAAAACCTTATGACTTCACAAAATGCTAAGTTCAGTTTTTTTTTACCAGCTCTATGAAGCAGCTATTATCTCATGATCCATTTATAATGACTAGCAGGACCTGTGGATATACCACAGTATGATAATTTGATTATTACAACGTTTGATATGTTTACTTAATAAATATTGCTAATAGTTCATTTGGTTTATTAAGTTTTGAAATAAATCCATTCTTAATGAATAATACAATTTTTTATAAATACATTTTTCTATTTGACCCATAGATGGAACCCTAACAGGTACTACCGCTCTGGGTCAGAGTAGACCAGGGAGCAATGGTGATGAAGGGGTGCTCCACATTCCCCAAACCTCCAAAACTGGAACCTCACCATCATATGGAGTTTAACGTCATTCCCAGCACATGTAGACCCGCAGCCACCGCCTTCTAGCATCCATATGATAAAAAGGGGTGGGGCTTGCCATGAGGGCAATAGGGTTGGGAAAATCATATAGGTGCTAGGCTAAATAGTTCAGTATGTACAAAGTATACCTATCTTGATTTAACCCCCTCTCACACTTTCTTAAAAGTGGTGTTGTAAAATATCTACATTCATTTGCCGATAAAAATCAGGTGGGATGCGTTTAAAATATCTACATTAATTTGCCGATAAAAAAGTGACAAAAACACAACTCGGAAAATAGTTGGGTCGGAAATTTGACTGACGCTGCTGGCTCACTAAAACATAGCGTAAATTAGGGCAGGAGGCCAGAATGACATGAGATCAAAATTACCAAAATATATTTCCGTAATTCACAACATCAAGATTACAAATAAAACAGATATATAAAACATATATGTATTTTACGTTGGACATTTAAGCGACGTAAGACCATTTAGAATGTTGGATTTTTTAAAATTTGGTGAAATAAAATGGGACAATAGAGAATACACCGACTGCACCTCTGCAGAGGCGTAAGACTCCTCCAATGTGACCCAACTGTTGGCCGTGGGTGGCGACCCATGATGCTTAAGGATAGAACCCAGGTGGTTGAGCAGTCCATGACATGCAATACTCCACTTTGGTCCTTACTTGGGCTAGACGGTCGGTCGGAGAGGCCCCCTCCGATCAATCGGCTGCTCACGTCAAGCCCTAGCACCTATATGATTGTCCCAATCCTATTACCCTTATGGCAAGCCCTAACCCTTTTTATCATATGGATGCTAGAAGGCAGTGGCTGAGGGTCTTCATGTCCTGTGAATAACGTTAAACTCTCTCTCTGATGGTGAGGCTCCAGTTTTGAAGGTTTGGGGAATTTGGAGCACCCCTTCATCACCATTGCTCCCAGGTCCACTCTGATCCCGAGTTAGGGTCTCATCTATGGGTTAAATAGAAAAACATGAGTTAATAAACAAAATTGTATTATCCATTAAGAATGAATTTATTTCAAAACTTTGTCGGCTTTAAATGACCCACTGAGTTTGATATGCCGTAAAACAAACCAAACCAAACCAAACCAAACCAAATCCAGTGCCAAAGTCTAAACTAGACGAATAGCAATGAAATGATGTCAACTCTTTCACAAGGTCATAGACGCTGAAAGTTCAGTTTTGATTTAGGTGTCGTTTTTGTTGGCCATATCTTGTAGCGGCGAATAATGTGGCCAGCGATTTCCTGCTATTTTCTCTAAATGTCGGTCGTTGTTCTGATTTCGAAAGGTCACCATTAGGGGCGATAAAAACAAAACAAATTTGAAATTGGTCTCTAAGCTTCATTTGTGCCAAGAGAATCCGGAGTTTCAGTCGATTCTGTGTCCCAGTTACGGCATACAGGGCATCGGCTGCATCAGCTGCATTGCTTTTAATCAAGTAGTCAGAAAGACAACGACAGGATTTAGAGGCAATATCAGAGGACATCAAAATTACAGCTTCCCTTCTGAATACATCTACCTAATTCGGTCTATTGTTATCTATCTATCTCTATCTCTCTCTCTTTCTCTCTCTCTTCTCTCTCTCTCTCTCTCTCTCTATATCTATATATATATATATATATATAATATATATATATATATATATATATATATGCCTGTTCCTATCTATCTATCTATGCTTGTTCTTATCAATCTATCTATGCTTGTTCCTCTTTCTCCGCCCCTCTCTCTCTTTCTTTCTCTGTATTTTTCTCTCTTGCTTTATATATATATATATATATATATATATATATATATATATGTGTGTGTGTGTGTGTGTGTGTGTGTGTGTGAGAGAGAGAGAGAGAAGAGAGAGGGGAAAATGTACTTTCCTGTTCAATAAATCATCCTCTTTTTCTATTTTTTCAATCTCACCCATTTCTCAACACACACACACGCACGTGCGTGCACGCACATATATATACGTGTATGCGTGTATACATATATATATATATATATATATATGTGTGTGTGTGTGTGTGTGTGTGTGTGTGCGTGCGTGTGCGTGTGTGTGAAATTTATGGAAGAATCGACGGTGTGTAATTTTTTTTTTTTTTTTTTGCAATGTTTTCAATCTTTATGTTTTGAGGGAGGAAAATAAGTTAGTCGTCGATGTATTTAAAATACAATTTGTGTGTGTGTGTGTGAGGTAATTTATATTCAAAGGTGACAGTGTGTGTGTGTGAGGGGGGGTTAATTTATATTCAAAGGTGACAGTGTGTGTGTGTGTGGGGGGGTAATTTATATTCAAAGGTGACAGGTTCCAGAAATTCTAAAAACAAATGACCTAAAACACCACTAAGTGGGTTAGCCTTAGGGAGACCAATTTTTTGTTTGTAGTACTGAAAGGGTTTAAAATAAGTCATGTTGGTGATAATTTTGTATATGTTAATTAAGGTGTTAATGGGAAGAGCTGAGTTAAAATTGATTTTTCTTAGATGTATAGCAAGTAGGTTTAGGCATTTTGATAGGTATATTGATATATGTAAAATTTATGTCTAAGCTGTTCATAGTTTTGTGTTATATAATATATATATATATATATATATATATATATATAAGTTATCCACATACACGTGTTTCGAAGTTTCCTTCTCATCAGTGTGGCTTTATTTTAACAGCTACCTCTAGCCTGGATCGAAACCTGACTGAATTTTCGTCTGCCAAGTCTCTTACCCATGCGGCTATTATCCGGCTGTAGGTAGCTCACAAATGTCTAACCACACGGAAGAGACTTGATCAGTCGAAACACGAAATATATATATATATATATATATATATATATATATATATATATGGGAGTAAATATGGAAATAAATCCGACAATATTAAGAAATTTGAAAAAACAAGTGTTCCAAAATTTGAATTTATTTATCGACGCTTAAACGTTTCGGTTTCTTTATACCTTCATCAGGATGTATTAAGGGGTGAAGAAATTGATGGATGTTTTATAGATGACAGGAGATAAAAAAATCTTTATAAATTTTTTGTTATTGTGTAACTGTATTTGTTCAGCGTTATATTTTTGAAAGACGAGTCACGATCCGCACACGCGAAGATGTCATGACGCGTGACGTAACTCGAAGAAATGCATTCAACAAAATACAAGAAAAAGTATTAATGGACTGATTTTATGAGAACAAAGGGAACAAAGTGGGAATGATAACTAAATAATTAAATAAAGCCTGGTATTTTGTAGTTATTTAAAACTATTTTAGCTAGAAACGGTGATATGTTAAAAAATCCATGTCGATTATTAAGGGAGGGCAAAAGCGAAATTGCACAGGCTTCAAAATTCTGTCGTAGCCTTTTTTTTATCACGCATCATGACATCTTCGCGTGTGCGGATCGTGACTCGTCTTTCAAAAATATAACGCTGAACAAATACAGTTACACAACAACAAAAAATTTATAAAGATTTTTTATCTCCTGTCATCTATAAAACATCCATCAATTTCTTCACCCCTTAATACATCCTGCTGAAGGTTTAAAGAAACCGAAACGTTTAAGCGTCGATAAATAAATTCATCTCAATTTTGGAACACTTGTTTTTTCAAATTTACACACACATATATATATATATATATATATATATTAAAACAAATGTTGTTAAAAATGATGGAATCCTTATTGTTTCGGGGTTGTTTTTTTTTTCTCGTAAAACCAAGTAGGTTCAGTTCTCTTCTCGAACCATTATCAAGGCTGTTTTAAATATTTTATTATTTGTTGACGCTAAATAACGCTAGCAGTTTATTTTGTAAGATTTAAATTATAATTTTTAGATATGTCCAACGTGCAAGGCAAACATGTGGGGGGTAGTAATCCCAAAAAGTAACATCTCCAGGGAAACTGTTCGTGTGACTATTGGCAACACTGTTATGTTTGTTGTACTTGCACCTTCATCTGCGCCTGCACCTGTGTGCACCTCGCTCAGTCTTGGCTTGGCAGTCGTGTCTGATCGAGCTCCAGATTAATGATACCGCCAACTGTGAAGTTGGCATTAAACCGATTGAAATTCATCACCAGTGCATGGCGAGTCGTGAATGGATGTCAAAAATAACCGCAAGTGGTGTAAGGTGTTTGCAACGACGACGAGGTTCAATGCTTCTCCAACAACTTGGCGGTGATATGGTATGACATGGCCATACAAAAACTGTAACTGCGCCTACAAAAATGCATCGAGCAAAATGACGATTATGTAGAAAAATAGATGTACATCCAAACTTTAAAATGAAGTAAACATCATTAATAATTTTCCTTTCTTCTAGTTATATATCAAGAACTCTTTCACAACTAAAAGACTATTTGCAAATGAGAACATTCCTTCATACAACTCTCGGTTATTTCCTATAAGTCTAACATGATCAAAGGGGAACAACTCTTGACTGATGTTATCTATTTATTTTCCCATTAAACTAACCCTAACCCTTAACCTTAAACCCTAAACCCTAACCCTAACCCTAAACCCTAACCATATTTCTAACCCTAACCCCGTCTTCTTTTTTCCTAGTAGATCAATAAATAAATAAATAAATTATCAGTCAAGAGTGGTTCCCCTTTAATTATGTTAGACTTATAGGAATTAACCCAACTCTCTATATTACTCATGTTCATTTTTGTATTCAAGTTTGCTCAGTGAATAAAATTGTTCTAGTTTATGGGATGGCAAGTGGTTTAAATGTTTTAGGTTATTAAGGTAGCCTGTTATTCCTGGTGCATGTTTACTAGGGTTTACTTTTAACCCCCTCTTATTTGGTGGTCGCGCTGAAAAGGAATTCAAGGAAAGAAAAAGGAAGAGACAAAGACAAAAAGGTAGTTTTATGATTTAGGCTTTATTCACAGGTCATAGCCACCATGTGGCAAGGAAGTTTCTCCCAGGTAGTGTCTTGTCTGAGTTAAGGCCTAAGTCAGAATGGCTGAGAGATTCTCTTGGGGGTCAGAAGTGCGTCCTTTGTCCGCACATGCTCGGAGAGTTCTTCCGGTGAAGGCTCATGGGAGTTTGATAGAATTTTATTTTAATTTTATTTACTTTTTTTAAAAATCCACACAAGTTAATTTGTCATTGAATTGTTTTTGCATACATATATCCACCCGAAGATATTTGATACCTATACCCGACTTATACCACAAAGTACCGGGATTGTTCTATCACAACTAAAAGATATTAGCTGCGAGCTGTGGTTTCAAAACCGCAAAAATACAAAGACAACTTACACACGTCGAAACCATAGCTCGTCACCCGCTACAATATATATATATATACATTCAAAAATATTCTGAACACTTTGAAAAAAAAAAAAAAAAAAAAAAAAAAGAAAAGATAGAATGCTTTTATGGTTCCAATCTATTATCAATATGAACTTTTGGGGAATACTCGGGGGGGGGGGCTAAAGTCGGTATCAACCGGACAACAAGGGAGTCTATCCCCTTTGCACTAGCGCTAGACCAAGGAGATTGTTTTTTAGCGTCTGGGGTGGAGCGTCACACCTACCATCATCTCCTCACTTTACCGCACAGATCCCTGTGCTACTCATATGCTGAGTTGGCGAGGGCCGGTATCGAACCAGGAACCTTGTGATTCCTAGTCGGACGCTCTGTCGACTGAGCTAAACCGGCTATAAAATGTGCTACCTTTAAATTTTGTACACTATTACAGAAATATGGAGTGTAATGGTTAGTAAGTGAGTCTCGCAGATCCATTACTACTGAATAGCGAGCGATCCTCACTGGATACTTGCAATCTTGTGTCGCATCCTGCCCGTGATCGATGGGTTGGGTAAATATCCTTTTGTGCCTTTGTGGACGTCTTGTCGTGGTGTAATGGTTAGCAAGCTAATTTCGCAGATTCACTACTGAATAGCGTGTTCGATCCTCGCTGGATGACCCATACTTACAATCTTGTGTCACATCCTACATGTGGCGAACGGATTGGAATATTCAGCGAGGATCGCCATCAGCCAGCTAGTCTCGCTGATTCTCTTCTACTGAATAGCGAGTTCGGTCCTCGATACCCCATAATTGCGACCTTGCATCATAACCTAGCCGAGGCGAACGGGTTGGGTAAATACCTACTGCTAATCCTTCAGGGCATCCCATCGCCGTGTAAGGGTTAATAAGTAAGTCTCGCAGATCCATTACTTCTGAACAGCAAGTTCGATCCTCGCTGGATGTCCCATACTTGCTAATTTGTGTCATATCCTATCCGTGGCGAACGGATTAGGGCATTCAGCGAGGACTGAACTCGCTATTCAGTAGTAATTGATCTACAGGACTAGCTTGCTAAACATTACACCACTACGTCTCTTTATATCCAAACCATTCGCCATCAGCAGGCTCGTCTTGCAGATTCACTACTGCTGAATAGTGAGTTCGATCCTCGCAGGATGCCTCATACTTGCGACCTTGGGTCACATCCTACTCGTGGCGAACGTGTTGGGTAAATGCCTACTGCTAATCTTTTAGTAGTTTTAAATATTTGCTTGTTAACCATCATGATGTTGTAATTATGAAGGACCTAGCTAGAAATTCTGCGACCACATGGGGAAATGTTTCTCCTTGATAGGGTACCCAAACATTTAGTGAAATTTACTGTATAATTTCAGTAGAAAAGTAGTTGCTAAACTACTGTTTATAAAGTTGTTGAATCCAATTTCAATTATGGGCCAAGGGAAGGGTAAAATAGCCCCTACCCCACTCGAATCTGTAATAGATATTAAGAACAGACTGAGAAAGATGGCCTGAAAATATTCCATTTTATGTAAGGAAACTTTAAAAAACAAACAAACTCTAACCTCTCAAGTCAGTGAATAAAAAAGTTAATCCATGTAAGAATAAACAAATACAAGTATGTCCATTCAAAAATATTCTGAACACTTTAAAAGTATATATATAAAAAATTTTAAGAAAAGAAAGAAAAGAAAACATTGATTCTTATTACACTGCAAGAAAGACATTTTTAGACTGAGTTATGTAACTGTGAATCAACTGCTACTTCTTCATATTACTTCCCTCTATTCTCAGCTTCAAACTCAGTTGTACCGCTACTCCTCCTGCTACGGCTCTTATAATGTAACGTTGATATATCAATTTCTGAGAGGCGAGTAAACAACGCAGCTTTTCTATTGGCTGCTTTGTATGTTACATCAAGGCCTCAGCAGCTCTCAGCTTTTATCACATCTCGGAGTCTCTGTGTGTGTGTGTGTGTGTGTGTGTGTGTGTGTGTGTGTGTTGAAGACTGCACAGCGGCCAATGCAGTGATGGGATATATTCCGTTCCGTTCTTTGATTCAAATACATAGCACAGGGTTTTGGCGTCTCATCGTCCCGCGAAAGTTAGCAAGCTCGTTTCGTAGATCCATTACAACTGAATAAGCGTGTTCATTCCTCGCTGGATGCCCTATACTTGCGACTTTGTGTCACATCCTACTCATAGCGAACGGCTTGGGTAAAAAGGGCGTCCAATCATGATGTCATGGTTAACAGTTAGTCTCGCAGATCTATTACAACTGAATATCGAGTTAGATCCTCCCCAGATCTTGCGAGTGTTACATCCTACCCGTGGCGAACGGGTTGGGTCAATAAATAAAGGTTAGCAACCTAGTCTCACAGATAAATTACTACTGAATTGCGAGTTTAATCCTCACTGGATGGCCTATACTTGCGACGTTGTATCACATCCTACCCGTGGGCAACGGGTGGGATAAACAGAGCGTCCTGTCGTGGTATAATGGTTAGAAAGCTAGTCTCGCTGATCGATTACTACTGAATATCGATTTTGATTCTCGCTGTGTCCCATCTAACCCATGGTGAAGGGGTTTAGTAAATAAATAGGGTGTCCCATTGTGGTGTAATGGTTAGAAAGCTAGTCATGCAGATCCATTACTACTGAATAGCGAGTTCGATCTTCGCTGGATGCCCCATTCTTTCGACCTTGTGTCACATCCAACCCATGGTGAATGGGTTGTGTAAATACCTACTTGGCACAGGGTCTGCGTAATATCAACTCATAAAAGGTAGAATACCTTTATGGTCGATAATATATATATATATATATAATATATATATATATATATATATATATACACCAACCCCTGCGCACAAGCAGGGACGTGACACAAGGTTGAGAATACGATAATAATAATAATAATAATAATAATAATAATAATAATAATAATAATATCCTTTCAGCTAGTATATTATGTCTGTTACAAACATTCATCATAATTCCAGAAAATATTTATAATTTTTCCACAGATTATTGCCTTAAAGGAGTTCAGTGATGGGGTATTCACTATTGATGCTGATAGTTTATTCCATGTATTTACCACTCTGTTACTAAAATAATTTTGTCTTGCGTTTGCTTTACAACATTTTTTTAGGAGTTTTAATTTATGATCCCTGGTATTGATATTTTGAACAATGTTTAGTAGGTCAGAGTTCGTTGAATAAAAACCATGTGTATATTTGTAGGATTCAATCATATCCCCTCTTATACGTCGATAAACCAAACTTGGTAAGTCAATATTCCCAAGTCTTTCTTCATACGAAAGGGATTTTAAATCATTCACTAATTTAGTAGCTCTCCTCTGAACTCCCTCAATGATAAATGTAGCATGACTAAAACGACCCCCAAGCATGGGTGTCCTGGATATCAAACTAAACTGTGGTGAGACTCCAATTATGGAGCATTAGAGGGTGTGGAATCAGCCCTTCAGTGCCATTGCTTACCTGTACACTCTGATCTGGATTATCAGGAACTGTTACAGTCTCGTCTAAAAAAAACAAAAAAACTTTTTCAATTAATAGAATAGATTAATAAATTTTTGGCAAAATATAAAATTGTTTCCTTTTGCACCAAAGAAGTGGCTTTTGACGTCTCATAATTTTAAATGTACATCAATATAAAGTTGCTAAAAGCAAAGAAGAGGAAAGATTTGATTGGTAGGTATCAACCCTTGGTGGGTTATTTTATGCCGAAGACGTTTTGTTTTATTCATTCTTTTTAGGTATTCAATATTTTAAATCTCATTTTTTTAAACACATTCTTTAAAAATAATTTAGTGATCTATTTAACCTATAGATGGGACTTATTACCACTTCGATTCACAGTGGACCTGGGATTAATGGTAATGAAGGGATACTCCACACTACCCTGAGCTCCAGAATTGGAACTTCATCACTAGATACAGTTTAAAATCATACCCAGGACACTCAAACCATCAGCCACTGGCTTCTAGCACATTTATGATAAAAACGGTTGGGGTTTTGCCATAAGAGCAATAAGGTCGGGACAGTCATAGGTGCTAGGGCTTGACCTGACCAGCCGATTGATTGGATGGGGCATCACCCACCGCTCGAAGGCAATCTCAAAACGTCCTTCGGGGCGGGTGTCCAGTGAGCTTCGGCCGCTGGACAGGTGAATTGTGTTAAATTAATAGCGTCGATCCCAGGGGGCTGTCCCCCAGGCAATACCTGCCCCCTTGACTTAAAGGGGCAGGGCTAGGTTTATTGCCCAGCGCCTGAGGCGCCCCCTTGAGGGGGAATGCCGAAGGGATCGACGCAATTTTTGTTCTCTCCCACCCATTAGCTTCGGCTTGTGGGTGGGTCCACATTAAAACGAGGCCTTGTGCCCAGTCCATTCAGTTGGGGTATGAGACAAATAAAATCACCCACCGCTCGTCTAGTCTAAGTAAGGGCCAAAGTGATGTGTTG
>CM042141.1:111599420-111624420 GCA_023376005.1 Doryteuthis pealeii | reverse complement strand
AGAGGAATATTAAAAGAAAATTTGGTAATTTATGAGGAAGTGCGTCCCGGTCTCCTGCCTCAAAAATTGCTACCCGGTGACTATGAAAATAACAACCCTATCTCGTCGTAATTCTTGTTTATTTATCGTAACGTGTCGTAATTCTTGTTTAGATATGAAGATGGATATATAGTTTTGAATAGACTGAGATAGATAGATAGATAAACAAACAAATAATATAGATAGATACGAACAAATGGAGATAGATAGATAGATATTTTCGACAAGTAAATGTATTGGGGGGGGGGGACTTCTTTTTTTTGTCGTAATTCTTGTTTATTTAAACTAAAAACAAGACATTAAACAAACATGAATAAAAAATATCTTAGTATTTAAAGTAATATAAATAAATATGAACAAATTGGGATAGATAGATAGATAGATATGAAGATGTATAGTTTTTAATAGACTGAGCTAGGTCGTTCACCGGGTAGCAATTTTTGAGGCAGGAGACCGGGACGCACTTCCTCATAAATTACCGAAAATTTTTATTGAGAAATTACAATATTTCTATCAAAGACAGGTCATCCAAGTCTTTATTTTCATGTTCTTCTATAATGAATTATTTTTGGAATAAAGGCGGGTTAATCTTTATGCATTCTGGGTGTATTCAGCCAACCCACGGGTAGGATCTAACAGAAGGTCGCAAGTATGGGATAACAACAAAAGTAACGAAAAGAATGCAATCAGTGGCCTCGAGAATCTGTTTAGCATAATTTCTTTTGACGCCAAATATCTTGGTCTGTTACATTGGTGGAATTGGAAATAACAGTTACCAAGCGCCGTTGACTTGATGTCTTAGGTATAATATATATATATATATATATATATATATATATATATATATATATATATATTAAATTTTTTATTTGAAGGCACTTACAACGCATGTATCGCATAAAATTCGATACTTTTTCTTATAGAAAATGAAATTGACAAGTGTAATCCCGGCAAAGGATCGCTCGGTGTGTAGAATGCCGTACAGACTGTTTCGACTTTATTAAGTCTCATCAGCGACATATACATATAGTATATGTCGCCTGATGAGACTTAATAAAGTCGAAACAGTCTGTACGGCATTCTACACACCGAGCGATCCTTTGCCGGGATTACACTTGTCAATTTCATTTTCTATAAGAAAAAGTATCGAATTTTATGCGATACATGCGTTGTAAGTGCCTTCAAATAAAAAATTTAATATATACTTTCTTCAGCAACGTTTCTAAAATAAACAAACATCCAAATATCTTATATATATATATATATATATATATATATATATACCAAACTTGTTGGTAAATCCTTGCGATGAGAAAAAAACCCGGCAAATAGTTTGATTGTAAAAATATACTACCAAACATAACCCAGGGAGAAAAAGATTTTTGGAAAAAAAGAAAAGACCAAGATAATCGTACCAACCAAAAATAATCTATTGGTACAATATTTGTCCAAAAGAAAAACAATATATATATATATATATATATATATATATATATATATATTCATACAAAACCGCCAGAAAACTAAAGCTAATAAGTACAAAGTGCTCAATACCTAAATTGAGCAAATAATAAATTTTATTATATATATATATATATATATATATATATATATATATATATTATATATGTTTGTGTGGTCTTATCAATAGCGAATACCCAAGCAGATATACCTACACAAGAGACATGGTTGTAGTCACGTATGATCTACTAATATCGGCGCGTGTGTGTGTGTGTGTGTGTGGCTTTATCAATACCGAATACCCAAGCAGACATACACACACACACAGACATGATTGAATACACGAATTGGTCTACCAATATCAGTGTATGTGAGTGTGTGTAGCCTTATCAATAGCGAATACCCTAACTAACATACACACACTCAGATATGGTTGAATACACGTATGATCTACTAATATCGGTGTGTGTATGTGTGTGTGTGTGTGTGGCTTCATCAATTGCGAATACCTAAGCAGACATACACGCAGATCTCACAGAGACATGATTGAATATATGTATTTGTCTACCAATATCAGTGTATGTGTGTGTGTGTATGGTCTTATGAATAGCGAATACCTAAACAGTCACACACACACACACACACACACACACACACACACACACAGATATGGCTGAATACATGTATATGTATACAATTTGGCGTGTGTGTGCGTGTAAATATAAATGTGTGTATTAATGTATAAATGTGTGTTAATTCTTGAATACGTACGATTGCAGTCATAATACTAATTATTAAGCAATAATATAACACTTAACTAAGGATGACATAGCTTAAAGCCCAGAAGAATCCACTTGTTAGGCTGTCAGCAAGTCTGTCTATATTTTGTAAAACAATCGTATTTGTCGTACATGTTTGTACATTATGGCGCCATTAATGTCATGTACACCATTTTACACTAACTGCTGTCGACCCTGGGGAGTACACGGCAGAATTTTTTATTATTATTTATCATATTCTGAGCGAAACTTGTTTTCTTTGTATGAATTACAATAAGGTAAACACCTCCAAATAGTTGGTACCTAAATTATTGATGTCTTTGTGTTTGTTTACCATTCATTGTTCTCTTAACAGAAGAAAATAAAAACCATTATTTTGCACATGTATTCAATATGAGTAAGTCGTCGGGGTGGCCTAATGTCAATATCAGCCATGCAGCGAGGGAGTCCATCCCCTTTTCACTAGCGCTAGACCAAGGAGATTATTTAGCCTCTGAGGTGGAGCGCCACACCTACCATCAGCTGAAAAAAATTGTACAGGGCGTTCTTGTTCGTAGATATTTACCCAGGCCACGAGTATGAAACATCCAGCGAGGATCAAACTCAGTATTCAGTAGTAATGGATCTGCGAGAATAGCTTATTAACCATTACACCACAATGGGACGCCTCTCGTACTCAACACATTCGATACGAGTAGGATGTGACAAAAGGTCACAAGTATGAGGCATCCAGACAGAATAGAACTCGCTTTTCAGTAGTAATGAATTTGCGTGACTAGCTTGTTAACCATTACACCAAGATAAGACGCCTCTAGTACCCAACTCGTTCGCCACAGTTAGGATGTGACACAAGGTCACAAGTACGGGACGTCCAGCGAAGATCGAACTCGCTGTTCAGTAGTAATGGATCTGCGAGACTAGCTTACAATGCATTACACCAAGATGAGACGCCTTTAGTACCCAACCTCTTCCCCACAGTTAGGATGTGACACAAGTTCACAAATATGGGGCATCCAGTGATGATCACACTCGCTTTTGAGTAGTAATGGATCTGCAAGACTAGCTTGCTATCCATTACACCATGATGAACACCTCTAGTACCAAACACGTTCATCACAGGTAGGATGTGACACAAGGTCGCAAATATGGATCATCCAGCGAGGATCAAATACGCTTGTCAGTAGAAATTATCTGCGAGACTAGCTTGTTAACCATTACACCACAATGAGACGCCCTGGGGCGTTCTTGTTCATATAGCAAATTAAACGGAACTTTCTTAAACTTTTCATTAAGTAAGTCGGTGGCAAGTTTTCTATTAATCCTTTGTTGAGACACAAATTAGAATTATCTCCCTTGATATTGGAGGCGAGGCTTCCCACGTCACCTGTCCGTTAGTCACCCGACAATGCGAGCCCTTAGCTCACCCTCTCTCTCTTACCGACATGGTTTGTCCCTTACTCCATAGTAATTAAGCACATGTAAGTCCGTTGGTTCATAGACCCCCTAAAACAAAGGAATATCAATAAATGAATCCCCACCTTTATCTTGTTACAATTCTTGCATTTTATGGAACACCTTTCGGTCATTTTTGTAGTTTTGGACTAAATCATTGTTCTCCTTGTATGTTGTTACTATTAAATGTTGTTAACCTGATTCACTTTGTCTCTTCCCTACCGAATATTCTGTGTTGAGTTACTCTTTTTTTGGATAACCTAATGCATTATAGTAATGTGAATGTTAGCTTCGAACTAATACGCAGCGAAGTCTTATACATTCATTGGAAATCAATATTGACACTGTGAGAAATCGGTTGGTTTCCTTGATAAGTAGTGAAGTTTATTGTGTGCAAAAAACGGCTACAAATTTAGATAAATAAATAATTTGGATCAATCAACACGCACTGAAAATATTAGGAATTTCCAAAAGAAAACCGTAAACAAACGTAGCATCATAAGTCTAAAAAAAAAAAATTATTTTCTTTCCACCACCATATCTTGAATACATTTATAATGGTAATTTGCGGCAAGCTTAAAAGAATGCTTTCGCATTACCCCTTCCAGTTGGAAAGATTTGGCCCAGGACCGCCCTCGGTGGCCGCAGGCTCTTCATAGCGGACTGTTCATGTCTGAAGCCACCCTGGCACAACACCATGAAGCCAAGAGGTCCAGTAGAGAGCGGCGGCCACAAAGCACCGGCATATTAACAGCTTCAGGGACAGCCTTCACATGCGACATTTGTGGTCGAGAATATTTTTCGAACATTGGATTTCACAGTCACAGGAGGTGCTGTAACTTCAGGGGCACAAAAACGAAATTTGTCTTCCGAGATTGCAATGCCAATGAATGGATGAATCATATAACTTACTAATACAAAGAAAAACATAAAAAATATAGTAACGGTTATTCTTACAGTCAATATAATGGAGAAAAATAAAATCTAACATTTTTTTCGGAATCTAATTTTTAAAGGATGGGGCAAAACTCATCTGATACATTTGGAAAATGAAAACACATTTTTTCATTATTTATTCTATTTTGATTTTTATTAAACTCACAAATGTATCAGACCATTTTACCCCACTCTATATATTTTTTCTTTTGATAAATTAATTTTACTTCAATTTTTAAAAATTTCTCATGTACCTAATTTAATTTTTACGCTGAGGTAAGTTAAGAGTCCCCCTAACCAGAAGAGCGCCAGGTCTCGTAAGGTCTAAATCCCGCTCTGCATATTGGTTGGTTTGTGGCAGCATTCACCCGGGATACGTTGTGCCGGCTCCATCTATAGAATTTGATGAATTCCTCACTTCTTTTACTTTCTTTGACTATTTACATGTATTTGTCTACTAATACACACACACACACCAGTCCAAAATTAGTACATCTAATACATACATACATATATATTATCATTTATATTTTTTGCTTGAAGGCAATTACAACGCGTATATTGTATAAAATTTTATAATTATTGAAAATAATCATGATTATATACGCATTGTAATTGCTTTCAAGCAAAAAATATAAATAATAATATAATCTTTACTCAACAATGCTTCTAAAGCAAATTATCAAATTTCATCATATATATATATATATATATATATATATATATATTGATTTATGATATATACATATTCACCTTCCATCATTGGGTGACATCTGCTGGGCAATCCTGATTGTGCTGCAGCATATAAATCCTCAATGTTCTCCATTTTGGCATCCTCAAACAACGAGTTACACCTAGCTGTACTCGAGGCCCTCCTCATCAACAAATTCCGTCCTGCCCTTTGCATACAAAAGCAATTTTTTCTTTCCTCCTTTTCGGCCCTACCGTTCTTGATCCCACCAACATATATATATATATATATATATATATATATATATATATATATATATATATTGAGAAAATGTAGAACAAAACGGGATTTAACAATGGATGGAAATTTTTTCGTCGTATATTCTACATATACTGTCGGATTAATTTCCTCATTTTACTGACCATATTATATATATATATATATATAATATATATATATATATATCGTCGTTGTGAATTCCAAGTATGCGTCTTTGTTGGTATATCTGGTAAGTCTAGTTCTCAGTGTGAATATATCATATTTGTATATATATTTATTATATATACATGTCTATAGTATATCTATAATATATATTTTGGGGATTTTGTGTGAAGCATGGGCTGTGAAATGAATAAGAAACTCAGTTGGTGTTTAAGTGTTAAGTTTCATTCTATATCTCGGAAGCTTGACCTTCCTTTATCAAGTTAATCTAAATTAACTTGACAATAATAGATATATTATAGACATGTATATAAATATATATAGTAAAGTAAAGTCGACGGGGCGGCCTAAAGTCGGTATCAGCCAGTCAGCGAGGGAGTATATCCCCTTTTCAATAGCGCTAGACCAAGGAGATTGTTTTTTTAGCATCTGAGGTGGAGCGCCACACCTACCATCAGCTCCTTACTTTACCGCACAGATCCCTGTGCTACTCATACGCTGAGTTGGCGGGGACCGGTATCGAAATAGGAACTTTGTGGTTTCTAGCCGAACGCTCTACCAACTGAGCTAAATACATTCACACTGAGAACTAGACTCACCATATATTATATATATATATATATATATATATATATATATATATATATATTATATATATATATATATATATATATATATATATATATATATATATAATATATGGTGAGTCTAGTTCTATATATATATATATATATATGTGTATGTGTGTGTGTGTGTGTGATACTGATTTTTTTTATAGAATGAAGACAGTTTTATGTCCCATAGTGAGTCCGTCTGTCTGTCTTATTGAATTAGATGTTTTAATAATAATAAAAAGATCTTCCGTCTTCATGATGCGTTAATATCACTGTTTAACCTTATTTTCTCATCCTTATTTAACTCAAGTTGAAAATATTTTTAGAACAAAGCAATTTTAAAAGTAAATCTTAATCGCATTAGAAGACTAGATTACTGAAATCTTTTTGGCTCCAATCTATTTTCAGACAGGTTAAAATCGGCGCATTCTTCTCAAATCTACATTCATTTACCTACTAACCTACCTACGTGTATATATAAAACCTGCCTACCTACCTAAATTACACACACACACACACACACACACACATATATTTTTGGGGGGATGGGGGAGAATATGTGCTTAATTGAAGTCGTACCTATTTTTTGAAAATTAATTAATTAATAATTAATAAATTCAAATGTAAGGCTAAACAAATCGAGAAAAATCAATCCTTGTATGTACATTTCAGCCTATTAGGCCTCATCAGCAGAGCTATAGACAGAATTGTCGGCTAAAAAAGCCATATCAAAACACATCGTCTGTTTGTTCACTTCTCATATATATATATATATATATATATATATATATATATATACATATATATATCATTGTTTTCTCCATCGCGTTTTGAAAGCGATTTCAAAAAAGTTATTTTTTCGAACATCTCGGAAATTCTCCGCATTTCAACCGATTTCATTTCAAACAAATAAGGATTTACTCTGATGAAGGTCACTATTTTTTTGTATACTAAACGTTTCTGTAGTTTTTTTCTATTATTGTTATTGTTATTTTATTTTGTATTTAAAATAATAATAGATAGAATACATGTGTACATAGATAAACTCCTCGCCGAAACACGTGTCAGTATAAATAAAATAATATAATCCTATTTTATCCATTCAACACTTTCTTTCCTTTATTTTTCATTTCAACACACACACACACACACACACACACACACACATATATATATATATATATATCAGGCATATTCTCAAATGTAACTCATTTCCCGTCAATTCTCCACCTAATTCTCACACCTCTTCAAACAGTTTCCATGAGTTATCCCTCCTTCTTACTCCCACTACAACTTGTTCCTTCAGCCATATTTCTTCATTTGAATAGAACACGAAACAAAAACAAAAAATCTCAGTTGCATGCATCCATCCATGAAGATAGCGCTTTATAGTGCTCAAAGTACTTGGGAAAATTTTGGTGCACTCATTAACAAATTTCACCCCAATGTTAAAAAATTGGCCCGGCAGCTCGAACGGATCGAAAAGAAAATAGACAGACAGGAGATGGCTGTCCTGTTTAATAGTGTTTGTATTAATAGGCTACAGTCCCAGAAGTAAAAAGTGCTTTACTTTTCAAAATCCGTCGGATGTATGTTACATAATCTATGCGGTTGCATAAGATTATTGTCAATCCCCTGTATTTCTAAAGGTATGGCCCTTTTCATATCACGGGCGGGACTTTCCATGGAAGATTACAGAAAGCCCGTGAAATACGTGAAGTCACGTGGGACCTGGTTGGGTCCTCAGTTTTCAGTTGGACGTCAGGCAGTGAAGGTATCCTGCCTTAACTTGAACTCACTGCATACGCGTGTTATGTTAGTCAAATGTTAGTTACATGAAATGTTTAGTTAAGGAAATAAAAGTTTAAGAAAATTAACACGGTCTTGTGATTAATGAATGTCTTGGTAACAAGACTGATATAGAAGAGACCCAGAAGAACTTAAGATATCCAAGAATCCAGAAGAAGAATAGAAGTAAGTAATGAAAAGGTTATACAACATGTAAAGGATAGCTCGATAATTTTTACGTAATGGTTAAGATAAAATCACAAAAAGAGGATAGTTACTTTTCGCAAATAGGTTTCTTGGTTTACTAATTAATTAATTAAGTTTTAAATGAGTAAAATACGTAAAAAAATACTTAGCTCCTAAATAAAAATTAGCCAATGAGATTAGTGATTTTATCTTCCATTTTATAATCTGAACGAAAATCGCTTTGGGACTGCAGCCTATAAAGGAAATGCTGCCACACACACAGATATATATATATATATATATTATAATATATATATATATATATATATATATATACCAAACTTGTGGTAAATCCTCGCGGTGAGAAAAAAACCAGCAAATAGTTTGATTGTAAAGATATACTACCAAACATCAACCGGGAAGAAAAAAAATTTAGTAAAAAAGAAAAGACCAAGATAATCGTACCAACAAAAAAAAAAATCTATTAGTACAATATTTTGGCCAAAAGAAAAAAACAATTTATATGCATATATATATATAAGATCTATATATTCATACAAACCCGCCAGGAGACTAAAGCTAATAAGTAAAAAGTGCTCAATACCTAAGTAGAGCAAATAATAAAGATAAATCTAATGAGTCAGACGAACCTACTAAAAGTTTCGCTTAATGCTCTTCAGGGCTAAGATCTGACTTTATATAATTGTAGAATTGTAGAATTTATATATATATATATATATATATATATATATATATATATATATTAGAATTACCTACAGATCCTACTCTGTGAAACCTTGGTAGTTAACTTATGTGACTCTATTGGTTTCCTCAACGGGTTCTACAAGAATATATTGAGCACATTTTTCTTGACACGGAAAAATGGATACGGCGACCCGACTTCAGATCCTGGACAAGGCTCTTTGTATTTCACATAGCACTAATACCCCTGGGAAAGGTATGCATCTGACTATTTTTCCTCCAGCTATGGGTAAATAATTGGGCAAACTTGGCTTTTTAGACAAGCAGTTATTAAAAAGAAGGAAAACTCAGAATTCAAACCCATTAAACTCTGCTTATGAAAATAACCTAATGTCACATCCTATTCGTACGGAAGGATTGATAAATACAAACAAACACACACACACACACACACACACATATATATATATATATATATTATATATATATATATATTATATATATACTAGCAAAAATACCCGGTCCATGACCGGACTATGTATAAAGATTGGACCATAAATAAGTGAGAGATTCCGAGCTGAAGGGCTTAGACTGCGATTATGTTCACTAAAATTAAACTAAACTGCTGGTATAGCTATAATAGAAAGCATGCAGCGAACAATATTTTATTATCAGCAGCAGCTAGTATATAGTCAGTTCCGCAAATTGGTTGATTTTGGTATAATTAATTGATTATATCCCATAATCTGTAAAAATCAATAACCAAATTTGGCATGTTTTTTTTAGTTAGAAGGATATTAACGTGTATGCAAGATTTCGAATCTGAGAGACCTCCCGTTTTGAACTTATGCGTCGACACTTACATACCAAACTTCCTTTCATATATATAGATATATATGTGTGTGTGTGTGTATTTATCAATCCCTCCGTACGAATAGGATGTATAAATTCGTCGGGGTGGCCTAAAGTCTGTACCAGGCAATCAGCAAGGGAGTCTATCCCCTTTTCACTTGCGCTAGACCAAGAAGATTATTTTAGCGTCTGATGTGGAGCACCACACCTACCATCAGCTCCTTACTTTACCGCACAGATCCCTGTGCTACTCATACGCTGAGTTGGCGAGGACGGTATCGAACTAGGAACCTTGCGGTTTCTAGCCGAACGCCCTACCGACTGAGCTAACCCGGCCCTATATATATATATATATATTATATATATATATATATATATATATATATATATATATATATATATATATATATATATATATATATATATATATATATATATATATGAGGAAAAAGGTATTGGAATGAATTCGACAGAATGAGTTAAAATTAGGAATGAAAGAACAAAACTCAGACAAAAATGTGTAGTATATTTCGCAGGAATGTTAAATTCCACTTCCTCAGCCTTTATTGAATCATTAGGATCATACAAGTGTTTTATAGAAGCTTTCCAGGAAATGGCTACTTCCCCTCTCCTATCTGGTGCCCTCACCATTTATTTTTTCTACCTACATCCCTCCACTCCTTTCCCTTCTATCTCCCTCCTTATCTCCCTAAAGATGTCTCCTATAACCAATCAAATCTTTCCTTCACCACAAAACTTACCCACCTACCTACTTCCCCCTTCTATAAAACACTTGTATGATCCTAATGATTCAATAAAGGCTGAGGAAGCAGAATTTAATATGCCAGCGAAATATACGACACATTTTTGTCTGAGTCTTGTTCTTTCATTACTTATTTTACCATATATATATATATATATATATATATATATAAACTTCCTACATACACACACGCGCACATGTGTGTGTGTGTGTGTGTGTGTGTGTGCGTGCGTGCGTGCGTGAATCTACAAATGCAATTAGTGCAAATATGTAGTAGCATGTGAGCATGTGCTTTCTGTGCGATAAAAAAGGCTACGTGCATGCATTCACATATAATATAAGAGTGTGGATATGTGCTCGTTGCTTGAACATGTGCCTGTATAATACGCGTGTGAGCAGCCATATACACACACAAACGTATACACATTCACACATCCTTGTTATAAAATTCAAGTATCGCATCCACCACGAGAACACACATGGTGCAGTGTGTCATGGGCCTCTGGCATCCCTTTTTGTGCTGCCTCGGCGATCAGCGAATGAGCCTCCCTAAAAAAAAGAAAAAAAAAGAAAATTAATTAAAATAATTAATAAAGAAAAAACAAAAATGATCAGAGAACTGAAACACTGAATAACAAACGCACATATTTACTATTAATGTTGTTGGGATTACATCTCCTTACTAATAGGGGACACGAGAGGTAATTACCTCACGTGTATACCAGTAGGAACTAGGTGGTGTAGCGAGCAGCAATATAAAGGTGGAAGCGCCAAAAAAAGTTCTCTTAGATCCTCAAGCCTTCACAGAGGTAACACCCACCAGTTGTGTCTTCTGTCTACAGCAGTGCTTCTCAACCTTTTTCGGCTTATGGACCATTTTTTATTCAAAAAATTCCCATGGACCAATCCTACTTTTCTTGAATGTTGCTGCGAGCAGCTAGCACACGTGTTAAAGTAGGACAAGACAATTCATTTTCCGCCGATCATCGACGTGCGCTTAAATACAGATTTTCAACTGGGGAGGGTCATTATATATATTTACCAACCCCTCCGCACGAGCAGGATGCGACAGAAAGTCAATTTCTTAAGCGGAGTTTAACAGGTTTGAATTCAGAGTTTTCCTTCTCCTAGACTGGTTACCTAGCCATGGTTAAAGAGTCCAGTCTGCCCTGCTATTTGCCCATAGCTAGAGGGAGAGTAGGATTCATACCTTTCCCAAGGGTATTAGCGCTAAGTGAAATGTAATTAACACGTCCAGGATTTGAACTCGGGGCGACGAGTCCATTTCCCATGACTTTAACCATTGCACCACGCACTTCCAGAGGGTCATTATAAGAAGCGCTAAATTAGTTAAATTTTTGTGAAATGGCTAAAACATTTTTGCGGCTTCGAACTCTCTGTGGACCATTAGAAATGTTCTGTGGACCACAACTGGTCCAGTTGGACCACGTTGAGAAACACTGGTCTACAGGACAAGAGGGCTTTGTACCTACAGCATTTCGCGTCGCATGGCACACGAGAACATACTCAACACATAAGTGTTTATACTTTCCTCATTTACCAGCAGCCTAAAGATTTTTATCTACTAAAAGAACTATTTTCCTATTAGGATATATCTTCTGTTGTAATAAATCTCTGAGGTGACGACACTCATAAGAAATAAGAATTCTGCGAATAAGCAACACTAGATTTACATTTTTTCATTTCATCATGGACGATTTGGACGGTCTGATTTTTAACCAGGCGGTGTTGCAAAATGATAATGGTCGGAAGATTAATGAACAAGCGTATTAATATATAAATAGGATAGAAGAATACAAAGATTATATATGAATAGAATAAATGTCTTAATAGGAAATAGTCTTTGTAGATAATCTTAAGGCAACTGGATAGGGAAGAAAAGTCGTTACTTACTGCTTTGGAAAGGCCCTCGTGTAACAGGTACACGAAATGCCTCTTTTTTTATCTAGACAAAAAACGCAACTAGTACGTGTGACCTCTGTGAAGCCGGGGGGAGAAGAAGTGTTTGTGTGAAAGGTACACAGAATATCTGGGAGTGGGGTGAAGCCTTCCTGTCCTAATGGACAGGAGACACATCTGGTGAGTTAGCTCTGACGGCTGGAGAGTCTAAGAGAAATGTTTTAATTTTGGCGGCACTGCCTTTTATACTAACGGTCGCAATGACATCTATCTTCCCAACGGTCAAACCGTAGCGAGTAATGGAAATAATCGCGATTATGCAATTAACTATTCTCCATCCAGCTATGCTTAAATAATAGGGCGGAACAATATTATTATTTACTAACATTTTGCCCCACTTGAACATTGCAAAGTCTTCAATAATTCCACGAAAGAAATATTCAAATTGAGTGAATCAGTTACTGGCACGAACTTTAATTATCTTTGAAATTAATCATCTTTATAAAAATCTAAAAAAAAAAGAAGATAAGCTATATCTAAGTGACCTACCACCCGTATGACGTCCCAGTTTCGTGACCTGCTACCTTTATGACGCCCCAGTTACCCGATTTATCAATTTTAAAAATACCTCTAGTTTAACAATAGATTTGTATGCATTTGGGTCTCTGAATGAATGAAAGTTGTTCCGGTAAACAAAGTTGTCGGTGATCACAAATAGACCAAAATAAACCAAAATAGAAGAGGTGTGTTTCTACAATCAAAATATTTCGTACTGAAAAATGGTGTGATGAGCTGTCCATTACGACAATAAACGTATTTGACATTGGCCATAATTTCTCATGGTGATACAATCCACAACAAAACATTAGGGAAAACATTTTCTTTGGTTTAATGGCATACCAAACTTCATGGGTTATTTATTGCCAAATCCATCCTTTTAGAAGGTGTGGCCTAAAATCGGTATCAGCCACATAGCGAGGAAGTCTATCCCCTTTTCATTGGCGCTAGACCAAGGAGATTGATTTGGCGTCACACCTACCATCAGTTTCTCATTTTACCTCACAGATCACCGTGCTATTCATACGCTGAGTTGGTGAGGGCCGGTATCGAACCAGGAACCTTGTGGTACCTTTTCGGGCGCTCTACCGACTGAGCTAAGTGGTACTATTTGACCTATTGCTGAGGGAATGAGGAGGTTCATACCTTACTCAAGGGTATATATACCAACCCTTCCGCACGATTAGAATGCGACACAAGGTCAATTTCTTAAGGAGAGTTTAACAGGTTTGAATTCAGAGTTTTTTTTTCATAGACTGGTTGCCTAACAAAGCTTAAAGAGACCAATCCATCCTATTATTTAAGCATAGTTGGATGGAGAATAGTTAATTGCATATACCTTTCATTGTACCTTTTCTAAAGGTTTTAGCACCATGGGAAATGCAAACAGCTTAGTTAAGGATTTGAACTCGAGTCGCCGAGTCCATTTCCTTCCGCCTTTTCTCAAGGGTATTAACTCGAAAGTGAACTTCATAATGCGACTGGAGTTCGAACTCGCTTACTACGACTAGCGAGAATATGCTTAAGTATTTAAGTTTTACTATAATGATATATATTAAATTAGAAAGACAGACGAAATTAAATAAGAACGCGTATAAAATGATTACACTTATTCTAATTAAATTTTTATTGGTTTCTATATAAAATCATTCATGTGATTGATTTTAATACGTTGGGGAATAAAACAATAATATTAGAGATCAACAACAATAAGTAATTATTCATTATACCCGGTTTTGTTAAAACCAGTATTCAAATTAACCACACTATATATTATGTAAGCCTTTATTTCTTAATAATATATGACACATTGCAGTATTTTAAATGCACTAATAACATGGGTTGTTTTGAGGCACATCTAACTAAGATTTTCAATAAGACATCTTTATTAAATAAGATTTATTCTATGTAATGATTTTGACTATGAATTAAATACTCGTCGATACATTTACACAATTCCTGAAGGTATTGTGATGAAAGCAGACAGGCACCGAATCTCCATTATAATATGATGTCACAGTCAAGCACATTAGCCACTTCGCTGCGGAGACTCCCTCATTGGAGAAGAGACGAGCACTGGGCAGTATAACACGTTACATAAGACGCTGTGCAACTAACTAAAGAGAAGATAACTTTTTCGGAGACTTTTTATGTAATCCCTACAGCGAAGGCTGAACGGATTCAATTCCGGTTATTTCCTATAAGTCCAACATAAACAAAGGAGAACCACTCTTGACTGATAAATTATTTATTTATTTTCCTATTAAACTAACCCTAAACCTTAACCTTAACCCTAACCCCGTCTTCTTTTTTCCTAGTAGATCAATAAATAAATAAATAATTTATCAGTCAAGAGTGGTTCCCCTTTGTTTATGATGGACTTATAGGAAATAACCTCAATTCCTTACCTGTCAACAGTTCTGTTATTTGGGCGCAAGGTAACACAAAAGGTTATTGCCTCCCGTGTCTGCCAAATAGTACTGTGAATGGCCGCTAGAGGGCATGATCAACGTAGAATATAACGAGAGAGCCACCAAATTAAAACTTTTTTCAACCTCAAAAATGCTTTGGAACAGACTCTGGCCACCACGGACAGGAGGCCTTTGCGCCCTCAACAACACTGTTTGGCATATCGCATTGCTTGACGTGTAAGTCTTCATTCAACCATTTTATTCTCTATCAACTACGTATACCAACAACTCACATTAAGACGTTCCTTCATAAAACTCTGTATAAGCCTTTTTTTTACTCGTGTCATCCTTGTATTCATTCAGTTAAGTTTTCTCGGGTAATAAAAGGTTCTTGTTAATTTGTCGTAAATTGTTTTGCATATATATCTACACGGGTTATATATATATATATATATATATATATATATATATATATTTTATATATATATATATATATATATGATAGTATTTGATAATTTGCTTGAAGCATTGTTAAGTATATTATTATTTATTTATATTAAGAGGGCAATTACAATGCGTATAATAAATAAAATGATGTCCAGTGTCTAATCAATCTCGAAGAAACTTCATCTTCAGAGACTGTTTTCAAATGGACGCGGCCTGTCCATTTCAAAAACAGTCTCTGAAGATGAAGTTTCTTCGAAAATGATTAGACACTGGACATTATTTGATTTTTTATACGCATTGCAATTGCCTTCTTAATATAAATGAATAATATATATATATATATATATATAGGTTGTTCCAGATAAATTTGACATATTTATATTTGGTTATTTTTCTCCGTGGGTTGGAGGTATTGACGCACACTACGCATCATTTAAAAGCTTGGACCCCTCTTCATTCATATACGTGATGACAGATAGAATGGATGACTAGAATCCAGTTGAATCATGGAAGAGAATAACTTGTATCATGATGATCAGCGCCAGCCATCAAAATAAGGAGATTATGGTTGCTACCCATTGCTCCCTGAACACTGTAAAAACAATCAGGCATGAACTGGAGAATTGCAATGGAGACTACGAGGCTGTGGCTAGAAGAAAGCAACATAATAGACGATCTGATTGCGTTCGTACAGCAGAATTCCTCGAAAATCTGCAGAAAAAAGAGTTGGAGAACCCTCAGATGCCTACGTGGAGTTGCTAAACACTGTAGTCAAGCCCTGGATAACAAGAGTAGCCAATGTTAAGTCATATGTATGGCAGCAAGATTCTGCCCCCCGTCACACCTCTGGGAAAAGTCAAAAATGATTGTTTGTTGGCGAATTTTTACGACTGCACCAGTCCCAATGTTTGGCCTCCGAACTCCTCAGATCTTAACCCCATGGATGATTATGTATGTGGCGCTGTTGAGAAAGACACCAATCGCCGTGCCAGTACTACAAAAGCCCAGTTAATTGACAGAATTAAGGTAGTTTTTGAGACCCTTCCCAGGGAAACTGTAACATTAGCATGCTCCAGGTTCCGGAGCAGGATTGAGGCTGTGATCAACGCTAATGGTGGTTATTTTGAGGAAAACTTGTTGACAGTAGTGTAATTTCCGTGCCTGTTGAATTTTTTTACAATCCATTAAATTTTGTTGTTATCAAGCACTTTTTCTTTCTCCTTATGAAACTGTCAAATTTATCCCAAACACCCTGTATATATATATATATATATATATATATATATATATACTCAACCCCATCTGCATGAATAGGATGTGACACAAGGCCAATTTCTTAAGCAGAGTTTAACAGGTTTGAATTCAGAGTTTTCCTTTTTCTAGACTGGTTGCCTAAACAAAGTTAAAGAAACCAGTCCACACTACTATTTATCCAGAGCTGGAGGAAGATTAATTGGATTCATACCTTTCCCAATGGCATTAGTATTAGGTTATCTGGGTATAAGATGTACGAAAAACCGTCACTTCTATTTATGAACTTTCCCAACTTCAGCGGGCACTTCCGGTAAAAATTGGCTAATGAGAGACGAGGACAGAAAGTATTTAAGGTCTTTTGCGACTGTCTTCAAATCAATTACTGATTGAACTTTCTTACAGCAGGGCTTATCTTTTGGATTAACACCAGAGGAATATTACAGACTTGGACTTATACACATTACAAGGATCGCTACAAACTAGAATTAACCAACTCACTACAGACTTGGACTTATATATTACAGAGGAAACCTACAGACTAGGATTAACCAACTGGATTGTGTGAACAACAGAACAACTGAACCCCTACAACGGCGACAAGGATTCTAACAATTATAGCTATATGAAATGCAAACAGCCTCGGCCAGAATTTGAATTATATTTATTTTATTTTTATTCTGATGAACCGGGCGGTTAAAAGACCCAGATAATCCAATTTGTACATAAAGAAATATTACAAACAGGTACCTAGAAAAATACAAGAAAGAAAAGACCAAATTATCCGTATAGTTTGAAAAAAATCAAACCGTACCAAAACGAACGGCAAAATAAAGCACCAAAAGAGTCGACTAAGCTAATATGTAAAAGTGCTCAATACACTAAGTAGAGCAAAAAGTAGAAAACCTAAAGTCAGTGAGATACTATCTACCAAGGTTTCACCAAAAGTATCTTTAGGAATATTTCTGAGTTAGAATTATCCAGAAAATCATTTAGGTGAAACCTAGGAAGATAATATCTGACTCATTTTAAGTTTTCTAATATATATAATACATATTTACATAATCAAAAAATAGCATATGACAGAGTGATTTATGCTAGAGCATTACACTTGTAATGCTTTAACTTCGCGAATAAAGCACTGGGAATCATTTTTAATAATCCAAGTTTTCGATATAATAGACATAACTAGACTGTTAAATTTGTGTCTTTGATCTTGAAGATTTTACTTATACACGAATATGAATAGAAATTTTTACAAAAAACAAATGATGTCTCTAAAAATTTCTAAAAAAAATTTCTATTCATACTGTCGGATTCACTTCCATTTACTTCATACACGAATATATACAGCGGCTAGAATATATTACACAATTTTGATAACAAGGTCGTTTCTAGAGAATTTTTAATCTTTAGAAAGAAGGTTCCAATTGGTATTTCGGGTCACTTGTTACATAAGCTGAAAAAGAAAAAAAAAAAAAAAAAAGAAAAAAGAAAGAAAGAAAGAAAAATGAGTTCTCTTACTTGAGAGAATTGGTGAGCAGATACTCACCAATTCTCTCCAAGTAAGAGAACTCATTTTTCTTTTCTTTCTTTTTTTCTTTTTTTTTTTTTTTTTCTTTTCAGCTTATGTAACAAGTGACCCGAAATACAATTGGAACCTTCTTTCTAAAGATTAAAAATTCTCTAGAAACGACCTTGTTTATTATCTTCTTCACTTCGAACCGATAAAATAAAAGTGCAAAACATTTTAGGAGGCGTTTTTTGTTTTTTGTGTTGATAAAGCAATCGTCGTCATACGTCAGTTGGTTATCCTTCAGCTGCAGGTTGTTTGTTTTATTTTCTATTTTTTGTTTTGTTTTGTTTTCTGGTTGAGGGGTCAAGCCAAAAGATGGGAAGATAATGGAAAGGAGAAGGATGAGGTTGAGGAGGTCAAGGATATGAAAGAGGGTGGTGATATGCGAGGGGGGGGAGGGAAAGAAAAATGATGGAAGAAGGGAAAGAGGACATGAAAATGATAAAGAAAAAAATGACTAAGAGTTTAATGATAATAGAAAAAAAACAAAAGGTGAAGGTAATGAAAAGGTCTATTACAAGTTAGTTGGTTACTTTGTTTATTGGCATATCAACCTTTGTGGGTTATCTAATGTTAAATCGTGCTTTATATATATATATAATATATATATAATATATATATATAATTAATATATATTTAGATTTTTCGGACTGTTGCCCTCAGCTTGATTGTTATATAAATGACGTTTCAATGATGTGCTCTCCCCGTCTTCAGATGTTTCTTGTTGAGATCGGGAACCTTCTTGTTGAACTCGGGGGCCTTCATGTTGTAATCGGGAGCCTTCACCGAACTTGAAACCAAAACCTTTATTTAATCCATTGGGACACATAGTTCTAATTCCGTTAACCATGACCAGGTACCAGTGTTAATTATTCTTTATTATTTTCGCCTGTAGTCAGGATTGAACCAATAACCTCCAGATGAGTGTCTCTTAGAATTGTATCATAAACTAAGCTTAGTAAATACTGGGAACTCATTGTTGATTTTAAATTATCTTCTGAAGATTAGGACAACGGTCCGAAAAATCTAAATGATACAAATTATCAAGCCTCATCTCAAAGATTTATAGTTTTCTTTTTTTTTTGACGTGTATTTAATCTAATTTAATTTAACTAACAAGATAAAAAGACACCCTCCGGGTGATGTAAAAATAATTTTTGGGAATATATTGCCTGAGGGGGTGGGAGTTAAAAATTCAATATCAGAGATTTTGTACCATAAGTAAGTAAAATCATCAAATTTATTAAAGGAGTAAAAAATAAAACAATTTGAAATGGAAACTTTGTTCTGATAACTTTAAATATATATTAAAATAAAACAAACTATATATAAATATATATTGCCGGGCATCTACTTATTAAAACTTGTTTTAAAAAAAAACAATGAGGACTATCAAACATTGCATGCTCAAATTTTGAGTATATTTATTCTATGTTATGACGATTTGGGGGGTAATTTGACGTAAGCAGTGACACAGTTTTGGTTGCAGACAAAAAAGAGAGTGTATCTCCATTATTAACAGATTTTATCTTACTTCTGTCGACCTCTCGTCATGTACCCGCCTCAACCGATTGTAAGATTTTAGGTCTCCTAGTCCTATATTTTGGATTTCCATCCACAGCTTATCAAGCAAGTTTGTGCAGTGGTCGCCCCTTCATGACCAGTAATTGATTACAGCAAATTCCAGGGATTTTTGTATCGGCACTTTCTTGGGCACCCATAAAACATAGCCAAATATAGACCCCCGGAGTTGTGCTACCATTGCAGGGGGAATGGTGTTATTATCTATTATCTCTCATTACAATATAAATTGTGTGTTTGTATGTCTGTAACCGAAACTATATCACTATTCAAGTCACAATTCCCTTAGTTATTTACGTCAGCATTCTCCATGGTTTCAATTTTATTTAAACCTCAATTATTAATAAAAATTATTTTACATTAATAATACTGTTGGTCATATCTACATACTAATAACATGCAATTGTATTTATAATTACGACAAAATAGTGGTTTACAGTGTGAACGGGAAGGCTAATTTACACATTGATATAAAAAATTTGATTTTATTAAATATGCGCTTGGTATTATTGATTTCTAATTGTCTGATTTTATCTTAATGAATATGAGAAAAAATATCGGGGATAGATCTTAAAAGAAATAGATTGACAAGAAAAAATAACTGTAATTTCATTCTTTACTTCCTATTTTAACTAATTAGTTACATGTGTGTGTGTGTATGTGTGTGTGTGTGTGTGTGTGTGTGTGTGTGTGAATATGTGTATAGGTATTTTACCGCATCCTACCACGCAGGTTAGACTCAAGGGTCTATTTTTGTGGGGGCCATCCACGAACCGAAGCTCATGGTATGGCAACACAAAAAATGCGTGGATCCTGTCGGCATTCTCCTCAAGGGGGCGCCTTAGGAATTGGGCAACAAACACAGCCCTGCCCCTTTAAATCAAGGGGTCAGGTGTTTCCTGGAGGGGGGGGGGCTCCCTGGGATCACGACGTTAATTCATTACCAGTTCAGTGGCCGAAGTCACCGGGCACAGGCCCCAAAGGGCAAGCAGGTAAAAATGTGTGTATATGTATATTCAATATGTATATTTAATAATAATAAAAATAATTACCCAGCCTTCAGGTGTGTTTTAATTCCTTTCAAATGTCCAATAGCCAAATTGAAACTGGCATGAGGATGGCCCTGGTCACTGGCTTTCCTAAACCGGAAAAGAATACAAAATAGACCAAAAAAAATAATGTGAAAACTATTTTTTAATCAGACCAACAGAAGGACATTTAGAAATGTTATTTTAAGGAAGGCAAATGTTGATTTAAAAATACACAAAAACTTAATAAAACCTCGTATAGAATATTATACACAGATACGTGGAAATTGGAGTTTAATATTGAGATTGGAGAGCATACAAAGAAGAGTGACAAAAATAATAAAAAGAGTAAAACATTGCAGTTATGTGTGAATATCCGCTCTGCAACTCGTGCACTTTCGTTGCAAAATGGTGATGTTCCCACGTTGTAATATTCTGTACTTGCCGGTTCGAAAGTCTCGAGCTAGAGACAGGTTAACAAGTACAAGAAAAACACAACAAAGATCTGCTGACTGGACGTTAATGAAGGTGTGACACTTTGTGCTGTTTGTGGTGGAACAGAGGGCTCTTAAATTTATGTCGTCTGTTGGAAAGAAAGTCGAACTGGCATCAATGTGGGTCTTGCTTATTTGCTATCAACTGCGACTGGGACGACATTCTTCCATCAACTTCCGGTCTGAATCTCAAGATTGGGCTAAGAGCTGACTGGTATATATGCAGAATCCACCACCATACCCTGCTCCCGATTTGGCCACCCACAAATTGACCATAATTTGTCTCACAACTCCAATTTCTCCTAAAATTGCAAACATGATTTTTTTCAGTCTGGGCATCACCAAATTTCGAACTAATAACTTTTTGGGAACCAATTTCTCTTAAAACTAACCACGTGAAGATATCTATTTTTAAGCGATTTTAATTCAAGGTCGTCGTACATTTTTATGGCTTTCCTGAACTTCTCTTGACTGATGCCGTGATCCTTTGTTCTTTTACGGACACACACACACACACAAAACACACACACACACACACACACATATATATATATATATATATATTTTTTTTTTTTTTTGAAGGCAAAATAATGCAAATTTATGTTGAAAACATTTATTTAATTTCTTTTTTTTTTTTTTCTTTTTTTTCCTCTTAATATTTTCAGGCTAGGCCCATTTTCAGAGAGTTGAAAAGTTTCCATCTATGTTTGTTAAACTCAACTGTGATATTAATCCGTTGAATGTTCTATCAAACGCTCGGCAAAGATCGTAAAGTTCCGCTCGGCAAAGATCGTAAAAACTCCGTTAGATCCCGTGTTGCGTCTTGTTTTGCGGGAATTTTTGAAAATCATTTCAGATATATTTATATATATATATATATATAGAAGAAGGAAAATAGAATATATTAGGTCCATGCGTATATATATATATATATATAATATATATATATATATATATATATATATATATATATATATATATATATATATATATATATATATATATCCATGCGTATATATATATATATATATATATATATATATATATATATATATATACGCATGGACCTAATATATTCTATTTTCCTTCTTCCATTTTCCCCTGAACGTATGTCCCTTCAACCACTGTGTCATAGTCACAGGGACAGATTAAAGAAATTAGAATCAACTATTCTACTAGAAAGAAGTGTGATACTGTGGTTGAAGACGAACATGGTCAGAATAAATAAATAAATAAATAAATAAGAAAGAGAGTAGGTTAAGGTCCGGCATAAGTAAAAGGGGTGGGTGGCTGACCTTTTTACGAATCCAAAGATTAGGTCGTAAAGTTTAAAAAGACCTGTATGCCACCATGAAATGGGACCACTTGGTGATAATATCTTAGGCACCCAGGTATTAAAAGCAAAAAGGATTTTTTTAGGAGAAATTCTCTTTTGAAAAAATTAATGATCAACATATTGAAGACGGATTGTCTGGAAAAATATTTGAGTACTTTGATTTTAAGGGTTAATGGCGACTAGAAGTCGGCGATTTATTTAAGTGCTGGCCATTTGTGTGGTCCGGAGAAGATGGTTTGGGGAAGGGGAATTTGACATAAATACAACTAAACTCGAGCCCTAAGTTAGTTACAACTCGGCCGTTGGGGTGTCAAGATCGCTAGTAGGGATAGACAGTAGCAGCCAGCGAGTATCAAACACACCCTTCTTCTATGTGTCTTGTTTACACTTGTTGTTGTTGTTTTGTTTTTAATCCTTGTGAGCCTGATTTTCTGACTCGTGCTTTAAATTCGGCCAGCACATAATTCACAACGTTGGGATCTAGACAAGTACATGTGGAATTTCTAATTATGGTAGATATCTTTTTATTATTTCTCCTCGAACTGGAAATTTATTGTCAATGTAGATTTCCAAAACTAAGCCAATTAACTAATTCCACACGGTCTTATCGGATACGAATAATATTTCAAAGAGATCTATTTGACCCACGAAGGTGAACTTTGTAACAGTTAATGTCGTAGAAATGGACTCGGTTAACGGAGTTCAAAATCTGAACGAGGCATTTTACATAGAGCTAAAATCCTTGGGGAAAAATAGGAATCCAACTATTCTCCCTCTAACTTTTTATTCTATTTTTCTCAATTATATTGATTATAAGAATAACATTTACTACATTTTTCAGCTTGTGTTATGAGTGATATAATCTTTCCAGCTTGCAGCATATCACAATCATTTTTATTTATTTATCTATACATATAAAAAGAGCAGTTACTGTATATGTATATATGTATGTATGTATGTATGTCCGGAGGAAACTAAGAAAATAAAACAATTAACGACAAAGTAAATATATATACGCATTCACTATCACCAGATCTTACTTTTTGAGCAAAAATAATGAAGATTTGATTTGTATTCGTGAAGATAATTAAAAAATTAAATTTAAATAGTAACAGCATAGAATTCTTTTCTTTTTTTTTTCAGCATTTAACATTTTAAATAGGAGACATATTTTTTTCTTTTTCAGAGTGTGCACTTTTTCCTGGCATTACACCAGGCTGGATCAACGCAAGTTTTTTTTTTACGTAGGGATTTTAATGGGCCATCCAGCGAGTATCCAACTCACATTGTAATAATAAATCTGCAGGACTAACTTTTTTGTCCCCCTCCCCTACCCAAACGACGCTGGGTAGCCGCTTCTAATCTATAATAAAACTAATTTTAAAATCATTATATATATATTTTTTAATGAAGTCTGGGTGCCGCTCTAGTATAAATCCTGTCCTACTAAGTAAGTAAGTAAGTAAAGTCGTCGGGGCGGCCTAATGTCGGTATCAGCCGGACAGCGAGGGAGTCACTAGCGCTAGACCAAGGAGATTATTTTAGCATCTGAAGTGGAACGCCACACCTACCATCAGCTCCTCACTTTACCGCACAGATCCCTATGCTACTCATGCGTTGAGTTGGCGGGGGCCGGTATCGAACCAGGAATCTTGTGATTCCTAGCCAAATGCTCTACCGACTGACCTAAGCCGACCCTCCCTGCCCTACTATCAGGTACTACTAGTACCTGTTAGTAGGTCAGAGAAAATATGGGAATTATAGCAATGAAGGAGTACTCTACAGTTTCCAGATATCCAGAACTGGAACCACATCAACAACAGTTTAGTGTCATATCCAGACCAACACTTTTTTTATTGGGGGGGGGGGGGTCTTAACCCTCAGCAATGGATATAGTCAGCGTATTCTAAATGTTATATACTCTACTATCATATTCGCGTGTATATAATCGGTGGAGATAGAGACAGAGAGAATAGAGATGATGATCTTTCTTACTTGTTACACTTCTACTTGTTGGTTCTATCTCGGCCGCCATATTCTCTGGTCATCTAGTGGGCTTCTATTAGGGGTTCATTCTTCTTTGTTCTGGGCCGGACATTATTCTTAATATTTAATTAACACAACAAGACTTGTTTCTGTCTTGATCAAGCTTTTATTTTCAGACCTGCCCATGATTCCGCCGCGGGTGAGTTGCG
>CM042141.1:111574420-111596920 GCA_023376005.1 Doryteuthis pealeii | reverse complement strand
AATAAAAATAAACAACATAAAAACAAGAATATATAAAAAATAAAAACAAATATATAGAATTTTTGGTTATTTCCTATAAGTCCAACATAAACAAAGGGGAACCACTCTTGACTGATAAATTATTTATTTATTTATTGATCTACTAGGAAAAAGAAGACGGGGTTTGGGTTAGGTTTAGGTTTAGGTTTAGGGTTTGGGTTAGGGTTAGGGTTTGGGGTTAATTTAATGGGAAAATAAATAAATAATTTATCAGTCAAGAGTGGTTCCCCTTTGTTTATGTTGGACTTAGAGGAAATAACCGAATTTTTACTAATCTATATGTTGAAGAATTATAAGTGAGAATGAAAAATACTAAAATTGTAAATGTAAGGATGATTTATTGATATTTGAAAAAATATATCTATTAATAATGGAGATTCGCTTCCGGTTTTTGTCTGTAACAAAAATTACGTCACTGCCTACGTCACATTACCCAAAATCGTCATAACATAGAATAAATACACTTAAAATTTGAACATGCAGCATTAGACAGTCCTCATTGTTTTTTAAAACAAGTTTTAATAAATACATGATTGGTATTATATATCTATATATAGTTTGTTTTATTTTAATACATATTTAAAGTCTACATTTCAAATTGTTTTATTTTTTAATCCTTTAATGAATTTGATGATTTTACTTACTTAGGGTACAAACTCGTTGACATTGAATTTCTAACTCCCACCCTTCAGGCAATATGTTTCAAAAATCTAATTTTACATTGCCCGGGGGCGTTTTTTATTTTGCTAGTATCTATAAAAAAATAGTTTCTATACGGGAGTTTTTTTTTTGCGTGTAAAAGTACCATGAATACAGAATTCTGCTAAAAAATATCAATAAAGAAACTGTTGTAAAAAACGGACTGTTTTACTTATTTTTCAAGATAACGGTGAGTAATTTCCCCCAATCGGATAATCTGATCTTTGAATTAATTGTTTTTCTTTTTAACAACTCATTATGTTCGTTATTTTTTTGCGAGATTTAAAAAACAAGTTTTAAAATATTTACGTTTCTTCCTTCACTATGGCCTAAACTGATCATGTGATGTATTTTGGTGTACCTACTGGTTCGATATCGGCTCTCACCAACTCAGCGTATGAGTAGCACAGGGATCTGTGCGGTAAAGTAAGGCGCTGATGGTAGGTGTGGCGCTCCACCTTATACGCATAAAGATCTCCTTGGTCTAGCGCAAGTGAAAAGGGAATAGACTCATTCGCTGTCTGGCTGATACCGACATTAGGCCACCCCGACGGCTTTACTTTTACATTAATCTATACATAAATATAGTTAAAAAGTAAGGAAATGAATCCGACAGTATATAAGGGTAAGATAATATGAAAACACTGTCTTCATATTTAACACAACATAACATGCTCTGAAGAAGATTTTTAACAAATCGAAATATTGCAATATCAGCAGAATAAAGAACTTTATTTGAACAACATCAGTGTTTTTCATATTATCTTACCCTTATATATAAAATAGATAATGTATTCATTTCTAAATTTTTTTACTACCGGGCAACGCCAGGTAGCTCTGCTCGACATTTATATAAAGCAGCATACACAACGGATGCACGTAGGCAAATATCATTTCTTCGAGTTATGAAAAAGAAATAAGCACGAAATCAACTTATCATCCAGCCTACGTGCATGACTTTCAACTTGTCTGTTTACATGAATTTTTGTGTCACGGCTTTTTACAACTGAACTGATATTATCACGTTCCTTTTAATAGGATTCACTATGAAATCTATAAATACGAGACACTTCGTTAATAAACATTAGAAAATTGATATCAAAATGATACGATGTCATTCTTGGAATCTCAACTTTCCAGTAACTGATTATCATGATAAATGATTTCTATATAATAAATTAGGTAATGAGGGACTATTTGCTCGTAAATTCCTACCATAAAATAAGCTGAACCCCCATTTTATGTCCGTGTTTTTTTATTAAATGTTTTATTTTTCTTGCACCCGTTATGTTACAATACAAAATATATTTTATTTATTTATTTTAATATTCATTTCAATGTGCAAATTCTAAAAGTTTTTATTTTGTGAGAATGTTTAGTATTAAAGTGGGGGCTCGTTTTACAATTTAAGCATAAATTGGATCCTCCTTTTATGACCGTAATTTTGTTTTTTCGTCGACGATGATTAAAATCTGACGTTTTTATTTTAGAGTAAAAAGAAAAGAAATAACAACAAAAAGTAATATTCAACTTTTTACTCGTAAATTCCTGCCATAAAATTAGGCTTGGGCATTTTATGGTAGGAATTTACGAGTAAAAAGTTGAAGTGTAAAAACGAACCCCCACTTTAAAACTAAGCATTCTCACAAAATAAAAGCTTTTAGAATATACACATTGAAGTGAATATTAAAATAAATAAAGGAAATGTATTTATTATTGTAACATAATGGGTGCAAAAAAAAAACAAAAAAACATTTATTGCAGCGGTGTTCAGTAAATAATTATATCTGAAAAAATAAGACCATTAAGCGATAGATGGGTTCGAAAAATGCTTTGCTTGTTTGTTTTGTTTTACGGCATCTCAACCCCGGTGGGTCATTTAATACCGACTAAGTTTTGGATTCGTAGTGATAGTTTAGTAGAAAACAAATGTATATATAAAAGGGTTTTGTAATTTGCTTGAAGCATTGTGTTTATATTGGTTTGTTGGTTGGTTTTGAAGGCTACCACAATGCAAGTGTAAAGAAAAAAGAAGGTAACTGTGGTGTTGTTTGTTAACCTGTGATTTATTCTTAATATTTCGGGATAAAAATCCCATCTACAGGAGATTACTAAAACTGAAGTTGTTGCTAGTGGATGTTCATCTGTTCTGTCTCATGTCTTCCAAATTCTCTCTGTGTGTGTGTGAGGGGGGGGGGCTTGTTTATGTGTGTGTTTGTGTGTGTGTAAGTGTGTGTGTGCGCGTTTATGTTTCTGTTCATTTGCATATATGTATATGTGTATATATGTGGAGAAAGGTAGACAAACCCGTGATGCTGTAGAAAATGGATGTTTATTGTAGGTAGTGATGTCGACGTTATAATGTTTCGGTCTGTTAGACCTTATTCGGGACTTGGATATAGTTCTTGCTTCAATAATGAACATTTTCAAACTGGTGAAAGTGGAGGTCGTGAATAAGGAGAAGGTTGGTCGGGGGTTGTTAGTGGATTTTTCTTTTCTCTAGATTGGTAGTGTATCAAAAGGGGTTCTAGTAATGGTACCGCAGGTGTTAGGTGTTTGGCTTATATATACTGGATTTGTAAGGGTTGGTTTTAAGTATATATATATATATATATATACGAGCAAATATATGCACCCTCCGGGTGCAAGTATTTAAGTTTTAATATAATGAAATATCATATTAAATTAGAAAGGCTAATGAAACTGAATAAGAATGCAGATAAAAAGATTTGGAACAGGGGGGTATGATTGAAAATAGAACAACTTTGAAACCAACTCTTCCATCATTTTCCATTACTCCCGTCTTTCATTGGTAAATTTTCCTAATTTAACTCTTGTTAAAATAGGAAGTAAAAATAAATTTACAGTTATTTCTTCTTGTTAATGGATTTCTTTAAGATTTATCCCCAAGATTTTTTGCTCATATTCAATAAGAACAAAAAAATTAGAAATCAATAATACTAAGCATATATTTATTAAAATCAAAATTTTTAAGTTCAATATGTAAATTAGCCTTCCCGTTCACACTGTAAACCGCTATTTTGTTGTATATATAATACAATTGCATGTTATTAGTATGTAGATATGGTCAACAGTCTTAATGATGTAAAACAATTTTTATTAATAATTGAAGTTTAAATTAAAAATAAAATCATGGAGGATGTGATGTAAATAACTAAAGGTAATTATGACTTGAATAGTAATATAGTTTCGGTTACAGACAGAAATACACACAATTTCCATTATAATAAGATATATATATATATATATATATATAATATATATATATATATATATATATATGTGTGTGTGTGTGTGCGCGCGTTTATTTTTAATTTTTTTTATTTGTATATATGTTAACTATTGTTCAATTACTCATATTTTTGAGTACAATCCCACTTCTTTTAGGAAATCCTGGATGATCTGATTTTCATGAAAAGCTTTTTTTCAAATTACTTGCTTGATAGTATTTTGTTCGCACTAGATCAAAGTCTACACACTCTGGCAGTATATATTTCACTGTAAATCTCTATGGGGTGGCAAGAGGTTTAATGTTTTAAAGTTTAAAGGTGTGTATGTTTATTCTTGGTGCGTGTTCCTAGGGTTTGCTTTTAACCCCCTCTTATTTGGTGGACGCGCTGAAAAGGAAGAAATTCAAGGAACGAAAAGGGAGAGGCAAAGACAAAAGGTTGTTTTATGATTTAGGTTTTATTCGCGCGTCATAGCCACCACGTGACAAGGGAATTTCTCTTGTCCGAGTTAAGGCCAAAGTCCTAATGGCCGAGATATTCTCTTTGGGTCGGAAGTAGGTTCTTTTTCCCGCACATGCGCGGAGGGTTCTACCGGTGAAAGCTCATGGGAGTTTGTTATTTTTTAAAAGATTTTAAATTTTAATTTAATTTTAATCCCCACATCTCTCTTGACATGTAGGGTATATTGAGAATGCTTTATTGTAAGCCAGTTATATCTTTAAGAGTTTAATTGTCGAAAACCAACTGTTTTTGGTAAATCATGGGCCGGGTTAGCTCAGTTAGTAGAGTGTTCGGCTAGAAACCAAAAGGTCCCTAGTTCGATACCAACTCTCGCCAACTCAGCGTATGAGTAGCACAGTGCGGTAAAGTAAGGAGCTGATTGTAGGTGTGGCGCTCCGTCCCAGACACTAAAACAATCTCTTTGGTCTAGTGCTAGTGAAAAGGGGATAGACTCCCTCACTGATTGGCTGATACCGACTTTAGGCCGCCCCGACGACTTACCTATTATACTTTCGTCTAAAAAAAGGCTTTCATCGATCCTTACAGTTTACAGTTATACCAGGACCATCAATTACTGAGTTTTCTTTTAATAAAGTCACTGTACAAACTTCTCTTAATGCTTCCCCAGTGTTCTGAAATTTCCATCTCACGTTGATCGGTGGTCAGTTCATACTGTTACATAATTTATGAACAGTTATAAATTATGAACGTACCTGTAGTTAGAATTTTGAATTAGAGCCTGTTAAACTTTAAAATGATGGGGTCCATGGAAAGTTACTGAGGCCGATGAGTGACAACGGTGACATTCCATGTCTATCTTTTCGCTTTCATTCATTTTTATCCTGTGTGCCGCCTGAACGGCAAAATCTGCTAGATGTCAATTTTTCTATTAATCGATGCTAGTTCTGGTCATCTGGTCGAGATTAGGTGTTCCGTTTGTTTCTCAAAGTTCCAGCGAATATTATGTGTCTCATTTTTAAAACAGATTCTAGTTTGCGCATTTACCATCTGCAAGTATGGTCAACTTTTAATCTCTTGCACAATTCCCAGTGAATCACCTTTACCACTCAGTCGTACCTAGTCTTGTATTCCTTTTGCGCCAGTTTGCTGCATTAGCTTATTATGTAATTAACTGTTTTATCTCTGTCACCACATTACAAACACTTTCTATTCTATTGAATATTATCAATTTTCGTTTTGATGTAATTAGTTCTATTGACATTATTTTGTGTGGATATAAAAAAAAAATTCGATTTCTCTTGAGGTCCCCCCTTCTTAGGCCATTGCATGAGCAATTTCCTTAGTATGTCGCTTGAAATATCCATACAGTTGTTTTTCTTCTCATTTAGTTTGCTCGATTCTTTTGTATGCTGCTTTCCTGTTTGTTTTTAAGTTCATTCCGTCGACATTGCTGTTGTTGGCTGCTATACTCATTGCATTCCTTTCGAGTTTTTTCACACCAGTTTTAATAAGTATTTTTTTCACTGAAGGATGAGAGACATAAAGACTCCTCAGTTCTCCATGACACCTCTGAGTATCTTAACAATGCTGTTATCTTGATATTCTTGATTATTCCTCTGATATCCAATCTCTCAAGTCTTTTTCAAAGCTTTTGATTGGATAGTTGATTTGATAACCCATGGGGTTATTTTTATGGCGAAGACGTTTTGCTTTAATTCATTCTTGTTGGGTATTCAAATATTTTTGCCTCACTTTTAAAAACAGTTTAAAAAACCCATTTTAACACATTTAACACATAGATGGGACCTAACAGGTACAGCCACTCCGGGTCAGAGTCAACCTGGGTGTATTTGCGATGAAGAGGTACTTCACATTCCCCAGAGCTCCAGAATTGGAACCTCACCACTAGATGCAGTTTAACGCCCTATCTTGGGCACTAAAACCCTCAGCCACCACCTTCAAGCACATATATGATGAAAAGGGTTGGAGGTTGCCATAAGAGCAATACGGTCGGGACAATCATATAGGTACTAGGGTTTAACGTTACCAACTGATTGATCGGGGGGGGGATTAGGGAGCCTGTTTCAAGGGCACCAATTACAATTGGTATCACCGTCACTCTCATGTTCCACATCTTTTTTTTTTTTTAGTTGTTTGGCAAAATCCAGGTATTTGTCTAGCTTTTCGTTTTCTTTCATTTTCACCCAGTGTTTTGCCAGAACGGAAAATCCACTAGATGACAAGTTCTTTTTTTCTTGTTAATTAATACTAGGCCAGGTCTTCTGACCGGGATTAGGTGATCCATTTGTATCTAAAAAAATATCCAGAGTATCTAATGCGTCTCATTTTCAGGAGCGAGTTCTGTTTAGTGCATATAGTATTTGTTACTATATTTAAACTTTTATCTCTTGCACAATTCCCAGTTGATTATCCTTTCCAACCAAAATAACCTAGTTTTGTACTCATTTTGAGATGGTTTGCTACCAGTCACTTATTATATAATCAACTGTTTGCATCTATGTATTTATGGAACCTACACATGATATTCTGTTGTGGATTATCAATTTTCGTTTTGATATAATTCGTCCTTGTGCCATTATTTTGTACTGCTATTAAAAGAGATTCAATTTCTCTCCTGGGGTTGTCCTTTCTTAGCCATGTCCATGTCTTCTCGTCTACATTCTCTCCATGTCACTTGAAGTATCCGTATATTCATTTATCATTAGTTCTGTTCTATTCTGTTACGGCATTCACCCTAGGTGAACCCGCTCCAACCAACGAATTCACCTATGGTGGATTCATGGAAGGAGTAACAGGGAAATATGAAATTCACAAGTGGTCTCAAAACCCCGCATGCATATCCCGGCCAGGGGAAGGAGATGCCCATGTGGGTCGTAGATTTTTCCAGAGACACAGGGACAAGTACACCAAAATGTGTTGGTTCCTGACAATGATGGAGACGCCCTTTGGATTTTTCCAGAGCCCCTACTAGGTGCCAGACCTGTCCGCCTTGGGTGGCCCTACCAGGAACTTTAGTTCTCGACGGCATGGCTCTGACACTGCCAAGTTTATACAGCCCTGCTGTGATGAGAAGGGGGTGGACTTTAGCAATAATGTGCTAGATGGCAGTTGAGCAAATATCTTCCTCTGTCTTTTACGGGTGTTGTTTTTCGTTCTGCAGGGTGTCTAGCCATCCTTCTCATCAGAAAGAATCTGTGCGGTTACCGGTTTAGTCGCTGACGATCCAACTATGAAACAGATAGCACTGGGTTACATGGCACCAGTAGCGTATTGAGCGACCTGAGAAAGGCTGGGGTTTTAGAATACACCGACTGCACCACTGCAAAGGGATAAGACCCCCACAATATGGCCACCTGTTGACCGTGTGTGGCGACCAGTGATACTTAAGGATTGAATCCTGGTGCCCGAGCTGTCCATGACATGCAACACTTCACTTTGACCCTTACTTATGCTATACGGGTCGTCAAAGAGGCCCCTTCTGATCAATTGGCTGGTCATGCCCAGCCCTAGCACCTATATGATTGTCCCAACTCTATTACCCTAATGATAATCCCCAACACTTTTGATCATATATGTGCTAGAAGGCAGTACCCGAGGGTCTTATTGTCTTGGGTATGACGTTAAACTATATTTAAATGTAAAGTTCCAGTTCTGGAGCTCGGGGAATGTGAAGTACCCCTTCATCACAATTACTCCCATGTACACTCTGGCCCGGAGTGGTAGTATCTGTTAGGATCCCATCTATGGGTTAAATAGAAAAAAATGTGTTTATGAATAAAATTGAGTGCCCATCAAGAATAAATTTATTTAAAAACTTAGTTGGCATTAAATGACCTACCGAGGTTTATGTGCCGTAAAATAAAACAAACAAACACAGATTTTTCAGTCGTGCCTATTGTATTCATTTTGTACTGTGGCGTAATGACTCTCATTTCTGAATGGAGTGACAATGTGTTAATATAGAAATAATAGCTGTATACTTATCTCTGGACCGGTACTACATTGGAGAGGCTCGAATTGGTTGCTGGGTCGATGCTCAGTTGGCTGACAATTCCTTGATGTTTTGAGTTTGGGAACCAGTTTGGGGTGCTGGGGAACATCTTGCATTGTGCCATTTATAGTTTTTAGTAATAACACAAAGCCACTTCTTTTTCTCAAGAGATTTTTATTCCCCCCACCCCCAAGTCACAACTGCCAAAAGCAAGAGCCCACGTCTCACTCTCCCAAAGCATTGTACCAGACTAACTGAACATTCTCACCTCTCACACTTCCTCTCTCCGACTTCACCACGTGTCAGGTCTCGTCCAATAGAAAAATGCCATGTGGCCTTATGATGATTCATCCTCAAACTTTTCCATTCTAATCTACATATGATTCTTATATTCCTCAAAAAAAACTTTTCCATGCTAATTTACACGTCACTATTACATTTCTAGCTCTCCCCTCTCTATTATGTTACAGTACCAGTTTGCAGTATTCGCTTATTATGTGATTAACCGTTTCATCTCAGTCACCGTATCGTCATGATGTATCATACTTTTATTAAAAGAACAACGGAACTATTTACAATTTTTTAAATGCTAATACCAGAAATTATCCCGCCCTGTCGGCTGGGGCGTTAGAATGCACCGACTGCACCTCTGCAGAGGGGTAAGACTCTCCCAATGGGGCCACCTGTTGGCCGTGGGTGGCGACCCGTGATGCTTAAGGATAGAACCCAGGTGGATGAGCAGTTCATGACTGCAATACTCCACTTTGGCCCTATCTAGGGCTAGATGGGCGGTCGGAGAGGCCCCCTCCGATCAATCGGCTGGTCACGTCAAGTCCTAGCACCTATATGATTTTCCCAACCCTATTGCCCTTATGGCAAGCCCCAACTCCATTTTATCATATGGGTACTAAAAGGCAGTGACTGAGTGCCTTCATGTCCTGGGAATGACGTTAAACTCTATCTGATGGTGAGGTTCCAGTTTTGGAGGTTTGGGGAATGTAGAGCACCCCTTCATCACCATTGCTCCCTGGCCCACTCTGACCCGGAGTGGTAGTACCTGTTAGGGTCCCATCTATGGGTTAAATAGAAAAATGTATTTATAAAAAAATTGTATTATCCATTAAGAATTAATTTATTTCAAAACTTTATCGGCATTAAATGACCCACTGAAGTTTATATGCCGTAAAACCAAACCAAACCAAACCAAACCAGAAATTATTTTCATAAAACATATAATACTGAAGTTGTTCTCTTTAAGGAATACAATGGAACCCTAACTCTTAATATTTTTCAGGGTGTAAGTGATAGACTTGTCATCAATGAATAAATACATGTAGCACGGACAGGAAGACTACATAAAAACCTGACATCAAAATGGGACACCTAATGTATCATTGTACCAATATCACTTAACTCTAAGAAAAACGATATAAAAAAAAGTCGTCGGGGTGGCCTAAAGTCGGTATCAGACAGCGAGGGAAACTATCCCCTTTTCACTCGCGCTAGACCAAGGAGATTGGTTCTTAGCGTCTGAGGCGGAGCGCCACACCAACCACCAGCTCTTCGCTTTACCGCACAGATCCATGTGCTACTCATACGCTGAGTTGGCGAGGACCGGTATGGAACCAGGAACCTTGAGGTTCACAGCCGAACACTCAACTAAACCGGCCATGGAAACGATATAATAAAGTTTAAAATAGGTATACCTAAAATTGACGTAAAATGCGTTTTTGACAAAATGAAATTAGCCCCCCCCCCCCCCCTACAGAAAATAATTTACCAAAAATCAGGTAATTATCGGATTTCAATGAAATTTTTAGTGTTGATTTATCAATGAATGAACTTTATAATGCATCATTTATTTTATTTCAAAACTTTCTCATTTTTTTCAGGTTGCTTAATTTTGACCCCCCCCCCTTATTTTAAGGGGACGATTTTATGAGAAAATAAGTACCGAAAATCGGAAAATAAAATGTAAAAAAAAAAAATTTTTAAATTGGGGCGGGGGGGGAGATTTATTTTTTACTCATTTCGATAATTATTTAATTGGCTATTATTTTATAAAAGAAAAGATTATACATCGATATTTTTCTGCTTAAAAAAGGGAGGGGTAAATTTTCTATAGAGTTTTTCTTCAAAACTTATACTTTGTTTGACTAAAATAAGGTTTGCATTAAATAGATATTTATTTCTAGAATCTAAAAATATAACATTTTAAACTTATCATCAGAATATCTATATTTTAAATGAATTTTATATATTAATTTTTCATGGCAAAAATACTTAATTAAAGTTTTGAAATAAAATAACTGATGCATTATAAAATTCATGATTTACACTTTATTAAACAAATACACCAAAAGGTTTTGGTAAAGAAGAACAATTTCCTCGTAAATACCTACCATAAAATAAACTGAACCCGTTATTTTACAATACTAAATATATTTTCTTGATTCTTTATTCTTTAACAAATAAAGAAAATATATTTAGTATTGTAAAATAACGTGTGCAAGAAAAATAAAACATTTATTGCAAAAACACGGACATAAAATGAGGGTTCAGTTTATTTTATGGTAGGTATTTACGAGGAAATTGTTTTTTTTTTACCAAGGTTTTTATTCACTTTCATGATTACACATGGGGCGAGATAGAAAAAAACAAGCCAAGAGTAACAATCACTCATTTGGAACTCATCGGTTAATCCGCAACGATTCAAACTACGTCTACACCACCAACCACAGATCTAAAGAAAAAAGTGGGTCCAGAAACGATAACAGTAAATAGTCATTGACCGATTTAAATGGGTAACATTTTCTGTGTCAACCCAGAAAGATAGGCCAAACAATAAGATACGTGCCGAAGCTCAAAATCGAAATGGCAAACATTAGAACAACATAATTCAAATAGGAAGAAAGCAGGTTGATTGATTGAATTTATTTTAATGGCACGTCAACACGTCTAGGGTTATTTTATGCCTAGATGCACTAGAGCATTCGTTCATAACGTGGGGCGTACGACACACAGAGGGGCAATTTGATTTTTACAGGGAGGGGCTCAATTGAGACAAAGTACACAAATATTTCAATAAATTTATTGAAATATTTATATAAAAATTTTCTCACTTTATCATTTTGTGTTTATTTCATTTTTACTTTTTATAGATTGATTGTTCTTTTGAAGCTTGTTTAAACCAAAGTATTTGTCGTTTTAAGCTTCTTCACTTCAAACGGAGTTTACTTTTTAAATCATAAGAATTGTATATTACCACATGGGAGACATAAGGATTTTAGAGGTGATTAGGTGGAGCATGGCAAAAAAAAAGTGTAGGAATCCCAAGACTAGAGGTTAAGATATTGCATTCATTGTACATTTATATCTACATTTTTTGTGTAATTGTTTCTTAAGAGTTTTTTTACAGACAGTTATATGATATCAAGTATTCGTATCTCATACAGATAATTTACGTTTTTCCTTCTTTCTATTCTATTCCATTGAAATAGATGATGATTTGCGTTTCTCTCTCTCTCTCTCTCTCTCTCTCTCTCTCTCTCTCTCTCTCTCTCTCTCTCTCTCTCTCTCTCTCTTCTTCTTCTTCTTCTTCTTCTTCTTCTTCTCTTCCTTTTTATTATATTTCTTCTTTTTTTCTTTCTTATGTACCATGTTCTTTTTCTTCCCTTTCTTTCTTCACAATATAAAGAGAATTGTCCATTGTTATCTGAGATGATGACAGGGTCTTAAACACGGAGATAAAAGTGTATTAATATAGGTATGGCTAAAATTTCAGTACGACAACTCCTTCTGTTTTCTTAAGTTTTATAAGAAATTTAAAATGAATTACGTTAAAAAGAGCACATCTTCAAGAGGGAGAAACACGGCAAAAATGCGTCATTTTTACTTACACCAATTCTTATTTAGGAAATTCTCGTTTTAAAGACTGTCAAACATAATTTTTACATGTGACTTTTTAATCCTTCTGCTACATAATACAGAAAAATGCATTAAGTTTTGTTGAATTTTAATTCATGGGGGAGGGGATAAAAAACGTGAAATTTTGGCCATACCTAGTATAAATATATAAATTCTTTGAACCACAAAGATGGATAGGTTACATTAAAAAATGCAGACAAACCACAAGTTACTAACACATTCGCCGCTCTGTCAACTGTGACTGTAGAATACACCGATTGCACTCCTGTGGAAGGGTAAGACCCCTCCCCCAATGAGACCACTTGTTGGCTGTGGGTGGCGACCCGTGATGCTTAAAGACAGAATCCGATCAATCAGCTAGTCATGTCAAGCCCTAGCACCTATATCATTGTGCCGATCGTATTGCTCTTATGATAAACCCCAAACCCCTTTTATCATATATGTGTTCGAAGGCGGTGGCTGAGGGTCTTAGTGTCCTGGGTATAACGTTAAACTGCTTCTAATGGTGAAGTTCCAATTTTGGAGCACTGGGGAGCGTGAAGTACAACTTCATCGTCATTACTCCTAGGTCCACTCTGAACCGGAGTGGTAGTACCTGTTAGGGTCCCACCTATGGGTTAAATAGATACAAAGTAACAAAAATGAATTATCAGAAATTTGTTAAAAAAGAAATTTTCTATACCAATCAATAATGAATAGAATAAAACATCTTCAGTATAAAATAATCCAACAAGGGTTCAATTTGGTAGGCAAAGAGTTAAAATCCGACAATTGGCCGATTTTGAGGTCATTTAGTGCTTTAGCAAGTGCTCGCATTTTGTAAATACCTATTGTATTCTAATCGATTAGATCTAATTTTAATAATCATTTTTTCATCGTTTCAGTTGGAGTGATGAGGGCAATCACCTGTTCCCCGCTAAAGAAAATCGAAGTGAACTACATCTTTTCAATATTGATTGCATTATGGCGGTCAGGAATGTATTGGACATTTTTAGAATGAGAGAAATCGATCGATTTATCTCATTGCAAACTTAGAATAAGAAAAAGAGAAACTCTTAGCAAATACGATCAATTAATTCAGATTGTTTTTAAGGAAGAGAACAGAATAGAAATACGAAGATGTAATTCAGCTGATGGTAGCACTTTTGACTAGAATAAAACTATTTCAATTAATAGGCAAACCGATTGGTTGGTTGGTTGGTTGGATTTTACGGCATGTCAACCCTTGTTGGGTTATCTTATGCCGAAGACATTTTGTATTTATTTTTGATGGTTAAAGAAAATTTCTTAAAACTCAATTTGTTTTGTTTCTGGGGATTTTTGAGATGAGGCTTGATAATTAGTATTATTTGGATTATTCGGACTATTGTCCTCATCTTTATTGTTATCTGTACAACGTTTCGGCCGATGTGCCCTCCGGCCATCTTCATGTATTTCTTGTCGGACTTGGGAATTTTCTTTTCGTACTCGGGAAGCTTTTTTCGAACTCGGAAGCTTCTTTTCGTACTCGAGAAACCTCTTGAACTGAACCTAACCCTTATTCAGTCCACGAAGGTATCCTGCTCTCATTCCGCTAACCATAGCTGGGTACAGGTTAATTAGACACATAGCCTAGTGGATAAAGGAGTTAGGTTAAGACAGTTCTAAGTGACAGTTATCTTCAGACTGCTGGTAAATCCTGGTCAGGGGCAGCAGTAGCATAGAATAATAACTAACACAGCTTAACACTTGTACCCTCTCGCTCTTTATATACCCAATGCAAAAGGATATTAATCCCTTAATCCACTTAAGAACAATAAATTGTTATTTCTTTATATTATAGTAATTACAATCCTTACTTGCCTCAGTTCCCTCATTTGTCGTTAGGAGACATGAGAGGTAATTATCTTCCGTGTTCTACCAGTAGGTGCTAGTGGCGTAACGAGCAGCCTTATAAAACCAGTAGCACCAATTTCAAATATACTTTTTTCACCTTTTATCATCAAGAGAACATGTACCCATTACATTTCCTATCTACAGGACAGAGGGCTTTAAACCACCCAGCATTTCGTGTCACATAGCACACAAGAACATGTTCAAAGATGTAAGATTTTATTACTTTCCTCTTTTACCAGCACCTCAAAATTTTTATCTACTAAAAGACTATTTTCCTATTAGGACATTTCTCTTATACAACTAAGTATAAGCTCTTCCTTATATCTCCTGTTATGTCTGTATTGTCTTCTATTAAGTTTGCTCAGGCAATGAAATATCCTTGTCATCACTTCCTAAGGAATTGTTCTCATATTTAAACCACATGACAAAACGATATATTAAATGAACTACCGTTTATCAACATATATGTATTTACTAATGGAAGCACGTGGTGTAATGGTGTAATGGTTAAAGTCATGGGAAATGGACTCGTTGCCCCGAGTTCAAATCCTGGAAGTGATAATGGCATTTGACTTAGCACTAATACCCTTGGGAAAGGTATGAATTCTACTCTCCCTCCAGCTATGGATAAATAGTAGGGCAGACTGGGCTCTTTAACCTTGGTTAGGCAACCCATCTAGGAGAAGGAAAACTCTGAATTCAAACCTGTTTAACTCTGCTTAAGAAATTGACCTTGTATCACATCCTGCTCGTGCGGAGGGGTTGGTAAATATATATATATCTATTTACCAACTTGCATATGCTAGACCGTGCAATGCTTAAGGAACTGGGTATCAAGACTATGGGTGACATGCTCACTATACTAAAGCTAGCCAAGAATCCCCCAGTGACACTCCCATTATCAGCTAATTATGCAAGAACACCAACTGCAAAACTTCCTCAAATCCGTTCGGAAATTACCCCACAACAATTCAGGAAGTTCAGGATAGACTGGACGTATTTACAAAGATGACCAATCTTCCCCCCCCATACAGACTAACATTCAACTGTACAATTGTGCTGATGAAACCGTCCAGAATTCTATCATCAATACTTACCCTGACTTCTTCAACACCAACCCTAGCAAAACTGCTTGATATGCTAGAGGTGTTGGTTACACAGAAATCAAATCCCATGGTGCACAGAATCTCCTTTTCATCCATCATACAGAGTGACCATGAGTCCATCCAGGATTACTTGATTCGTCTACAGCACAAGATTGCAACTATATATGCCCCAACTGTGATCATGACTTGTCCAACATATATATAAAGGATCAGTTCATTCGGGGCATTGCTAATGACACACTACAGCGGATATATTGGCTAAGGTAGGTTCACTGATGACCTTGGAACAAAAATATAACTCATGCAAAAGCATTCGAGATGGCCATGCGAGACCAAGATAAGATATCTGGTACCTCAGATGTTGCAAGGATTCGAACATCTGCGTATCACCGACAGAAATGGGCCCAAAATTCAGCCCGTTCAGGCACTACCTTCAACCGTGGAGACATGGTGGAAAAAAAAACCCAACGTAATGCATGCAGAGGTTGTGGTAGTTACCGGCATGTGGGGCTGGAATAGGTAACCGGCCACGATGTGTGCGGCATGGGGTCAAACGTGCAAAGCTTGTGGAAAATGGAACCACTTTGCAAATGTCTGCCAATCAAAGAATGAAGAAGGTGCTATTAAGTGTCTGGAAGATGAAGAAGCCAGTATGGATGCCCTGATTGCGCACCTAATATTCGATCCAGTAACTGACAGTTACAAACCAGATAGCCACAACGGCCGCGAGGAGGTGGAAGCCACATTAACCCCATTCCCCCTGCCCTGACCCAAGACAAGCCAGAGATATCCCTGCCGCTTGTCCTACCAATCTCAAAATCTACCCTGACAGTGGGTGCAACCATATGCCTCGGTGGTTGAACACCTACAGTACATGGGACTCTCGGAGAAAAATTTAGTCCCCTCTAAAAAAAAAATACGTGCAGTAGGAGGGTTCTCATTGGTGTGTCAAGGTTGGCTACCCATCATGTTTACAATTGGAGAGGACTACAAAACAGGCACTATATATATTGTAAAAATATTACAGGTGATATACTTTAGTAAGGCAGCCTGCATTGATGTGGGTATATTACCTCCATTCTTTCCTAAACCTATGACAGGCCTCCCTCCCCTGCAAGTAATTCAATAACATGCAATGCGGTATTCACGGATTCCCAGCATAACACACCAAAAGCTCCAGCCCATAAAATCCAATATCCTAAAACCCCTCCATTTCCACCAACCAATGAAAACTGAATCTGACACAAGGTCGATTTTTAAGTGGAGTTTACCAGGTTTGAATTCAGAGTTTTCTTTCTCATAGACCAGTTGCAGTACCAATGTTTGAGCCTAGTCTGCCCTACTATTTACTCATAGTTGGAGGGAGAATAGTTGGATTTATACTTTTCTCAAGGGTATTTACACTATAAGAAATGCAACCGACCTCGTCCTGGATTTGAACTCTTGTCTATGTGTCCATCTTCTACGACGAGTTCATGGTGAGGTCATACAGGGGATAGGGAAGAAAGGAAGGAAGAAATGGAGAGGACTCAATGTATGTAAGAATGCTCATTAATTAATGAAAGCGGTTGGAAACATATCGAACGACAAGACCTGGTCACCAACATCTCCAGAATAAAACTAAATGACATAGAAACAGAAGCCCTCAGCTTCGGATTAAAATTTGCTACGGGCATAAAAAAAAGAAATATAAGTTAAGTCATAGATAAAAATTATAGACACCACGACTCGGACTTCAAGAAAGGATTCACCCAAGGAATTATAGCTGCTTCCCACAATCACCACAATAATGAATACACTTTACCAAGGAGATACATCCAGTCCCTAAAGTCTCTATCTTCTAACCATGACATCGTCATTTCACCATCCGATAAGAGCGGTGAAGTTGTCATCATGGATACTACAACCTATAATCAGAAAATGATGGATTTACTCCTTGACCATAAACACATACGAGGTAATCTTCCCCACAAACAATCACAAGAAACATTGAAATGTTTAACAAATCCTATAAGAAATTAATAGCTAAAGAGAACAAAATATGGTCTTCTTTAATCAATTACCACCCCACTGTCCCAAAATTCTATGGCCTTCCTAAAACACATAAACCTGAAATACCTTTAAGACCCATCATCTCCAGAATAGGTTCTGTCACCCACAATATCGTAAGAATGTAAGTATGAATGTATGGCAGAACACCTAAGGAGCAAAGCCCCCAGGTCCTGTAGACAAAAGACGCACCTGGTGCATGTTACCCCTGCGAAGCTGGAGGCTGAAAAAGGCTCTCGTGTACTATCTACACAGAATGCATGTGAGGGGTCAAGTCCCCTGGTGTATGGACAGGAGACACAACTGGGGTGTATAACCTCTGAAGGTTCGAGGATCTAAGAGAATTTGACTACACACTACTGCTACCAGTCATACCACTACATAGTGTCCAACGGAAGAACCGTGACAAATAAGAGAAATAACCCCTACAAGACAATTTTCTTCTTGTTAATAAATACTAGGTCTTGTCCTCGGGTTGGGATTGAGTGATCCGTTTATATTTCAAAATCCCAGAGAATTTTATGCATCTCATTTTCTCGGACAGATTTTGGTTTGTGCATATACCATTTGTCAATGTGTTCATATTTTAATCTCTAGCACAATTCCCAATGGTTCACCTTTTCTACCCAGCCGTACCTACACTTGTATTCCTTTTGTGCCAGTTTGCTGTATTTGCTCATTATGTTATTAACTGTTTCATCTCTGTCACCACATAACCTACACTTGCTATTCTTCTGCATATTCTCAGTCTTTGCTTTGACATAATTGGTTCTGAAAACAAGAATTCTTCCTAGCTGTAGCTGTGTGAGTGCTACTGTATGGCTGCACTTCATGGACTCATAAAGATGCTGCATGCTGTCTTGAACAAATCTTGAAAGCAGCTCCCCCACAAAAAGCAACTGTACGGCCACTTACCTCTTATCACACAAACTATCCTAGTAAGATGAATAAGACATGTTGAGCACTTCTGGAGAAACAAGAACAGACTCATTAGTGATGTTCATATGTGGACATCTACACATGAGGACACCAGTGTAAGTTGGCCAGTAAAAACCTTCACCAATCTGCTCTGTGCAGATTCTGGATGCTGTGTAGAAGACCTGTCAAGAATGATGGCCAATCGGGACGGGTGGAGAGAGAGAGAGAGACAGAGAGAGAGAGAGATGGGAATTCGTGTTATTCAATGATTAAAAGAGGTCCAGTTGCTTTTTGGGGGTTTCCCCCATTTTTTATCCATGTCCACGTCATTTTGTGTGCAAATTCCATACTTGTTTTTCTTCACATTTTTGTTTTCTAGATTTTTTTTATTGTTGTGTTCCTGTTTGTCTTGCACCTATATAATTGTCCCAACCTTAATGCCCTTATGGCAAGCCCCAACCCCATTTTATCATATGGGTGCTAGAAGGCGGTGGCTGAGGGTCTACATGTCCTGGGTATGACGTTAAACTCTATCTGATGGTGAGGTTCCAGTTTTGGAGGTTTGGGGAATGTGGAGCACCCCTTCATCACCATTGTTCCCTGGTCCACTCTGACCCGCAGTGGTAGTACCTGTTAGGATCCCATCTATGGGTTAAATAGAAAAAATGTGTTCATAAAAAAAATGAGTATCCATAAAGAATGAAGTTATTTCAAAACTGTCAGCATTAAATGACCCACTTAGGTTGATATGCCGTAAAACAAAACAAACCAAACCCAACCTGTTTGTCCTTTAGTTAATTGCTGTTGTTGACTGTTGTAATCAGTATTTCTTTGCTCATTATTATTATTATTATCATTATTAGTAGCTCTCCAATTTTGTTTTAGAATTTGTCCCCACCCCCATTCACCAATTGAGTGAATGTGTGTGTGCGTGCGTGCGTGTGTGTGTGTGTCTCTCTCTCTCTCTCTCTCTCTCTCTCCACAGAGTTTTTAGAACTTTTATACCTAATGCGGTTTTTCAAAAATCCAGCTTATCCTTCATTTTCAATATTTCTTTTTACTTATTGACCCCCCCCTCTTCACTCTTTCCCTACCCCTGTCTGTCTTTGACTTTTTGGACCATATGACCTTTAAGCACCCCTTTTGCGATCTCGTATAGTAGTAGTAGTAGTAGTAGTAGTAGTAGTACAAATTTATATTTATTATGCATACAATAACCTATTTCCTCAGTAATTGCGAGAGTAATGATATCTTAATTGGTTGACAATTAAGATATTACTTTTGGTGGATTTATTCAGCATCCCACATAATTGCCAAGAATGAAACAAGGGAAATAACTCTAGCCTGCAAATTAACAGAACAGGAGTAAGAAGGCGGCACCAGGTTCTGTTAATTGAAACATAGTTTGTTTGCAGAATGGAAGTTGACAAGAGGAAGGGGAGGGGAGGCATCAGTTTGGGGGTGACTATTTTGATCGTGAATGACAAAGTTCTGTCGTCACTGCCATAAACAACTTTAGTTGAATTAATCAACAATTTGCTTTGTTTGGCAAAATCAAATGAAAATATCTCCAGAATTTTCCATAGACCACAAATGATTCCAATTGCTGTTTTTTTCTGTTGAATATTGACCCCCTGTCCCCCCCACCTCTCTCACACACACACACACACACACACACACACACAGTGATGCTGATAGCTTTTTGATTTAGTGCGTCCTGGGATATACATATTTAGATGGGTCCCAACTAAAGTTTCTTAATAGATTGTGGGGTTTTTATTTATGATCTAGGGAAACAACTAAAACTCCTTGTAACCATAACTGTGTAATTCGTTTCTAAGAAACTATTGAAATGTATTTACAGTTAGCTTGAAATGGTGAGGGAAGAAAAAAGAAAAACACTGGGGGACACATGGATATGATTTTAATGCGTCTTTTTAAAAAAATTTTTTGAGCATCATGGACGCATACCTATCAGCATCTCTGCACAGATATATATATATATATATATATATATATATATATATAAAGAAAAAATAAAAGGAAAAACAATGGTATAGATTGTGCTGACAAGCGCCTGTTTCGACTTTATGATGTTTATACTATGTAATCCAAATGAAATTATTTTTTTAAAATAAAAAAATAAAAACAATAGCAGGAGGCATTGTATGAACCATTCTTCTTTCTCAGAGCACAATTATATGCCACCCTGTCGGCTGGGGCGTTAGAATGCACCGACTGCAACTCTGCAGAGGGGTAAGACTCCCCCAATGGGGCCACCTGTTGGCCGTGGGTGGCGACCCGTGATGCTTAAGGATAGAACCCAGGTGGATGAGCAGTTCATGACTTGCAATACTCCACTTTGGCCCTATCTTGGGCTAGACGGGCGGTCGGAGAGGCCCTCTCCGATCAATCGGCTGGTCGCGTCAAGCCCTAGCAGCTATATCATTTTCCCTATTGCCCTTATGGCAAGCCACAACCCCTTTTTATCATATGGGTGCTAGAAGGCAGTGACTGAGGGTCTACATGTCCTGGGAATGACGTTAAACTCTATCTGATGGTGAGGTTCCAGTTTTGGAGGTTTGGGGAATGTGGAGCACCCCTTCATCACCATTGCTCCCTGGTCCACTCTGACCCGGAGTGGTAGTACCTATTAGGGTCCCATCTATGGATTAAATAGAAAAACATGAGTTTATAAACAAAATTGTATTATCCATTAAGAATTAATTTATTTCAAAACTTTATCGGCATTAAATGACCCACTGAGGTTGATATGCCGTAAAACGAAACAAACCAAAACAAACCAAAACAGTTATATGAATAATGTTGATAATAAATATTGATAATAATTATTATTGTTGATAATAATTCCATTTTCGAATACTCACATATTTATATAAATATAAGTAAAGTTGGCAGAGTAGCCTATTGTCAGTATTAGCCAGACAGTGAGGGAGTCTATCCCCTTTTCGCTAGCACTAGACCAGGGAGACTTTTGTACTGAGGTAGAGTGCCACACCTACCATAAGCTACTCACTTAACTGCACAGAACAGATTACTCAAGCTGTGCTACTCATACGCTAAGTTGGCGGAGACTGGAATTGAACCCAAAACCTTATGGTCCTAAGCGGATTGTTGGTGCTACAAAACTGAATTGGAAAAACATATCGTACAATTACAACATCAGCTTCAATAACAAAAGATTTTCCGACAGTACCACTTTATTAAAACATGTATGTCATATAAAAGACATAACGGCCAAAAAACTCCCATATAAAATGTGATAACGGAAAAAAATCCAAGCTTATAAAGGAAGTGAAATAATACACATTTTGTCTAGAAGAAAAATACTGGTAAAAATTTTCTAAACAAAAGAAGCAAATTAGTTTTAAGTGTAGACATATTAACAACTTTTCTCTGGTCTCATCTCAACCTGACCTTAATTAATCCCATATTTATACATCCTCTGCCAGAGGAGAAAAAAGGTTTGGTTTTTCTTTCATTTGTATATTATATATTCGTTATTGTATTTGTTATACATTCTTTTTTATTTTCTTTCATTTGTATGTTAAATATTATTCAAGTAATGTCTCACAAAGAAGAAACACCATGTGAACACACCTCAAGGTATACAACATTTGACAGGTTACTTTTTATTTTACTCCCACCTGAAGATTGGGTGTAACACATATGAACTTGTGTATGGAAATAAAGTATTCATAATTTTACTTTTTCACCCCAATAACCTACAGCTGAATCTATTTTCATCAAATTCTCTATTTTCACATAGCGCTTAATCATCTGGTACTCATTCACAATCTCGAAATTTCTATTTTCACATAGCACTAATATTTTCACCATAATTCCCCTTATTTCACATAGCACTAATATTTTCACATAATTTTCTATTTTCAACACTAGCCACATAATAATTTTCACATAATTCTATTGTTCACCACAGCTCAGCGCACTACTAATATTCAAATCATATATGTCACCACTCCTCATTCTCATATATTTTCCACAATAGCACTAATATATTTATAACAAACAATTCTATTTTCACATAGCACTAATATTTTCACATAATTCTATTTCACATAGCACTAATATTTTCACATAATTCTATTTTTCACATAGCCACTAATATTATCTCTCTCTT
>CM042141.1:111565310-111574320 GCA_023376005.1 Doryteuthis pealeii | reverse complement strand
ACAGTCCGAACCAAGAAATTACCCTGAAAAGAAGCCGGAGTAACTGCCCGAAACGTGCTACAATAACAATTGAAGATGGGACAATATCCAAATTAATACTAATAATACTTTTCTTCTTTAATTTTTTTTTTTTTTTTTTTTTTTTTCTCTCTCTATTTGAATTAAAAATTAATGGCATGTGGTAACTGGTGCATCACTGTATGTGTTGTAACAAGCGTCAAGCAAACGTTCAGATATTTACTCTGGATTTTTGACTACATAACAAACTTATGCATCTTGATAATTCTTATGTAGTGATGCTGGATAGCTTTTTAATTTAGTGCATCCTGGAACACGTATTTGATTTGAATGAGTCCCCGGAAATTTGATGTGTCCCTACTAATTCTTAATAAATTGTAGAGTTTTTATCTATGAAACAACTAAAGCTGTCTAAACCCACCTTGTACCTATACAGTGTAATTCGTTTCCAAGAAAATATGAAATTTAGTTACAGTTAGCTGGAAATGGTGGGGAAGAAAAAAACACTGGGACGCATTAATACAATTCTTCTGCGTCCTTTTAGATTTTTTATGTGTCAGTGACGCAGGACACATACCTATCACCATCTTCGCTTAAGTCAGTTTTCTGTATAAACTGCATACGTGTTCCTTTACCCTAGTATTTATGGTATATATTTTGTCCTTTAGATTTTGTCAAAAATCAAGTTATTATTAACTGCTCCTAATGCTACCCAACCCACCCCACCCCTTTTGCTTCACCCCCACCCCCTTTTTTTACTTCACCGCCCCCTTTCTACTGCCCACTTTGGAACCACTTCTCTAATCTAATCCTAACTGAAGGTTTTTTTCTGTATAGAAGATGACTAATATTTTTTTTTTCTTTCTTTTTTCTTCAGGTTAGTCCGCCTTCCTATGCCGTTTTCCAATCGAAGATGCCAACCAAGTGTTTGAAGATCTTACACTCGCCAGGATTACGGGCGAGCGGGTGCTGAGATTGGGCAACACAACTGTGGACAATTAAACAGAAAAAACATCTCAACAATTAAAAAGCAGCTGTATACTGTCTTTGTCTTTCTCTATGCAAAACAAATGTTTCATGACAATAATGGCTGTGAACTTGAGAAATTTCAACAAAAAAATGAAGAAAAAAAAAAAGTCTGTGGTCCACATTTGCACTGATTGACCTTTGTTTGAGGTCTGAAATTAAAATTTCCATTTTTTTTTAAAATGGAGGAAGGCTTCATCAAAAAATAAAATAAATGAACTACTACTACTTCTACTACGACAACAACAATAAGACAATGCCAAAAGTAAAGCTGGATTACTTCTGTCACTTACAGTTTCTATCATTATTATTATTATGTGTAGTTTCTAAGTTGCAGTAGTTGAGTAAAAGTAACCAAAAATGGATCAGTTTGGTCTGTCCGCGCCCTGGCTAAGTAGCGCATCTATCAGAGCAGCCATTAAGAAAATTTGGTTTAATCCGAATCCGTTCTTGGTAGATGTGTGTTTGTGTGTGCATATTTGTATTTTTTTTTTTTCTCTTTCTTCAGAAAGAAATAGAAGTAATATTACAGACGCACCTTGCACCGCGTGTACCATTATATGCGCGTTAATCCAAGTACCGGTTTCTTTAGTAAAGCTGCTATGACCCTGATTTGGTGGTTGTCCGAAAGGAAAAGATGAACAAGTGAAGAATGCCTTTTTTTTTTCTTCTTCTTCTTCAAACAAGTAGACAAGATAAAAAGGTGGCATAGGTACAGGAAAAACTTTTTCTTTTTCTTTTTTCTTTTTTTTTTTTTTCTAAATTTTACCCAAAGCCACGTAAAAAGGATGAGAGAAAAAAAAAATTGCACATGTGATACCCGTTGCAATATTTTGCAGTGCAAAATAAATAACAATAAACTGTGATTTTTTTTTTTTTTCAGTTTTTTTTTTTTTTTTTTTTTTTTTTACACCAAAGGAACTTTCTCAGAGAGGAGAGTAAAAACCTTTACCCAACAAACTTGGGTACCAAACTTATTTGAAACATCTTCAAAAATTTGCCATGTTGACTCAGGTCTGATGAATACAAGAAAATGTTATGGCAAATGGATATCAATACTGAATAGCACTTGGCCATTTATTTCAACATAAATGTTATTTATTTTTTATGCCAATTATATGAATTTAATTTGTGCAATGCTCTCAGGATAACCATGAACATCTCCATTTGAAGCCAAATAGTCATTAAAAATCTTGTATTCTTAAAGATGTTCCAAATCTGGCCAATGTTAATCTTGAAGCTATTGAAGGCCACTGACATCATCTCTCTCTCTGTCTCTTGTTGTTAACTTACATCTAATTAAAAGTAATAACTATTCTATATGAAATGAAGCAAAAATAGACAAATAGATGAAAAATAGAAATCTTAGAAATCTAGTGTAAATACTAAAAAGAGGAGGTGGTTTCTAAAATATTCTATTTTGTATGTATCTAACCAATTGTCTGGTTGGACTTTTTTTTTTTTTTTTTTTTTTAATACTCTTCGCGTTTATATATTGTCTTTTAGCTTCAAAAACCTGGCTGTGATGCACAAGGCATCCTAGGAAATCTATTAATTTTTTTTTTTTTTTTTTTTTAAATTGCACTGCACTATAAAAATAATGTCGCCCCCCCACCCCACCCCCAGAAAGTTAGTTTTTTTTTTTTTTGGTGTTCTGTGATGAAGTATCTTTAAGAACTTAGTTTTTCCCAATTCTCCTCACTCTAATTAAAAAAAGAAAAACTTGGTTTCTTTTCTTTTTCTCTTTTTTTCTCTCTCTCTCTAACATGGCTGAGAGCTACTAATTAATAGAAAGTACCTTTTTCTCTAATAGGACAATTTTTTTTTCTTCCTTTCATTTTAACTATTGATTAGTGTATTGACCCATTCAATTTACATTGGTCAATTAACAGAATGGACATGCTAAAAGACTAAACTGCTATTTGTGAATACACACCAATTATTATTGTACAATTTATTTGTAGATATTGCCAGAAAGTTTTCTTAAAATTTTTTATTTATATAAAAAACAAACTGTGTATTAAAAAAATAACAAAACAATTTCAGAAAAATAAACTTATTTTTTGTATAATATTTCTTGCTTTCATTTGTGTTTTATTTCATTTTTGTTATTTTTTTTTTTTTACCTTCCTCTCATTGTCACCCCTTTCATGTTACAAGGAATTGATACTGTTGGTGGAATCAGGTTTGGAAAATTAAAGGAACATAGCGGGAATGGTACTTGGTCAACTCACCATTTGATTAAGAATGGCGTTCACCTCTCTTAAGCACAACTTGGGGGGTGGGGAGTCCTTGTGGCGTAATGGCTAATGTCTTCAACTGCAACATTATACTAAGCAAGTTTGAACTACAGTAATGCTATTACATTCACTTTCAGACTAATACCCTTGGTAAAGGTATGAACCCTTCATTTCATTAAATATTACTATTACTGTTCATCTGCAAGGATGTCTTTAACTTTCAAGGTTTATTTAATGTCAATGAGATTAAATAAACAAACCAAATTTAAAACTTCAGGATAAATTATTTTGAAGATGATTATAAAAAAAGAATTTTTTGTTTTTACTGTTGACCTCATCTTTAACATATATATATATATATATATATATATGTATATATACACACAGAGATGCTGATAGGGACACGTCTTGTGTCCCTGACACACAAAGATCTAAAAGGACGCAGTAAAATCAGATCCATGCATCCCAGTGTTTTTCATTTTTCTTCCCTCACCATTTCAAGCTAACTGTAAATACATTTCAATAGTTTCTTAGAAACGAATTACACAGGATAGGTTACAAGGTAGGAGTTAGACGGCTTTAATTGGGACCCATCAAATTTCATGGAGACTCATTCAAACCAAATATGTGCGTCCTAGGACACACTAAATCAAAAAGCTATCGGCATAACTGTTGTTTTATATATATATGATGCGTTTTGGCCATTATACTCTCCAGCCATCTTTGGTGTCCCTTGTCTATCTGAACATAGCAATGATTCAACTTGGAAATCATTTTGAATACTTGACTGTTGAGCAAACAAGGTGTCGAAGAACTTATAAGACCTCATTCAAATAATGATGTCATGTTTTTACACTTCCATCATCAGTTGATCATTTTTTTAAAATGTACCACTTGTTCTCCTACAAGGATGGCTTTGGCATTGAAATAACCCATGAAGGTTGATATGCCATTAACAAAACAAAGAAAAGTAAACTTCAGCTAAGACTGTTGTAGCACCTGAAATAATTTGCATGAATTGCAAAACCAAACTTTTTGTTTTTTGTTATAATCATTTTTCTGGAGGCATGTGATGTAAAGGTTATTATCAGAGGAAATGGACTTGGCTACCCAAGTTCAAATCCTTGACGAGGTTGTTTATAATGAGATATAAAACAGAATAAAAATGAATGACTTAAGTTTCATGCTTTTGATCCTCAGATGAGTCAATATTCAAAATGTTTTACTTTTAAAAGAAGCTGAAAAGTCAGATTTGTTGAATACTAACCCAAATGAAGATTGAAAGCATAAAACTCCGAGTCATGAGTTTTTACATTTTATTTTATACTTGAAATATATTGTAGTATTACTCTGCATTGAGCACTGTAAAGATTCTACAGATTAAAAATGCTTTTAGCATTGAATTCTAGTCCTAATTGGTTTGTGTGTGTGTTTATTATTATATATATATATAATATTATAAAAAATGGATAAAAAAACCTACTCGAGTTTCACCATAAGGATCTTCAGGATTAAATCCCCTGAATTAATCGAGGTACCGATTAATTGCAGCCGATTGCACGTGTGTTCACTGAATATTCAGTGAACAGACGTTTAATCGGTACCTCAATTAATTAAGCGGATTTAACCCTGAAGATCCTTATGGTGAAACTCGAGTAGGTTTCTTTTATATCCATTTTTTTATAATAAATTTGCTCTACTCCGTATTGAGCACTTTTGTTATATCGCTGACTTAACCCCTGAATTTTGCACCTTCAATGATCCTGCCCATTTTCACCGGTAAGCAACCTTTATCTTTAGAATATATATATATATATTGAAGTTTTAAATATATTAGAAAGACTAAAGAAATTAAATAAGAAACGCATATAAAATTACATTACACTAATTCTAATTATATTTTAATTTATTTCTGTATAAAATCATTCATACGATTGATTTGAATATGTTGGAGAATAAAACAAAAATATTAGATCTATAACTCAAAGTAATTATTTATCAAACCTGCTTTTGTTAAAACCAGTATGCAAATTATCCATACCATATACTATGTAAAGCTTTATTTCTTAGTGATATATAAGACACATTGCAAGATTTTAAACACACTAATAACATGGGCTGTTTTGAGACAAATCTAATTCCAATTTTCATAGAGGTATCATTAATAAAGTAAGATTTCTGTGTATTAATAATGATTTTGACTGTGTGTGTGTGTGTGTGTGTGTATATATATATATATATATATATATATAAAATAATTTAAATACTCAGTAATAAACTTACGCAATTCCCGCAGATATTGTGACGTAACCAGTGATGTAGTTTCAGTTACAGACAGATAATCACTGAATCTGTTGGCTTCCAGATAAATAGCCAACAGACATTACCCGAAAAATAAACGCACACGTTAATATATGCTAAAATTTTAATTTCAATTTCTGCTATAAGATTCCTTTCAGACTAATACCTATGGGAAAGGCATGAACTTCCTCATCCCCCAGCTATGTTAAATAGTCCCACCATTTTTCTTCTACAAGGATGACATTGGCATTAAATAACCCATGAAAGTTGGAATACTATTAAATAAAGTAACCAAACCTAAAATTTTAATAGTTTCATATTTATTTTAGAATAAGAATGATTTTTTTTTATAAGAATTTAAATGTTTTACATAAATTAAAAACAATTAACTGAAATAATAGATTAAAAGACTAATCTTTAATTAAACAAAAACCAAAAATAAACATTAATTTCTACATTAAATGATTTTTTAGAAATTCTTGAAATGCAGTCTCTTTTTCCCTCCAAATCTTATTATAATGGAGATTGTGTATTTTTCAGTCTGTAACCAAAACTATATCACTACTCAAGTCACAATTCCCTTAGTTATTTACGTCACATTCTTCATGGTTTTATTTTCATTTAAACCTCAATTATCAATAAAATTGTTACAACTTATTTATGCTGTTGACCATATCTACATACTAGATATTTACCACAAACCCACATGTACAGGTTAGGCACAAAGCCCTATTAGTGTGGGACCACCCATTGATCCCGTCGGCTTTCCCCCTCAAGGGGGTGCCTCAGGCACTGGGCAATAAACCCAGCCCTTCCCCTTTAAATCAAGGGAGTAGGTGTTGCTGTGGGGATGGCCCCCTGGGATCAACGATGTTAACTTGTAAGGTCCAGCAACCGAAGCTCACTGGACCTCCGGTCGAAACCGGGTTTGATATGTTGGACATATCTACAGGTATTTGCCTCATCCCTCTAATGAGGGCCTGACACAAGGGAATTTTTATGTGGGCCCACCCACAAGCCGAGGCTCATGGATGGTAGGTGGAAAAAATTGCGTCGATCCCCCTTTAATGGGGGGCGCCTCAGGCGCTGGGCAATAAACCCAGCCCTGCCCCTTTAAATCAAGGAGCAGGTATTGCCTGTGGGGATAGCCTCCTGGGATTGACGCTATTAACTTGTAAAGATCCAGGAGCCGAAGCCACTGGATCCCCACCACGAGGGGTGGGCTTATCTACATGCTAATAACATGCAATTGTATTTATATATATAACAAAATAGTGGTTTACAGTGTAAACAGGAAGGCTAATTTGCATATTGATATTAAAATTTTGATTTTAATAAATATATGCTTAGTATTATTGATTTCTAATTGTTTAGTTTTATCTTAATGAATGAAGTCTATTAGCCAATTGGGTATTAGCACAAATACCCAATTGGATAATAGACTTAGTTTTTGAAATTTGTCTTAACAGTTAATTTCCAGTTCAAGGAAATATATAAAAAAATGTCTGCCATAATTAGAAAAAAAAGTGAACATTTTCAAGAAAGAAAAAAAAAACGATAAAAATACGCCGTTTTGACAGATACAGATTTTAATTCCTAAAATTCTTCCGTTTTAAAGACTCGTTCTAGATTTAAACTTTGCTCCCAAAGAGAAAACTTTATGACTTAACAAAATGCTAAGTTCAGTTTTTTTTTTACCAGCTCTATGAAGCAGCTATTATCCCATGATCCATTTATAATGACTAGCAGGACCTGTGGATATACCACAGTATGATAATTTGATTATTACAACGTTTTATATGTTTACTTAATAAATATTGATAATAGTTCATTTGGTTTATTAAGTTTTGAAATAAATCAATTCTTAATGGATAATACAATTTTTTTATAAATACATTTTTCTATTTGACCCATAGATGGAACCCTAACAGTTACTACCACTTCGGGTCAGAGTAGACCAGGGAGCAATGGTGATGAAGGGGTGCTCCACATTCCCCAAACCTCCAAAACTGGAACCTCACCATCATATGGAGTTTAACGTCATTCCCAGCACATGTAGACCCGCAGCCACCGCCTTCTAGCATCCATATGATAAAAAGGGGTGGGGCTTGCCATAAGGGCAATAGGGTTGGGAAAATCATATAGGTGCTAGGCTAAATAGTTCAGTATGTACAAAGTATACCTATCTTGATTTAACCCCCTCTCACACTTTCTTAAAAGTGGTGTTGTAAAATATCTACATTCATTTGCCGATAAAAAAAAGTGACAAAAACACAACTCGGAAAATAGTTGGGTCGGAAATTTGACTGACGCTGCTGGCTCACTAAAACATAGCGTAAATTAGGGCAGGAGGCCAGAATGACATGAGATCAAAATTACCAAAATATATTCCGTGATTCACAACATCAATATTACAAATAAAACAGATATATAAAACATATATGTATTTTACGTTGGACATTTAAGCGACGTAAGACCATTTAGAATGTTTGATTTTTTAAATTTGGTGAAATAAAATGGGACAGTACAGAATGCACCGACTGCACCTCTGCAGAGGCGTAAGACTCCTCCAATGTGACCCAACTGTTGGCCGTATGTGGCGACCCATGATGCTTAAGGATAGAACCCAGGTGGTTGAGCAGTCCATGACATGCAATATTCCACTTTGGTCCTTACTTGGGCTAGACGGTCGGTCGGTGAGGCCCCCTCCGATCAATCGGCTGCTCACGTCAAGCCCTAGCACCTATATGATTGTCCCAATCCTATTGCCCTTATGGCAAGCTCCAACCCTTTTTATCATATGGATGCTAGAAGGCAGTGGCTGAGGGTCTTCATGTCCTGTGAATAACGTTAAACTCTCTCTCTGATGGTGAGGCTCCAGTTTTGAAGGTTTGGGGAATTTGGAGCACCCCTTCATCACCATTGCTCCCAGGTCCACTCTAATCCGGAGTTATGGTCCCATCTATGGGTTAAATAGAAAAACATGAGTTTATAAACAAAATTGATTATCCATTAAGAATGAATTTATTTCAAAACTTTGTCGGCATTAAATGACCCACTGAGGTTGATATGCCGTAAAATAAACCAAACCAAACCAAACCAAATCCAGTGCCAAAGTCTAAACTAGACGAATAGCAATGAAATGATGTCAACTCTTTCACAAGGTCATAGACGCTGAAAGTTCAGTTTTGATTTAGGTGTCGTTTTTGTTGGCCATATCTTGTAGCGGCGAATAATGTGGCCGGCGATTTCCTGCTATTTTCTCTAAATGTCGGTCGTTGTTCTGATTTCGAAAGGTCACCATTAGGGGGGATAAAAACAAAACAAATTTGAAATTGGTCTCTAAGCTTCATTTGTGCCAAGAGAATCCGGAGTTTCAGTCGATTCTGTGTCCCAGTTACGGCATACAGGGCATCGGCTGCATC
>CM042141.1:111550310-111562810 GCA_023376005.1 Doryteuthis pealeii | reverse complement strand
TTTATGGGATGGCAAGTAGTTTAAATGTTTTAGGTTATAAAGGTAGCTTGTTATTCCTGGTGCATGTTCCTAGAGTTTGCTTTTAACCCCCTCTTATTTGGTGGTCGCACTGAAAAGGAATTCAAGGAAAGAAAAAGGAAGAGACAAAGACAAAAAGGTAGTTTTATGATTTTGGCTTTATTCACGGGTCATAGCCACCATGTGGCAAGGAAGTTTCTCCCTGGTAGTGTCTTGTCTGAGTTAAGGCCTAAGTCAGAATGGCCGAGAGATTCTCTTGGGGGTCAGAAGTGCGTCCTTTGTCCGCACATGCTCGGAGAGTTCTTCCGGTGAAGGCTCATGGGAGTTTGATAGAATTTTATTTGAATTTTATTTAAATTTTAAAAAAATCCACACAAGTTAATTTGTCATTGAATTGTTTTTTCATATCCACCCGAAGATATTTGATACTTATACCCGACTTATACCACAAAGTACCGGGATTGTTCTATCACAACTAAAAGATATTAGCTGCGAGCTGTGGTTTCAAAACCGCAAAAATACAAAGACAACTTACACACATCGAAACCATAGCTTGTCACCTGCTACAATATATATGTACATTCAAAAATATTCTGAACACTTTGAAAAAAAAAAAGAAAAAAAAAGAAAAAAGAAAAGATAGAATGATTTTATGGTTCCAATCTATTATCAATATTAACTTTTGGGGGATACTCGGGGTGTGTGGCCTAAAGTCGGTATCAGCCGGACAGCAAGGGAGTCTATCCCCTTTTCACTAGCGCTAGACCAAGGAGATTGTTTTTAGCGTCTGAGGTGGAGTGTCACACCTACCATCAGCTCCTCACTTTACCGCACAGATCCCTGTGCTACTCATACGCTGAGTTGGCGAGGGCCGGTATCGAACCAGGAACCTTGTGATTCCTAGTCTATCGACTGAGCTAAACCGGCTATAAAATGTGCTACCTTTAAATTTTGTACACTATTACAGAAATATGGGGTGTAATGGTTAGTAAGTGAGTCTCGCAGATCCATTACTACTGAATAGCGTGTTCGATCCTCGCCGGATGACCCATACTTACAATCTTGTGTCACATCCTACATGTGGCGAACAGATTGGAATATTCAACGAAGATCGCCATCAGCAAGCTAATCTCGCTGATTCTCTTCTACTGAATAGCGAGTTCGGTCCTCGATACCCCATAATTGCGACCTTGCATCATAACCTAGCCGAGGCGAACGGGTTGGGTAAATACCTACTGCTAATCCTTCAGGGCATCCCATCGTCGTGTAATGGTTAGTAAGTAAGTCTCGCAGATCCATTACTTCTGAATAGCAAGTTCGAACCTCGCTGGATGTCCCATACTTGCTAACTTGTGTCATATCCTATCCGTGGCGAACGGATTAGGGCATTCAGCGAGGACTGAACTCGCTATTCAGTAGTAATTGATCTACAGGACTAGCTTGCTAAACATTACACCACTACGTCTCTTTATATCCAAACCATTCGCCATCAGCAGGCTCGTCTTGCAGATTCACTACTGCTGAATAGTGAGTTCGATCCTCGCAGGATGCCTCATACTTGCGACCTTGTGTCACATCCTACTCGTGGCGAACGTGTTGGGTAAATGCCTACTGCTAATCTTTTAGTAGTTTTAAATATTTACTTGTTAACCATCATGATGTTGTAATTATGAAGGACCTAGCTAGAAATTCTGCGACCACATGGAAAAACGTTTCTGCTTGATGAGGTCCCCAAACATTTAGTGAAATTTACTGTATAATTTCAGTAGAAAAGTAGTAGCTAAACTACTGTTTATAAAGTTGTTGAATCCAATTTCAATTATGGGCCAAGGGAAGTGTAAAATAGCCCCTACCCCACTCGAATCTGTAATAGATATTAAGAACAGACTGAGAAGGATGGCCTGGAAATATTCCATTTTATGTAAGAAAACTTTTTAAAAAAAACTCTAACCTGTAAAGTCAGTGAATAAAAAAGTTAATCCATGTAAGAATAAACAAATACAAGTATGTCCATTCAAAAATATTCTGAACACTTTAAAAATATATATATAAAAAATTTTAAGAAAAGAAAGAAAAGAAAACATTGATTCTTATTACACTGCAAGAAAGACATTTTTAGACTGAGTTATGTAACTGTGAATCAACTGCTACTTCTTCATATTACTTCCCTCTATTCTCAGCTTCAAACTCAGTTGTACCGCTACTCCTCCTGCTACGGCTCTTATAATGTAACGTTGATATATCAATTTCTGAGAGGCGAGTAAACAACGCAGCTTTTCTATTGGCTGCTTTGTATGTTACATCAAGGCCTCACCAGCTCTCAGCGTTTATCACATCTCGGAGTCTCTGTGTGTGTGTGTGTGTGTGTGTGCTGAAGACTGCACAGCGGCCAATGCACTGATGGGATATATTCCGTTCCGTTCTTTGATTCAAATACATAGCACAGGGTTTTGGCGTCTCATCGTCCCGCGAAAGTTAGCAAGCTCGTTTCGTAGATCCATTACAACTGAATAAGCGTGTTCATTCCTCGCTGGATGCCCTATACTTGCGACTTTGTGTCACATCCTACTCATAGCGAACGGCTTGGGTAAAAAGGGCGTCCCATCGTGATGTCATGGTTAATAGTTAGTCTCGCAGATCTATTACTACTGAATATCGAGTTAGATCCTCCCCAGATCTTGCGAGTGTTACATCCTACCCGTGGCGAACGGGTTGGGTCAATAAATAAAGGTTAGCAACATAGTCTCACAGATACATTACTACTGAATTGCGAGTTTAATCCTCACTGGATGGCCTATACTTGCGACCTTGTATCACAACCTACCCGTGGGCAACGGGTGGGATAAACAGAGCGTCCCGTCGTGGTATAATGGTTAGAAAGCTAGTCTCGCTGATCGATTACTACTGAATATCGATTTTGATTCTCGCTGTGTCCCATCTAACCCATGGTGAAGGGGTTTAGTAAATAAATAGGGTGTCCCATTGTAGTGTAATGGTTAGAAAGCTAGTCATGCAGATCCATTACTACTGAATAGCGAGTTCGATCTCTCGCTGGATGCCCCATTCTTTCGACCTTTTGTCACATCCAACCCGTGGTGAATGGGTTGTGTAAATACCTACTTGGCACAGGGTCTGCGTTATATCAACTCATAAAAGGTAGAATACCTTAATGGTCGATATATATATATATATATATATATATATATATATATATATATATATAATATATATATATATATGTGTGTGTGTGGGGGGGGTGAAATAAAAGGAAATTAATCCGACAGTGTGAATTTGATATATTGAAAAAACAAATGATATTTCAAATGCTTCGGATCATCAGGAGAGAATGTGCACTGTTTCGGGGCCTTCCTCTCAACGGTTTTAACTGCACATCGCTCCCCTCACTGTTGTGGGGTCCCTCGGAATATCTGTATCGACCGTATGTAATAGATCGGTCTTCAACAAGAACGGGATGAAATGACCGTTAGAAGAAGAATGCGCAAACAGAACGCTGTTAGTCAAAGTTGGAATTTTTCAAAAATGCGTTATCTGTATAAAAAATAAAATGAATTTTATTTAAAAATAAATTGAATTTTATTTTTAATTTTAAAAATCAGAAGCATTACAGTTTATAATAAGACTCAAAAGAGCCTGATGTAAAATTGTTTACTAACACCACAAACTTTCTGGAACCTTACATCTTTTTCAGTTGTGCTGTGGACTTATTGGTTACTTATTTAATAGTTGGAATGTATTATGAATAATTTTGATACTTAATATACACTTTTTATACAATTATACACTTTTTTAAACAATTTTACATCAGGCTCTTTTGAGTCTTAACTGTAACCTTTATCAATTAATAGAATAGATTAATAAATTTTTGGCAAAATATAAAATTGTTTCCTTTTGCACCAAAGAAGTGGCTTTTGACGTCTCATGATTTTGAATGTACATCAATATAAAGTTACTAAAAGCAAAGAAGAGGAAAGATTTGATTGGTTGGTGTCAACCCTTGGTGGGTTATTTTATGCCGAAGACGTTTTGTTTTATTCATTTTTTTTTAGGTATTCAATATTTTAAATCTCATTTTTTTAAACACATTCTTTAAAAATAATTTAGTGATCTATTTAACCTATAAGTAAAGTCGTCGGGGCGGCCTAATGTCGGTATCAGCCATGCAGCGAGGGAGTCTATCCCCTTTTCACTAGCGCTAGACCAAGGAGATCATTTTAGCCTCTGAGGTGGAGCACCACACCTACCATCAGCTCCTTTACCACACAGATCCCTGTGCTACTCATACGCTTGGCGAGGGCGGGTATCGAACTAGGAACCTTGTGGTTTCTAGCCAAACACTCTACCGACTGAGCTAAGTGGACCTGGGATTAATGGTAATGAAGGGATACTCCACAATACCCTGAGCTCCAGAATTGGAAAATCATCACTAGATACAGTTTAAAATCATACCCATGACACTAAAACCATCAGCCACTAGCTTCTAGCACATATATGATAAAAACGGTTGGGGTTTTGCCATAAGAGCAATAAGGTCGGGACAGTCATAGGTGCTAGGGCTTGACCTGACCAGCCGATTGATTGGATGGGCATCACCCACCGCTCGAAGGCAATCTCAAAACGTCCTTCGGGGCGGGTGTCCAGTGAGCTTCGGCCGCTGGACAGGTGAGTTGTGTTAAATTAATAGCGTCGACCCCAGGGGGCTGTCCCCCAGGCAATACCTGCCCCCTTGACTTAAAAGGGTAGGGCTGGGTTTATTGCCCAGCGCCTGAGGCGCCCCCTTGAGGGGGAATGCCGAAGGGATCGACGCAATTTTTGTTCTCTCCCACCCATTTGCTTCGGCTTGTGGGTGGGTCCACATTAAAACGAGGCCTTGTGCCCAGTCCATACAGTTGGGGTATGAGACAAATAAAATCACCCACCGCTCGTCTAGTCTAAGTAAGGGCCAAAGTGATGTGTTGCATGTAGAATACATAGACTACACCACTGCAGAGGGGTAAAATCTCCCAATGGGACCACCTGCTGGCCGTGAGTAGCAATCTGTGACTGCTCAGACACCAGGATTCCGTCCGTAAGCATCCAAGGTTGCTATCAACGAACAACAGGTGGCCCTATTTCGCTCCTCTGCAGAAGTGTAGTCGGCGTATTCTACAATCTCAGCCGACAAGACAAGGAAAGATTTGAGAACAAATGACAATGTTCTTTTTGACGCAATGTGCATCGTGATAAAAAAATTTGACATAAACTTTTGTTTAACTAAGTAAGACACAAGCACAAATTGTTATTCAATTTACCAACAACCGTTGCAGAGTTCCTGGTGCCGTACCAATATTAGTAAAAGACTACTATGTAATTCGATACTCGAAATCTAATCTTTGTAGGAATTCACAGACACTGACTATTAGCACCTGAAGCAGACTTACTACAGTTAACCTATGCCTCACACACACACACACACACACACACACACACACACACACATATATATATATATATATATATATATATATATAGCATAAATCAACGTATAACTAGAATCCAAGGCCTAGGCAATTGTATTTCTTGTAAAATTAGGCAGGTATTGTCAACAGCACGTAGTATACAATGTAAATTACAAAATAGTCTACAACTATTTGAAGCCATCATTATATAAAAACAAACTACATTCAATGAAATATATTTAAGCACCCGTCGTGTAATGGTTTTCGCCGTGGAAAATGGACACGGCGATACGAGTTCAAATCCTGGACGAAGCTGGTAGCATTTCCTATAGCGCTAATACCCCAGGGAAATGTATGCATCTAACTATTCTACATCTAGCTATGGAAAAATAGTCGAGCAGACTGGGTTCTTTAGCCTTGGTATGGCAACAAGTCCATGAGAAGGAAAATTCTGAAAAGTCTGAATTCAATGGGTCAAATAGATCTATTTAGAAATAATTCGTATCCGATAAGGACGTGTGCAAAATTTAAAAAATTAGAAAAAAATATTCTAAAGGAACTACTATATAAAAAATGAAATATAAACGTAGATGGAACGTGATTCCCTAACGTCTAGGCATAAAACAACCATTGATGGGTTGACATGCCGTTATAATCAATCAATCAATCAATCAATCCAAAAACAATGATATTTCAATTTTAACCGGAGTTAGCTTGAGGGGAGTTAATTTGTGTTGTATAATGTATATACACTTCTGACATAGTCGGGTATAGAATAGAGACAGAGAAACAGAGATATATTAGATTAGAGATGGTGGTCTTACTTGGTACTCTGCTGGTTACTTGCTTCTCTTCTTCTTCTTCTTCTTCTTCTTCTTCTTCTTCTTCTTCTTCTTCTATCTTGTCGGCCGTCATGTTATCTAGTTGACGTCTATCTGCTGGGGGTTGATTTTCTTCCTTGCTAATTCATCTTCTGGGTTGGGCTAAGCTGGTCATTGTCTTAATAATTTACAAATACAACAAGACCTTGTTTTCACTTGATCAAGTTTTATTTCCTTCTAGCCCATATTGGTTCCATTCCGCCGTAGGGATGAGATGACCCCGGCGAGATGACAATTCTCACGTGTCTGTCATGGCGCGTTTTCAAGGGATCAAAAGGTTATAACCGTCACCGGTAATTTTCCATAGACTCCCTTGATTCCAAATCAACAGACCCTAATTCAAATATTCCTATCTACAGTCTGTCGCAATTCATGAGCTCTCATGAATTGTAACATTTGGATAAGTCAAAGGAAAAAGACCCTGCTAGCCAGACTCCAAGTCTGGAATTTCAATGGATCTTTGATTTGTCCAATTAACTGGCTGTAATTAGAGATGCAATAAAAATCCAGTACCGTAGAATTGACTTTGGGGTACCTCAGTTTGGTTGGGTCAAGTGAGTGCTGATGTGGGGCTAATACCCACTAATTATTATGATATTAAAAAAATTTAAAAAAACAAAAACAAACAAACTAAAAAAACAACAAACAAAAAAACAACAAACAAAAAAACAACAAACAAACAACGAATTAGCGATTGAGAACAATTTATTGAATTCATAAATTACATACATTGACGGCGTAAGTATATAGTAAGAAGTTTATTGAACATTATTTTTGCAAATAACAAACGTAAACTCTCCCTCTCTCTCTCTCTCTCTCTCTATATATATATATATATATATATATATATATATATATATATATATATATATATATATATATATAAGTAAAAAGAAAGGAAATTAATCCGACAATATGAGTAAGAAAAGGTGGAATGAAAACATCACACAATGCTGTTAAAGAAGAAACAATTTATAATATAATCATAGCTGATATTGATCAATATTTCGATTTTACAAAAATCATCATCAGAGCTCATTCACTCCCGTAGTTGTTTGTGTCGGAGAGGAAAGTTAAACTTTCCTCTCCGACACAAACAACTACGGGAGTGAATGAGCTCTGATGATGATTTTGTAAAATCGAAATATTGATCAATATCAGCTATGATTATATTATAAATTGTTTTCTTCTTTAACAGCATTGTGTGATGTTTTCATTCCACCTTTTCTTACTCATATATATATATATATAACTCAGTTTCCAGATAAAAATGTTTCGCATAACATAAATAAGAGAATGAAATGATAAAAGAATCAACATCGAGAATATCAACTGATAAAAAATATAAAGTCCAAACAACTGTACGATTCTCCCTGGACAAGTGCGATACAAGTAGCAAATGTAGTTGACATAAAGAAAATACTACAAAAGCTAGCGAGGTGCTACGGTGTTATAATTGCCGGTGTGATAAAATATATATAAGAGGAATATTAAAAGAAAATTTAGTAATTTATGAGGAAGTGCGTCCCGGTCTCCTGCCTCAAAAATTGCTACCCGGTGACTATCAAAATAACAACCCCTTCTCGTCGTAATTCTTGTTTATTTATCGTAATTTGTCGTAATTCTTGTTTAGATATGAAGATGGATATATAGTTTGGAATAGACTGAGATAGATAGATAGATAAACAAACAAAATAATATAGATAGATACGAACAAATAGAGATAGATAGATAGATAGATAGATATTTTCGACAAGTAAATGTATAGGGGGGGGCTTCTTTTTTTTGTCGTAATTCTTGCTTATTTAAACTAAAAACAAGACATTAAACAAACATGAATAAAAAATATCTTAGTATTTAAAGTAATATAAATAAATATGAACAAATTGAGATAGATAGATAGATATATATGAAGATGTATAGTTTTTAATAGACTGAGCTGGGTCGTTCTTTTAATAGTCACCGGGTAGCAATTTTTGAGGCAGGAGACCAGGACGCACTTTCTCATAAATTACCGACATTTTTTATTGAGAAATTACAATATTTCTATCAAAGATTGATCATCCAAGTCTTTATTTTCATGTTCTTCTATAATGAATTATTTTTGGAATAAAGGCGGGTTAATCTTTATGCATTCTGGGTGTATTCAACCTACCCACGGCTAGGATCTGACGCAAGGTCGCAAGTATGGGATAACAACAAAAGTAACGAAAAGAATGCAATCAGTGGCCTCGAGAATCTGTTTAGCATAATTTCTTTTGACGCCAAATATCTTGGTCTGTTACATTGGTGGAATTGGAACTAACAGTTACCAAGCGCCGTTGACTTGATGTCTTAGGTATATTATATAATATATATATATATATATATATATATATATATATATATATATACCCAAACTTGTTGGTAAATCCTTGCGATGAGAAAAAACCCGGCAAATAGTTTGATTTGTAAAAATATACTACCAAACATCACCCTGGGAGAAAAAAATTTTTGAAAAAAAGAAAAGACCAAGATAATCGTACCAACCAAAAATAATCTATTGGTACAATATTTGTCCAAAAGAAAAAACAATATATATATATATATATATATATATATATATATATATATATATATATATATATATATTCATACAAAACCGCCAGAAAACTAAAGCTAATAAGTACAAAGTGCTCAATACCTAAATGAGCAAATAATAAATTTTATTATATATATATATATATATATATATATATATATATATATATGTTGTGTGGTCTTATCAATAGCGAATACCCAAGCAGATATACCTACACAAGAGACATGGTTGTAGTCACGTATGATCTACTAATATCGGCGCGTGTGTGTGTGTGTGTGTGTATGTGTGGCTTTATCAATACCGAATACCCAAGCAGACATACACACACACACAGACATGATTGAATACACGAATTGGTCTACCAATATCAGTGTATGTGAGTGTGTGTAGCCTTATCAATAGCGAATACCCTAACTAACATACACACACTCAGATATGGTTGAATACACGTATGATCTACTAATATCGGTGTGTGTATGTGTGTGTGTGTGTGTGTGGCTTCATCAATTGCGAATACCTAAGCAGACATACACGCAGATCACACAGAGACATGATTGAATATATGTATTTGTCTACCAATATCAGTGTATGTGTGTATGTGTATGGTCTTATGAATAGCGAATACCCAAACAGTCACACACACACACACAGATATGACTGAATACATGTATATGTATACAATATTGGCGTGTGTGTGCGTGTAAATATAAATGTGTATATTAATGTATAAATGTGTGTTAATTCTTGAATACGTACGATTGCAGTCATAATACTAATTATTAAGCAATAATATAACACTTAACTAAGGATGACATAGCTTAAAGCCCAGAAGAATCCACTTGTTAGGCTGTCAACAAGTCTGTCTATATTTTGTAAAACAATCGTATTTGTCGTACATGTTTGTACATTATGGCGCCATTAATGTCATATACACCATTTTACACTAACTGCTGTCGACCCTGGGGAGTACACGGCAGAATTTTTTATTATTATTTATCATATTCTGAGCGAAACTTGTTTTCTTTGTATGAATTACAATAAGGTAAACACCTCCAAATAGTTGGTACCTAAATTATTGATGTCTTTGTGTTTGTTTACCATTCATTGTTCTCTTAACAGAAAAAAATAAAAAACATTATTTTGCACATGTATTCAATATGAGTAAGTCGTCGGGGGGCCTAATGTCAATATCAGCCTGCAGCGAGGGAGTCCATCCCCTTTTCACTAGCGCTAGACCAAGGAGATTATTTAGCCTCTGAGGTGGAGCGCCACACCTACCATCAGCTGAAAAAAATTGTACAGGGGCGTTCTTGTTCGTAGATATTTACCCAGGTCACGAGTATGAAACATCCAGCGAGGATCAAACTCAGTATTCAGTAGTAATGGATCTGCGAGAATAGCTTATTAACCATTACACCACAATGGGACGCCTCTCGTACTCAACACATTCGATACGAGTAGGATGTGACAAAAGGTCACAAGTATGAGGCATCCAGACAGAATCGAACTCGCTTTTCAGTAGTAATGAATTTGCGTGACTAGCTTGTTAACCATTACACCAAGATAAGACGCCTCTAGTACCCAACTCGTTCGCCACAGTTAGGATGTGACACAAGGTCACAAGTACGGGACGTCCAGCGAAGATCGAACTCGCTGTTCAGTAGTAATGGATCTGCGAGACTAGCTTACAATACATTACACCAAGATGAGACGCCTTTAGTACCCAACCTCTTCCCCACAGTTAGGATGTGATACAAGTTCACAAATATGGGGCATCCAGTGATGATCACACTCGCTTTTGAGTAGTAATGGATCTGCAAGACTAGTTTGCTATCCATTACACCATGATGGGCGCCTCTAGTACCCAACACGTTCATCACAGGTAGGATGTGACACAAGGTCGCAAATATGGATCATCCAGCGAGGATCAAATACGCTTGTCAGTAGAAATGATCTGCGAGACTAGCTTGTAAACCATTACACCACAATGAGACGCCCTGGGGCGTTCTTGTTCATATAGCAAATTAAACGGAACTTTCTTAAACTTTTCATTAAGTAAGTCGGTGGCGAGCTTTCTATTAATCCTTTGTTGAGACACAAATTAGAATTATCTCCCTTGGTATTGGAGGTGAGGCTTCCTTCGTCACATGTCCGTTAGTCACCTGACAATGCGAGCCCTTAGCCCCCCCCTCTCTCTCTCTCTTACCGACATGGTTTATCCCTTGCTCCATAGTAATTAAGCACATGTAAGTCCGTTTGGTTCATAGACCCCCTAAAACAAAGGAATATCAATAAGTGAATCCACACCTTTATCTTGTTACACTTCTTGCATTTTATGGAACACCTTTCGGTCATTTTTGTAGTTTTAGACTAAATCCTTGTTCTCCTTGTATGTTGTTACTATTAAATGTTGTTAACCTGCATAAATTCACTTGTCTCTTCCTTACCGAATATTCTGTGTTGGGTTACTCCTTTTTGGATAACCTAATGCATTATAGTAATGTGAATGTTAGCTTCGAACTAATATGCAGCGAAGTTTTATACATTCATTGGAAATCAATATTGACACTGAGGGAAATCAGTTGGTTTCCTTGATAAGTAGTGAAGTTTATTGTGTGCAAAAAAAAAAGCTAGAAATTTAGATAAATAAATAATTTGGACCAATCAACACGCACTGAAAATATGTAGAATTTCCAAAAGAAAACCGTAAACAAACGTAGCATCATAAGTCTAAAAAGAAAAATTATTTTCTTTCCACCACCATATCTTGAATACATTTATAATGGTAATTTGCCACAAGCTTGAAAGAATGCTTTCGCATTACCCCTTCCAGCTGGGAAAATTTGGCTTAGGACCGCCCTCGGTGACCGCAGGCCCTCCATAGCGGACTGTTCATGTCTGAAGCCACCCTGGCGCAACACCATGAAGCCAAGAGGTCCAGTAGAGAGCGGCGCCACAAAAGCACCGGCATATCAACAGCTTCAGGGAAGCCTTCACATGCGACATTTGTGGTCGAGAATATTTTTCAAACATTGGATTCACAGTCACAGGAGGGTGCTGTAACTTCAGGGGCACAAAAACGAAATTTGTCTTCCGAGATTGCAATGCCAATGAATGGATGAATCATATAACTTACTAATACAAGAAAAACATCAAAAAAATATAGTAACGGTTATTCTTACAGTCAATATAATGGAGAAAAATAAAATCTAACATTTTTTCGGATCTAATTTTTAAAGGATGGGCAAAACTCATCTGATACATTTGGAAAATGAAAACACATTTTTTCATTATTTATTCTATTTGATTATTTTATTTAAACTCACAAATGTATCAGACCATTTTACCCCACTCTATATATTTTTTCTTTTGATAAATTAATTTTACTTCAATTTTAAAAAATTTCTCATGTACCTAATTTAATTTTTACGCTGAGGTAAGTTAAGAGTCCCCCTAACCAGAAGAGCCCCAGGTCTCGTAAGGTCTAAATCCCGCTCTGCATATTGGTTGGTTTGTGGCAGCATTCACCCGGGATACGTTGTGCCGGCTCCATCTATAGAATTT
>CM042141.1:111430310-111545310 GCA_023376005.1 Doryteuthis pealeii | reverse complement strand
ATCTGGTGCCCTCACCATTTAATTTTCTACCTACATCCCTCCACTCTTTTCCCTTCTACCTCCTCCTTATCTCCCTCAAAGATGTCTTCTATAACCAATCAAATCGTTCCTTCACCACAAAACTTACCCACCTACCTACTTCCCCCTTCTATAAAACACTTGTATGATCCTAATGATTCAATAAAGGCTGAGGAAGCAGAATTTAAAATGCCAGCGAAATATACTACACATTTTTGTCTGAGTCTTGTTCTTATATTCCTTATTTTACCATATATATATATATATATATATAAACTTCCTACATACACACACGCGCACATGTGTGTGTGTGTGTGTGTGTGTGTGCGTGCGTGCGTGCGTGAATCTACAAATGCAATTAGTGCAAATATGTAGTAGCATGTGAGCATGTGCTTTCTGTGCGACAAAAGAGCTATGTGCATGCATTCACTTATAACTTAAGAGTGTGGATATGTGCTCGCTGCTTGAACATGTGTCTGTATAATACGCGTGTGTGCAGCCACATACACACACAAACGTATACACATTCATACATCCTTGTTATAAAATTCAAGTATCGCATCCACCACGAGAACACACATGGTGCAGTGTGTCATGGGCCTCTGGCATCCCTTTTTGTGCTGCCTCGGCGATCAACGAATGAGCCTCCCTAAAAAAAAAGAAAAAAAAAGAAAATTAATTAAAATAATTAATAAAGAAAAAACAAAAATGATCAGAGAACTGAAACACTGAATAACAAACGCATATATTTACTATTAATGTTGTTGGGATTACATCTCCTTACTAATAGGGGACACGAGAGGTAATTACCTCACGTGTATACCAGTAGGCACTAGGTGGTGTAGCGAGCAGTAATATAAAGGTGGAAGCGCCAAAACTTAAGTTCTCTTAGATCCTCCAGCCTTCACAGAGGTAACACCCACCAGTTGTGTCTTCTGTCTACAGCAGTGCTTTTCAACCTTTTTCGGCTTATGGACCATTTTTTATTCAAAAAATTACCATGGACCAATCCTACTTTTCTTGAATGTTGCTGCGAGCGGCTAGCACACGTGTTAAAGTAGGACAAGACAATTCATTTTCCGCCGATCATCGACGTGCGCTTAAATAAAGATTTTCAACTGGGGAGGGCCATTATATATATTTACCAACCCCTCCGCACGAGCAGGATGCGACACAAAGTCAATTTCTTAAGCGGAGTTTAACAGGTTTGAATTCAGAGTTTTCCTTCTCCTAGACTGGTTACCTAGCCATGGTTAAAGAACCCAGTCTGCCCTGCTATTTACCCATAGCTGGAGGGAGAGTAGGATTCATACCTTTCCCAAGGGTATTAGCGCTAAGTGAAATGTAATTAACACGTCCAGGATTTGAACTCGGGGCGACGAGTCCATTTCCCATGACTTTAACCATTGCACCACGCACTTCCAGAGGGTCATTATAAGAAGCGCTAAATTAGTTAAATTTTTGTGAAATGGCTAAAACATTTTTGCGGCTTCGAACTCTCTGTGGACCATTAGAAATGTTCTGTGGACCACAACTGGTCCAGCTGGACCACGTTGAGAATCACTGGTCTACAGGACAAGAGGGCTTTGTACCTACAGCATTTCGCGTCGCATGGCACACGAGAACATACTCAACACATAAGTGTTTATACTTTCCTCATTTACCAGCAGCCTAAAGATTTTTATTTACTAAAAGAACTATTTTTCTATTAGGACATATCTTCTGTTGTAATAAATCTCTACGAAAGTGATAAGTAGAATTTATTGTCCGGACAAACTGAACAGAAATAACACAAAACTAGCAGGGCCTGTGGATATAGCACAGTATGATAATTTCAATATTACGTTTGATATGTTTACTTAACTGCTATTGAAAAATAATTTAATATGTAAAAAAAGTATACTACTCTTGATTTAACTTTCTCTTGCTCTTTTTCTTTCTTTCTTTCCTTCTTTTCATAATTTTCGATTGAAACAGATTAGCGTTAACGCCCTCCTCTATCTCTATCTTTCCCCTACTCTCTTTCTTTCTTTCTTTCTTTCTTTCTTTCTTATTATTATTTCTGTGTAGCATGTCCTTTTCTTCCATTTATTTCTTTATGATAAAAACGGAATGGTCCATTATTTAACTGAGGTGACGACACTCATAAGAAATAAGAATTCTGCGAATAAGCAACACCAGATTTACATTTTTGCATTTCATCATGGACGATTTGGACTGTCTGATTTTTAACCAGACGGTGTTGCAAAATGATAATGGTCGGAAGATTAACGAACAAGCGTATTAATATATAAATAGGATAGAAGAATACAAAGATTATATATGAATAGAATAAATGTCTTAATAGGAAATAGTCTTTGTAGATAATCTTAAGGCAACTGGATAGGGAAGAAAAGTCGTTACTGCTTTGGAAAGGCCCTCGTGTAACAGGTACACGAAATGTATCTAGACATTTTTTTATCTAAACAAAAAACGCAACTGGTACGTTTGACTTCTGTGAAGCCGGAGGGAGAAGAAGTGTTTGAGTAAAAGGTACATGGAATATCTGGGAGTGTGGTGAAGCCCTACTGTCCATTAGGACAGGAGACACATCTGGTGTGTTAGCTCTGACGGCTGGAGAGTCTAAGAGAAAGGTTTTAATTTTGGCGGCACTGCCTTTTATACTAACGGTCGCAATGACATCTATCTTCCCAACGGTCAAACCGTAGCGAGTAAGGGAAATAATCGCGATTATGCAATTAACTATTCTCCATCCAGCTATGCTTAAATAATAGGGCGGAACAATATTATTATTTACTAACATTTTGCCCCACTTGAACATTGCAAAGTCTTCAATAATTCCACGAAAAAAATATTCAAATTGAGTGAATCAGTTACTGGCACGAACTTTAATTATCTTTGAAATTAATCATCTTCATAAAAATCTAAAAAAAAAAAAAAAAAGAAGATAAGCTATATCTAAGTGACCTACCACCCGTATGACGTCCCAGTTTCGTGACCTGCTACCTTTATGACGCCCCAGTTACCCGATTTATCAATTTTAAAAATACCTCTAGTTTAACAATAGATTTGTATGCGTTTGGGTCTCTAAATGAATGAAAGTTGTTCCGGTAAACAAAGTTGTCGGTGATCACAAATAAACCAAAATAGAAGAGGTGTGTTTCTACAATCAAAATATTTCGTACTGAAAAAAGGTGTGATGAGCTGTCCATTACGACAATAAACGTATTTGACATTGGCCATAAGTTCTCATGGTGATACAATCGACAACAAAACATTAGGGAAAACATTGTCTTTTGTTTAATGGCATACCAAACTTCATGGGTTTTTTATTGCCAAATCCATCCTTTTAGTAAGTAAAGTAAGTAAGGTCGTCGGGGCGGCCTAACGTCGGTATCAGCCAGACAGCGAGGGTCTATCCCCTTTTCAATAGTGCGAGACCAAGGAGATTATTTTAGCATCTGAGGTGGAGCGCCACACCTACCATGAGCTCCTCACTTTACCGCACAGATCACTGTGCTACTCATACGCTGAGTTGGCGAGAGCCAGTATCGAACTAGGAACCTTGTGGTTTCTAGCCGAACGCTCTACCGACTGAGCTAACCTGGCTCTAAGTAGGTGTGGCCTAAAATCGGTATCAGCCACATAGCGAGGAAGTCTATCCCCTTTTCACTGGCGCTAGACCAAGGAGATTGATTTGGCGTCACACCTACCATCAGTTTCTCATTTTACCTCACAGATCTCTGTGTTATTCATACGCTGAGTTGGTGAGGGCCGGCATCGAACCAGGAACCTTGTGGTACCTTTTCGGACGCTCTACCGACTGAGCTAAGTGGTACTATTTGACCTATTGCTGAGGGAATGAGGAGGTTCATACCTTACTCAAGGGTATATATACCAACCCTTCCGCACGATTAGAATGTGACATAAGGTCAATTTCTTAAGGAGAGTTTAACAGGTTTGAATTCAGAGTTTTTTTTTCCTAGACTGGTTGCCTAACGCTTAAAGAGATCAATCCGCCCTATTATTTAAGCATAGCTGGATGGAGAATAGTTAATTGCATATACATTTCCTTGTACCTTTTCTAAAGGTTTTAGCACCATGGGAAATGCAAACAGCTTAGTTAAGGATTTGAACTCGAGTCGCCGAGTCCATTTCCTACCACCTTTTCTCAAGGGTATTAACTCGAAAGTGAACTTCATAATGCGACTGGAGTTCGAACTCGCTTACTACGACTAGCGAGAATATGCTTAAGTATTTAAGTTTTACTATAATGATATATATTAAATTAGAAATGAAATAAGAACGCGTATAAAAAGATTACACTTATTCTAATTAAATTTTTATTGGTTTCTATATAAAATCATTCATGTGATTGATTTTAATACGTTGGGGAATAAAACAATAGCATTAGAAATCGATAACAATAAGTAATTAGTTATTAAACCCGGTTTTTGATAAAACCAGTATTCAAATTAACTACACCATATATTATGTAAGCCTTTATTTCTTAGTAATATATAAGACACATTGCAGTATTTTAAATGCACTAATAACATGGGTTGTTTTGAGGCACATCTAACTAAGATTTTCAATAAGACATCTTTATTAAATAAGATTTATTCTATTTTATGATTTTGACTATAAATTAAATACTCGTTGATACATTTACACAATTCCTGAAGGTATTGTGATGAAAGCAGACAGGCACCGTATCTCCATTATAATATGATGTCACAGTCAAGCGCATTAGCCACTATGCCGCGGATACTCCCTCATTGGAGAATAGACGAGCACTGGGCAGTATAACACGTTACATAAGACGCTGTGCAACTAACTAAAGAGAAGATAACTTTTTCGGAGACTTTTTATGTAATCCCTACAGCGAAGGCTGAACGGATTCAATTCCGGTTATTTCCTATAAGTCCAACATAAACAAAGAGGAACCACTCTTGACTGATAAATTATTTATTTATTTTCCCATTAAACTAGTCCTAAACCCTAACCCTAACCCCGTCTTCTTTTTTCCTAGTAGATCAATAAATAAATAAATAATTTATCAGTCAAGAGTGGTTCCCCTTTGTTTATGATGGACTTATAGGAAATAACCTCAATTCCTTACCTGTCAACAGTTCTGTTATTTGGGCGCAAGGTAACACAAAAGGTTATTGCCTCCCGTGTCTGCCAAATAGTACTGTGAATGACCGCTAGAGGGCATGATCAACGTAGAATATAACGAGAGAGCCGCCATATTAAAACTTTTTTCAACCTCAAAAATGCTTTGGAACAGACTCTGGCCACCACGGACAGGGGGCCTTTGCGCCCTCAACAACACTATTTGGCATATCGCATTGCTTGACGTGTAAGTCTTCATTCAACCATTTTATTCTCTATCAACTACGTATACCAACAACTCACATTAAGACGTTCCTTCATAAAACTCTGTATAAGCCTTTTTTTTTTTTACTCGTGTCATCCTTGTATTCATCCAGTTAAGTTTTCTCGGGTAATAAAAGGTTCTTGTTAATTTGTCGTAAATTGTTTTGCATATATATCTACACAGGTTTATATATATATATATATATATATATATATATATATATATCTTATTATAATGGAGATTGTGTATTTGTCTGTCTGTAACCGAAACTATACTACTACGCAAGTCACAATTCCCTTTTTTATTTACACACATTCTCCATGATTTTTATTTTTTATTTAAACCTCAATTATTAATAAAATTGTTTTATATTATTAATACTATTGATCATATGTACATACTAATAACATGCAATTATATTTATATATTCAACAAAATAGCGGTTTACAGTGTGAATGGGAAGGCTAATTTGCATATTTATCTTAAAAAATTTGATTTTAATAAATATATGCTTAGTATTATTGATTTCTAATTGTTTGGTTTTATCTTTATAAATATGAGCAAAAATCTCGTGGATAAATCTTAACAGAAATCTATTAACATAAAGAAATAACTGTAATTTTATTCTTTTCTTCCTATTTTAACTAAATAGTTAAATTAGGAAAATTTACCAATGAAAGACGGGAGTAAGGGAAAATGATGGAACAGTTAGTTTCAAAGTTGTTCTATTTTCCAATCATACCCCCTCTGTTCCAAATCTTTTTATCTGCATTCTTATTCAGTTTCATTAGCCTTTCTAATTTAATATGATATTCTATTATATTAAAACTTAAATACTTGCTAGTATATATATATATATATATATGATAGTATTTGATAATTTGCTTGAAGCATTGTTAAGTATATTATTATTTATTTATATTAAGAGGGCAATTACAATACGTATAATAAATAAAATGATGTCCAGTGTCTAATCAATCTCGAAGAAACTTCATCTTCAGAGACTGTTTTCAAATGGACGCGGTCTGTCCATTTCAAAAACAGTCTCTGAAGATGAAGTTTCTTCGAAAATGATTAGACACTGAACATTATTTGATTTTTTATACGCATTGTAATTGCCTTCTTAATATAAATGAATATATATATATATATATATATATAGGTTGTTCCAGATAAATTTAACATATTTATATTTGGTTATTTTTCTCCGTAGGTTGGAGGTATTGACGCACACTACGCATAATTTAAAAGCTTGGACCCCTCTTCATTCATATACGTGATGACAGATAGAATGAATGACTAGAACCCACCTCAATCATGGAAGAGAATAATTTGTATCATGATGATCTGCACCGGCCATCAAAATAAGGAGATTATGGTTGCTACCCATTGCTCCCTGAACACTGTAAAAACAATCAGGCATGAACTGGAGAATTGCAATGGAGACTACGAGGCTGTGGCTAGAAGAAAGCAACATAACAGACGATCTGATTGCGTTCGTACAGCAGAATTCCTCGAAAATCTGCAGAAAAAAGAGTTGGAGAACCCTCAGATGCCTACGTGGAGTTGCTAAACACTGTAGTCAAGCCCTGGATAACAAGAGTAGCCAATGTTAAGTCATATGTATGGCAGCAAGATTCTGCCCCCCGTCACACCTCTGGGAAAAGTCAAAAATGGTTGTTTGTTGGCGAATTTTTACGACTGCACCAGTTCCAATGTTTGGCCTCCGAACTCCTCAGATCTTAACCCCATGGATTATTATGTATGTGGCGCTGTTGAGAAAGACACCAATTGCCGTGCCAGTACTACAAAAGCCCAGTTAATCGACAGAATTAAGGTAGTTTTTGATACACTTCCCAGGGAAACTGTAACATTAGCTTGCTCCAGATTCCGGAGCAGGATTGAGGCTGTGATCAACGCTAATGGCGTTTATTTTGAGGAAAACTTGTTGACAGTAGTGTAATTTCCGTGCCTGTTGAATTTTTTTACAATCCATTAAATTTTGTAGTTACCAAGCACTTTTTCTTTCTCCTTATGAAACTGTCAAATTTATCCCAAACACCCTATATATATATATATATATATATATATATATATATATATATATACTCAACCCCATCTGCATGAATAGGATGTGACATAAGGCCAATTTCTTAAGCAGAGTTTAACAGGTTTGAATTCAGAGTTTTCCTTTTTCTAGACTGGTTGCCTAAACAAAGTTAAAGAAACCAGTCCACACTACTATTTATCCAGAGCTGGAGGAAGATTAGTTGGATTCATACCTTTCCCAATGGCATTAGTATTAGGTTATCTGGGTATAAGATGTACGAAAAACTGTCACTTCTATTTATGAACTTTCCCAACTTCAGCGGGCACTTCCGGTAAAAATTGGCTAATGGGAGACGAGAAAGCATTTGCAACTGTCTTCAAATCAATTACTGGTTGAACTTTCTCTCATCAGGGCTAATCTTTTGGATTAACTTGGACTTATACACATTACAAGGAACACTACAAACTAGAATTACCAACTAAGTACAGACTTGGACTTTTACAGAGGAAAGCTACAGACTAGGATTAACCAACTGGATTGCGTGAACAACAGAACAACTGAACCCCTACAAATGCGACGAGGATTCTAACAATTATAGCTATATGAAATGCAAACAGCCTCGGTTAGGATTTGAATTATATTTATTTTATTTTTATTCTGATGAACCGGGCGGTTAAAAAACAAAAACAAACAGGTACCTAGAAAAATACAAGAAAGAAAAGACCAAATTATCCGTATAGTTTGAAAAAAATCAAACCGTACCAAAACGAACGGCCAAAAAAGCACCAAAAGAGTCGACTAAGCTAATATGTAAAAAAGTGCTCAATACATTAAGTAGAGCAAAAAGTAGAAAACCTAAAATCAGTCAGATACTATCTACCAAGGTTTCACCAAAAGTATCTTTAGGAATATTTCTGAGTTAGAATTGTCCAGAAAATCATTTAGATAAAACCTAGGAAGATAATATCTGACTCATTTTAAGTTTTCTAATATATATAATACATATTTACATAATCAAAAAATAGCATATGACAGAGTGATTTATGCTAGAGCATTACACTTGTAATGCTTTAACTTCGCGAATAAAGCACTGGGAATCATTTTTAATAATCCAAGTTTTTGATATAATAGACATAACTAGACTGTTAAATTTGTGTCTTTGATCTTGAAGATTTTACTTATACACGAATATGAATAGAAATTTAAAAAAAAAAAAGAAAAGATGTTTCTAAAAATTTCTAAAAAAAATTCTATTCATACTGTCGGATTCACTTCCATTTACTTCATACACAAATATATACAGTGCGTAGAATATATTACACAATTTTGATAAATGCTCACCAATTCTCTCCAAGTAAGAGAACTTATTTTTTATTTCTTTATTTGTTTTTTTTTTTTTTTTGTTTTTTTTCTTTTTCAGCTTATGTAACAAGTGACCCGAAATACCAATTGGAACCTTCTTTCTAAAGATTAAAAATTCTCTAGAAACGACCTTGTTTATTATCTTCTTCACTTCGAACCGATAAAATAAAAGTGCAAAACATTTTAGGAGGCGTTTTTTTTTTGTTTTTGTGTTGATAAAGCAATCGGTCGTCATACGTCAGTTGGTTATCTCTTCAGCTGCAGGTTGTTGTTTTATTTTCTATTTTTTGTTTTTGTTTTGTTTTCTGGTTGAGGGGTCAAGCCAAAGAGATGGGAAGATAATGGAAAGGAGAAGGATGAGGTTGAGGAGGTCAAGGATATGGAAGAGGATGGCGATATGCGAGGGGGGAGGGAAAGAAAAATGATGGAAGAAGCGAAAGAGGACATGAAAATGATAAAGAAAAAAATGACTAAGAGTTTAATGATAATAGAAGAAAAAACAACAAAAGGTGAAGGCAACGAAAAGGTCTATTACAAGTTAGTTGGTTACTTTGTTTAATGGCATATCAACCTTTGTGGGTTATCTAATGTTAAATCTTGCTTTATATATATATATATATATATATATTATATATATATATATATAATTAAGCGAATATATATTTAGATTTTTCGGACTGTTGACCTCAGCTTGATTGTTATATAAATGACGTTTCAATGATGTGCTCTCCGGCCGTCTTCAGTTGTTTCTTGTTGAAAAGGTCTATTACAAGTTAGTTGGTTACTTTGTTTAACGGCATATCAACCTTTGTGGGTTATCTAATGTTAAATCTTGCTTTATATATATATATATATATATATATATATATATATATATAATTAAGCGAATATATATTTAGATTTTTCGGACTGTTGACCTCAGCTTGATTGTTATATAAATGACGTTTCAATGATGTGCTCTCCGGCCGTCTTCAGTTGTTTCTTGTTGAGATCGGGAACCTTCTGGTTGTAATCGGGAGCCTTCACCGAACTTGGAACCAAACCCTTTATTTAATTTATATTATAAATATTTATTGGGATACATAGTTCTAATTCCGTTAACCATGACCAGGTACCAGTGTTAAGTATTCTATATTATTTTCGCCTGTAGTCAGAATTGAACCAGTAACCTCCAGATGAGTGTCTCTTAGAACTGTATTAACTCAAACCTTATATTCTTTATGTCATGTGACCGACTGGACAAACGTTGAGGACAACAGCCTAAAAAATCTAAATAATACAAATTATCAAGCCCCACCTCAATAATTCTGACAAATATTAAGCGAATTCTTTGTAGGTGTTTCCTGGGGGGGGGGGGGGGCGGGGGGACTCCCTGGGATCACGCCGTTATTTCATTACCAGTTCAGTGGCCGAAGTCACCGGTCACAGGCCCCAAAGGGCAAGCAGGTAAAAATGTGTGTATATGTATATTCAATATGTATATTTAATAATAATAAAAATAATTACCCAGCCTTCAGATGTGTTTTAATTCCTTTCAAATGTCCAATAGCCAAATTGAAACTGGCATGAGGATGGCCCTGGTCACTGGCTTTCCTAAACCGGAAAAGAATACAAAGAAGAAAAAAAAAACTAATGTGAAAACTATTTTTTAATCAGACCAAAAGAAAGACAGTTAGAAATGTTATTTTAAGGAAGGCAAATGTTGCTTTAAAAATACACAAAAACTTAATAAAACCTCGGATAGAATATTATACACAGATTCATGGAAATTGGAGTTTAATATTGAGATTGGAGAGAATAAAAGAAGAGTGACAAATATAATAAAAAGAGTAAAACATTGCAGTTATGTGAGAATATCCGCTCTGCAACTGGTACACCTTCGTTGCAATATATATATATATATACGTGTACCCACGTTGTAATATTCTATACTGGCCGGTTCGAAAGTCGCGAGCTAGAGACAGGTTAACACGTACAAAAAAAAAAACACGACACCAAAGATCTGATGACTGGGTGTTAATAGAGGAGGAAGGTGTGACACTTTGTGCAGTTTGTGGTGGAACAGAGGGCTCTTAAATTTATGTCGTCTGTTGGAAAGAAGGTCGAACTGGCATCAATATGGGTCTTGCTTATTTGCTATCAACTGCGACTGGGACGACATTCTTCCCTCGACTGCCGGTCTGAATCTCAAGATTGGGCTACGAGCTGATTGGTATATATGCAGAATCCACTACCATACCCTCCTCCCGATTTGGCCACCCACAAATTGACCATAATTTTGTCGGGCAGTCTCACAACTCCAATTTCTCCTAAAATTGCAAACATGATTTTTTTCAGTCTGGGCGTCACAAAATTTCAAACTATTAACTTTTTGGGAACAAATTTCTCTTAAAACTAACCACTTGAAGATTTTTATGACTTTCCTGAACTTCTCTTGACTGATGCCGTGATCCTTTATTCTTTTACACACACACACACACACACATATATATATATATATATATTATATATATATATATTTTTTTTTTTTTTTTTTTTTTTGAAGGCAAAATAATGCAAATTTATGTTGAAAAACATTTATTTAATTTCTTTTTTTTTTTTCCTTTTTTTTCCTCTTAATATTTTCAGGCTAGGCCCATCTTCAGAGAGTTGAAAAGTTTCCATCTGTGTTTGTTAAACTCAGCTGTGATATTAATCCGTTGAATGTTCTATCAAACGCTCGGCAAAGATCGTAAAGTTCCGCTCGGCAAAGATCGTAAAAACTCCGTTAGATCCCGTGTTGCGTCTTGTTTTGCTGGAATTTTTGAAAATCATTTCAGATATATTTATATATATATATATATAAGAAGGAAAATAGAATATATTAGGTCCATGCGTATATATATATATATATATATATATACGCATGGATATATATAATATATATATATATATATATATATATATATATCCATGCGTATATATATATATATATATATATATATATATATATATATGCATGGACCTAATATATTCTATTTTCCTTCTTCCATTTTCTCCTGAACGTATCTCCCTTCAACCACTGTGTCATAGTCACAGGGACAGATTAAAGAAATTAGAATCAACTATTCTACTAGAAAGAAGTGTGATACTGTGGTTGAAGACGAACATGGTCAGAATAAATAAATAAATAAATAAATAAGAAAGAGAGTAGGTTAAGGTCCGGCATAAGTAAAAGGGGTGGGTGGCTGACCTTTTTACGAATCAAAAGATTAGGTCGTAAAGTTTAAAGAGACCTGTATGCCACCATGAAATGGGACCACTTGGTGATAATATCTTAGGCACCCAGGTATTAAAAGCAAAAAGGATTTTTTTAGGAGAAATTCTATTTTGAAAAAATTAATGATCAACATATTGATAACGGATTATCTGGAAAAATATTTGAGTACTTTGATTTTAAGGGTTAATGGCGACTAGAAGTCGGCGATTTATTTAAGTGCTGGCCATTTGTGTGGTCCGGAGAAGATGGTTTGGGGAAGGGGAATTTGACATAAATACAACTAAACTCGAGCCCTAAGTTAGTTACAACTCGGCCATTGGGGTGTCAAGATCGCTGGTAGGGATAGACAGTAGCAGCCAGCGAGTATCAAACACACCCTTCTTCTATGTGTCTTGTTTACACTTGTTGTTGTTGTTTTGTTTTTAATCCTTGTGAGCCTGATTTTCTGACTCGTGCTTTAAATTCGGCCAGCACATAATTCACAACGTTGGGATCTAGACAAGTACATGTGGAATTTCTAATTATGGTAGATATCTTTTTATTATTTCTCCTCGAACTGGAAATTTATTGTCAATGTAGATTTCCAAAACTAAGCCAATTAACGAATTCCACACGGTCTTATTGGATACGAATAATATTTCAAAGAGATCTATTTGACCCACGAAGGTGAACTTTGTAACAGTTAATGTCGTAGAAATGATCCCGGTTAACGGAGTTCAAAATCTGAACGAGGCATTTTACATAGAGCTAAAAATCCTTGGGGAAAAATATGAATCCAACTATTCTCCCTCTAACTTTTTATTCTATTTTTCTCAATTATATTGATTATAAGAATAACATTTACTACATTTTTCAGCTTGTGTTATGAGTGATATAATCTTTCCAACTTGCAGCATATCACCATTATTTTTATTTATTTATACATACATATATAAAGAGCAGTTACTGTATATGTATGTATGTATGTATGTATGTATGTATGTCCGGAGGAAACTAAGAAAATAAAACAATTAACGACAAAGTAACTATATATACGCATTCACTATCACCAGATCTTACTTTTTGAGCAAAAATAATGAAGATTTGATTTATATTCGTGAAGATGATTAAAAAATTAAATTTAAATAGTAACAGCATAGAATTCTTTTTTTTTTTTTTTTCAGCATTTAACATTTTAAATAGGAGACATATTTTTTTCTTTTTCAGAGTGTACACTTTTTCCTGGCATTACACCAGGCTGGATCAACGCAAGGTGTTTTTTTGCGTAGGGATTTTAATGGGTCATCCAGCGAGTATCCAACTCACGTTGTAATAATGAATCTGCAGGACTAACTTTTTTACCCCCCCTCCTACCCAAACGACGCCGGGTAGCCGCTTCTAATCTATAATAAAACTAATTTTAAAATCATTATATATATTTTTTTTAATGAAGTCTGGGTGCCGCTCTAGTATAAATCCTGTCCTACTAAGTAAGTAAGTAAGTAAAGTCGTTGGGGCGGCCTAATGTCGGTATCAGCCGGACAGCGAGGGAGTCACTAGCGCTAGACCAAGGAGATTATTTTAGCATCTGAAGTGGAACGCCATACCTACCATCAGCTCCTCACTTTACCGCACAGATCCCTATGCTACTCATACGCTGAGTTGGCGGGGCCGGTATCGAACCAGGAATCTTGTGATTCCTAGCCAAATGCTCTACCGACTGACCTAAGCCGACCCTCCCTGCCCTACTATCAGGTACTACTAGTACCTGTTAGTAGGTCAGAGAAAATATGGGAATTATAGCAATGAAGGAGTACTCTACAGTTTCCAGATATCCAGAACTGGAACCACATCAAAAACAATTTAGTGTCATATCCAGACCGACACTTTTTTATTGGGTCTTAACCCTCAGCAGTGGATATAGTCAGCGTATTCTAAATGTTATATACCCTACTATCATATTCGCGTATATATAATCGGTGGAGATTTCTTACTTGTTACACTTCTACTTGTTGGTTCTACCTTGGCCGCCATATTCTCTTGTCATCTAGTGGGCTTCTGTTAGGGGTTCATTCTTCTTTGTTCTGGGCCGGACATTGTTCTTAATATTTAATTAACACAACAAGACTTGATTCTGTCTTGATCAAGCTTTTATTTTCAGACCTGCCCATGATTCCGCCGCGGGTGAGTTGCAAACCCTTAGAGACATCCTCTCTGTTAGGGTGCCGGCTCGCAACTGACTAACTAAACAAACCTATTCCCACGCGTCTAATCGCACGCTTTCAAGGGGCCAAGTAACAGGTCACTCACTGTCCATAACCGGCGAGTAACTTTCCATAGGACCCCGTTATTTTTAAGTAACGGACCCTAATTCAAAATTCTAACTACAGGTACATTCATAAATGATAACTGCTCATAGATTATGTAATATAAGTTCCATCGACAGGGCTAGGGTATTTCTCTGCATGTTTGAGATGAGGCTTGATGATTAGTATTATCTGCGTTATTCGGACTATTGTCCTCATCTTTATTGTTATCTGTACAACGTTTCGGCCGATATGCCTTCCGGCCTTCAGGTATTTCTTGTCGGACTCGGGAATCTTCTTTTCGAACTCGGGAACTTTCTTGTCGTAGTCGGGAACCTTCTTGTCGTAATCGGGAGCCATCTCAGAACTTTGAACCTAACCCTTTATTTAGTCCACGGGGGTATCCTGTTCTCATTTCGCTAACCATAGCTGGGGTAGGAGTTGTGTTAATTATTTTTCTATGTTACTGTCGCCGACAGAGATAACTATCACTTAGAACTGTCTTAACCTAACTACCTTATCCACTAGGCCATGTGTCCAATTGGACAATTCAGTGTGAATTTTGGGAACTTATAAACCTAATGTCTTGTTTTGGCTAGAATATCTACCTATTCATTTTATGTATGATTTTTTTACCTAGACTCATATTGTGTTTGTTTTTTGTTTTTGTTTTTTTGTTTTTTGTTTTTTTCGTGATGGCTCCCGATTACGACGGCCGAAACGTTGTACAGATTACAATAAAGATGAGGACAATAGTCCGAATAACGCAGATAATACTAGGGCTAGGGTAGTTTCGATTTTTTCCGCTAGTTTTAGAAGCTTTTTCGTATTAAGTGCATTAGTAATGATATAAGCAGAACTTCTTGTTATACAATTGTTCTCGTTCTTTCAAAAAAGGCCTCGATATTCTCCAGACTTCGTTGTCTTTCTTTTCTTTTGAGTTGCGCAACTGCCCTTTTTCTGCCGATAGAGCTTTGTTTACGCGACGCGACTTCGAGTGAAAAGGTGAAATAACTGCACGTATGAATCTCAACTCACACACTGGCTTACAAACAGTTGAAAACGAGCCAGTTTGTAAAAATATATTTGGCAAAGAGAGAGAGAGAGAGAGAGAGAGAGAGAAGAGAGAGAGAGAGAGAGAGAGAGAGAGAGAGAGAGAGAGAGAGTATGATACAAAACTTTCATACTGTTCATCTGTTGCCATCTATCTATATATAAAAGAAATATTCTGTATGTCTGTTTGCCTGTATGTTTGTTTGTACAACGACCGAGTGCAGATCCTTTTTATAAAAGGAAATTGGTGGAGATCAATAAGATCCACACACTATCTTTATCCGATATGAGGTTTAAAAAACTGACAGACAGAGACAGACAGACAGAGAATGATACAAATTTTCCATACTTTTCATCTACTGTCATCTATTTACATATACAAAAGAAATATTCTGTATGTCTGTCTGTCAGTATGTTTGTTTGTACAACGACTGAGTCCAAGTACTTTTATAAAGGAAATTTGGTGAAGGTCAGCAAAGACCAAAGTTCAATAAACCCACATCCTATTTTTGTCCAAGAGGGGGCTAAAAAAACTGAGAGAGAGAGAGAGAAAGAGAGAGAGAGAGAGAGAGAGAGAGAGAGAGAGGAGGGGGGGAGTGGATTTACTTAACCTCCCACCGGCCTGATTAACTCAAGGTCTTTTGACGTGGGGATTTTATGGGGTATCCAGCGATGACCGAACTCACTATTCAGTAGTAAGGGATCTGCGAGACTACGTTGCTAACCATTACACCACGATGGGATGCCTGCGAGAAAGAGAGTGAATGACACAAAACTTCCATACTGTCCACACACACACACACACACACACACATATACATATATATATATTATATATATATATATATATATTATATATTATATATATGGGAGAATATGTGCTTTTTTAATTTTAGTCAGACCTAATTTTTTTTGAAGTTAATTCATTTATGGTTAATTAGGCGGGATTTAACCATAAATGAATTAACTTTCAAAAAAATTAGGTCTGACTAAAATTAAAAAGCACATATTCTCCCAAATATACTGTCGGCTGAAAATAGCTAAAAGTTGTTTACACACACACACACAACACACACACACACATATATATATATATATATATATATATATATATATTATATATATTTGTGTGTGTGTGAAAGAGGCAAAAAATGTCGAAATAAATTTATATTTATATCTGAGCTAAGGTATTCATTTATATATATATATATATATATATATATATATATATATATATATATATATATATTCTGTATGTATGTCTGTATGTTTGTTTTGTACCAAGCCCAGAAAGGAACAAAGTCCAATAAAATATCCTTTCTATTTTTGTCCGAGAGGGGCTTGAAAAACTTTTACCCCTCATTTTCCATAAGAAAAGCTAAATAAAAATATATTATGGGTATAAATCAATGATAGATTTAAAAATTGATTAAAAAATTGATTTAAAAAATGATTAAAAAATGAAACAAATTAGTAAAGGATAAAAACATTCTATAAACAAATAAACAACAAATCAAAGAAAAATACAAACAAGAATAATAATAAAAATAAACAACATAAAAACAAGAATATATAAAAAATGAAAACAAATATATAGAATTTTTGGTTATTTCTATGAGTCCAACATAAACAAAGGGGAACCACTCTTGACTGATAAATTATTTATTTATTTATTGATCTACTAGGAAAAAGAAGACGGGGTTTGGGGTAGGTTTAGGTTTAGGGTTAGGGTTTGGGTTAGGATTAGTTTAATGGGGAAATAAATAAATAATTTATCAGTCAAGAGTGGTTCCCCTTTGTTTATGTTGGACTTAGAGGAAATAACCGAATTTTTACTAATCTATATGTTGAAGAATTATAAGTGAGAATGAAAAATACTAAAATAGTAAATGTAAGGATGATTTATTGATATTTGAAAAAATATATCTATTAATAATGGAGATTCGCTTCCGGTTTTTGTCTGTAACAAAAGTTACGTCACTGCTTACGTCACATTACCCAAAATCGTCATAACATAGAATAAATACACTCAAAATTTGAACATGCAGCATTAGACAATCCTCATTGTTTTTTAAAATTTGTAACTCCCACCCCTCAGGCAATATGTTTCAAAAATCTAATTTTACATTGCCCGGGGGGCGTTTTTTATTTTGCTAGTATTTATAAAAAATATGAAACGCTTCACGGATTTGCATTCCATATTTTTGACAAATATATATTTTTTCAAATATTAATAAATCATCCTTACATTTCCAATATTTCATTCTCACTTATCATTCTTCAACATACTGTCGGATTTATTTAGCTCAGTCGGTAGAGCACTGGCCTAGGAATCGCAAGGTTCCTGGTTCGTAGAGACCTCTAATTTTCCCTGTGAAATTTACCCCCCCCCCACCACCTATATTTAACACAATGAAAGTTGCATAAAGGTTAATATTATCTTGAAATTTATTGTCCATTCAAAAGAAGAAGCATTAAAAAAAAACTCCTGATAATTTCTAAAAGAAATTTTAAGCTTACGGAAATAATGAAAATTATGAACGAAAACAATGTTTACATTTTCTCACCGTTAAATCAATTGAAATTTAATGTAACCAATAAAAAGTTATGACTAGAGGCTTTTTTTAAAATTCTATAAAAAATCAATTAATGGTCCGATTTTCACGAAAATTTCCATGCTCATTTACCTTTTGATGAAAATATGTTTGAAATAGTTTTTTCCTAAAATATATTAGAGGAAATATTTTTTTCGAGGTCTAACCCCCCCCCCCCCCATTTTATTTTATGAAATATGAAAAATGAACCCAGAAAAAACGATTTTCCTTTTTTTCTATAAAGATAAGTGTCTGAATAATTATATCAGAAGTTTTTTATAAGTTTCTATATGGGAGTTTTTTTTGTTTTTTTTTGTAAAAGTACCATGAATACAGAATTCTGCTAAAAAATATCAATAAAGAAACTGTTGTAAAAAACGGACAGTTTTACTTATTTTTCAAGATAACGGTGAGTAATTTTCCCCAGTCGGATAATCTGATCTTTGAATTAATTGTTTTTCTTTGTAACAACTCATTATGTTCGTTATTTTTTTTGCGAGATTTAAAAAACAAGTTAAAAAATATTTACGTTTCTTCCTTCACTATGGCCTAAACTGATCATGTGATGTATTTTGGTGTACCTACTGGTTCGATATCGGCTCTCACCAACTCAGCGTACGAGTAGCACAGGGATCTGTGCGGTAAAGTAAGGCGCTGATGGTAGGTGTGGCGCTCCACCTTATACGCATAAAGATCTCCTTGGTCTAGCGCAAGTGAAAAGGGAATAGACTCCTTCGCTGTCTGGCTGATACTGACATTAGGCCACCCCACCGACTTTACTTTTACATTAATCTATACATAAATATAGTTAAAAGTAAGGAAATGAATCCGACAGTATATAAGGGTAAGATAATATAAAAACACTGTCTTCATATTTAACACAAACATTATATGTTCTGAAGAAGATTTTTAACAAATCGAAATATTGCAATATCAGCAGAATAAAGAACTTTATTTGAACAACATCTGTGTGATTTTCATATTATCTTACCCTTATATATAAAATAGATAATGTATTAATTTCTAACTTTTTTACCGCCGGGCAACGCCAGGTAGCTCTGCTCGACATTTATATAAAGCAGCATACACAACGGATGCACGTAGGCAAATATCATTTCTTCGAGTTATGAAAAAGAAATAAGCACGAAATCAACTTATCATCCAGCCTACGTGCATGACTTTCAACTTGTCTGTTTACATGAATTTTTGTGTCACGGCTTTTTAGAACTGAACTGATATTATCACGTTCCTTTTAATAGGATTCACTATGAAATCTATAAATACGAGACACTTCGTTAATAAACATTAGAAAATTGATATCAAAATGATACGATGTCATTTTTGGAATCTCAACTTTCCAGTAACTGATTATCATGATAAATGATTTCTATATAATAAATTAGGTAATGAGGGACTATTTGCTCGTACATTCCTACCATAAAATAAACTGAACCCCCATTTTATGTCCGTGTTTTTGTATTAAATGTTTTATTTTTCTTGCACCCGTTATGTTACAATACAAAATATCTTAATATTCATTTCAATGTGCATATTCTAAAAGTTTTTTTTTATTTTGTGAGAATGTTTAGTATTAAAGTGGGGGCTCGTTTTACAATTTAGGCATAAATTGGATCCTCCTTTTATGACCGTAATTTTGTTTTTTCGTCGACGATGATTAAAATCTGACGTTTTTATTTTAGAGTACCAAAGCCAAAAAGAAAAGAAATAACAACAAAAAGTAATATTCAACTTTTTACTCGTAAATTCCTGCCATAAAATTAGGCTTGGGCATTTTATGGTAGGAATTTACGAGTAAAAAGTTGAAGTGTAAAAACGAACCCCCACTTTAAAACTAAGCATTCTCACAAAATAAAAGCTTTTAGAATATCCACATTGAAATGAATATTAAAATAAATAAAGGAAATATATTTATTATTGTAACATAACGGGTGCAAAAAAAATAAAACATTTATTGCAAAAACACGGACATAAAATGGGGGTTCAGTTTATTTTATGGTAGGAATTTACGAGCAAATAGTCATTCATTACCATAAATTATACATAGGATCGCTTTTTAAAACGTCTGAGAATAAAACAATAATATTATAAATCAATAACTTTCCTGGCCGTTTCACTTTCGTTTTTTTTTTGGGGGGGGGAGCATTGTTCAGTAAATAGTTATACCTGAAAAAAATAAGACCATTAAGCGATAGATGGGTTCGAAAAATGCTTTTTTTGTTTTGTTTTACGGCATATCAACCCCGGTGGGTCATTTAATACCGACTAAGTTTTGGATTCGTAGTGATAGTATATATAAAAAGGTTTTGTAATTTGCTTGAAGCATTGTGTTTATATTGGTTTGCTGGTTGGTTTTGAAGTGTAAAGAAAAAAAAGAGGGTAACTATGATGTTTTTTGTTAACCTGTGATTTATTCGCAATATTTCGGGATAAAAATCCCATCTACAGGAGATTACTAAAACTGAAGTTGTTGCTAGTGGCTGTTCATTTGTTCTGTCTCATGTCTTCCAAATTCTGTGTGTGTGTGCTGGGGGGGGGGGGGGCTTGTTCATGTGTGTTTGTGTGTGTGTAAGTGTGTGTGTGCGCGTTTATGTTTCTGTTCATTTGCATATATGTATATGTGTATATATGTGGAGAAAGGTAGACAAACACGGGATGCTGTAGAAAATGGATGTTTATTGTAGATAGTGATGTCGACGTTATAATGTTTCGGTCTGTTAGACCTTCTTCAGGACTTGGATATAGTCGGGGGTTGGTAGTGGATTTTTCTTTTCTCTAGATTAGGAGTGTATCAAAAAGGGTTCTGGTAATGGTACCGCAGATGTTATGTGTTTGGCTTATATATACTGGATTTGTAAGGATTGGGTTTAAGTATATATATTATATATATATATATATATATATATATATATATATATATATATATATATATATGCATGTGTGTGTGTGTGTGTTTGTGTGTGTGTGTGTGTGTTTATTTTTATTTTTTTATTTGTATATATGTTAATTGTTCAATTACTCATACTTTTTAGTACAATTCCACTTCTTTTAGGAAATGTAAAATCCTGGATGATATTATTTTCATGAAAAGTTTTTTTTTTTTCAAATTACTTGCTTGATAGTATTTTGTTCGCATTAGATCAAAGTCTACACACTCTGGCAGTATATATTTCACTGTAAATCTCTATGGGGTGGCAAGAGGTTTAATATTTTAAGGTTTAAAGGTGGGCTCTGGTTATTCTTTGTGCGTGTTCCTAGGGTTTGCTTTTAACCTCATCTTATTTGATGGACGCGCTGAAAAGGAAAGAATTCAAGGAACGAAAAGAGAGAGACAAAGACAAAAGGTTGTTTTATGATTTAGGTTTTATTCGCGCGTCATAGCCACCATGTGGCAAGGGAATTTCTCCCTGGCCAGTAGTAGTGTCTCCTGTCCGAGTTAAGGCCTAAGTCCTAATGGCTGAGAGATTCTCTTTGGGGTCGGAAGTGCGTACTTTTCCCGTGCATGCGCGGAAGGGTTCTTCCAGTGAAGGCTCATGGGAGTTTGTTATTTTTTTTTAATTTTTAAAATTTTAATTTAATTTTAATTCCCACATCTCTCTTGGCATGTAGTGTATATTGAGGATGCTTTATTGTAAGTCAGTTATATCTTTAAGAGTTTAATTGTCGAAAAGCAACTGTTTTTGGTCAATCTACGCCTATTATATTTTCGCCTAAAAAAGGGGCTTTCATCGACTCTTACAGTTATACCAGGACCATCAATTACTGAGTTTTCCTTTAATAAAGTCACAGTACAAACTTCTCTTAATACTTCTCCACTGTACGGTGGAGTGTTCTGACATTTCCAACTCACGTTGACCGGTTATGAACAGTTATAAATTATGAACGTACCTGTAGTTAGAATTTTGAATTAGAGTCTGTTAAACTTTAAAATGATGGGGTCCATGGAAAGTCACTGGGGCCGATGAGTGACAACGGTGACATTCCAACTGACCTTCCGGTATACAGGCGTGAGAATAAGTTTTAGATCAGATGCGAGCCGGCACCCTATCAGAGAGGATGTCTCTTAGGGTTCGCAACTCCCTCGCGGCGAAATCAAATGGGCAGGATTGGAAATAAAAGCTTGATCAAAAAACAAACAAGTCTTGTTGTGTGAATTAAATGTTAAGAACAATGACCAGCCCAGTACAAAGAAAAATAAACAGAAAGAACACCAGCCCTTAATAGTAAGCCTACTAGACGGAAGAAAATGGCGGCCGAGGTAGAACCAACAAGTAGAAGTGTAACAATAAAAAAGATCATCATATCATCTAATCTATCTCTCTGTCTCTGTCTCTGTCTCTCTCTCCATTATATACCCGAGTATGTTAGAAGGGTATATAACAATACGGTTACATAATTATTGGATCCCTAATGCTTTTATAATGTATTGTAGAAATCATAATGGCGATTAGTACAGCTGATGGCCTTGAGAGTGAGTGACAACGCTTGACCTCCCTCTCACCCTGCCTTGCGGGGATGGATCGTGAGAACCGGAAGCCATGGAAGACCCTGTCTTCCGGTTTAAGGATATAGTCAGTTTAAGTCAGTTAGCAGGTAGGAACTGTAAGGTAGGAAGGTGTAAGTCGCATTTCTATGCGCATCCTGTCATCTGCGCAGATTGGTTTGGGGATTTATAAATAAAGTAACATCAACGTAAATCGAAGTCTTGTGTTTATTACCTAAAAACTAACAATGACACAGGGCTTCTGATAAGGAGTGATCCCTAACAGAAACCAGACCCGAGGTCCCCAAGAAACACCACGACAAGACCAGACCAAGATGTTAGAAGATAGACGATCAGAATAGCAAAGCCGGCCAGAAGAAGATACGACCAGAGTAAGAAGTAAGAAAGGGTATACGACATTATATGCTGATTGGGTTAGTGAAAACGCCAGTATATAACAATACGATCAGGAGTTAATAAATGATATGACCTAACGGTAAGTCAGAGACTTTTTCCGATTACAACCATCACATCTACATCTCTATGTATCCTTCTTGTACGAACATTTTAAAATCATTTGGTGCCCAGCAATTACATTTTCGATCTATGTGAAAAATAGCTTCATCATGTAGGAATTTCACAGTCTCTATTTTGTCTTGAACGAGGTCATTCAACGCCAACTTATTCATGATAAAAATAATGAAAAATGTACAATCAGTATGAAAAATTCTGCAAATATGAAAATCGAGTAAAAAAGGAATTGCAAGCTATAATTCTCGAGTAAAAAAATCACTTGACACCGCTTAACAGAAAACGAAACGGTCGAGAAAATTCAAGAGTACCCAGTATCCTTTCCAAGCTGTTGGTGACAGTTCCAAGCGCACCAACTACAGTTAGTATCACTGTCACCTTCATGTTTAGCTCTCTAGCAAGATCTCGGTATTTGTCTACCTTTTCGCTTTCTTTCATTTTTATCCTGTGTGCCGCCCGAACGACAAAATCTGCTAGATGTCAATTTTTTTCTATTAATCGATACTAGTTCTGGTCATCTGGTCGAGATTAGGTGTTCAGTTTGTATCTCAAAGTTCCAGCGAATATTATGTGTCTCATTTTTAAAACAGATTCTAGTTTGCGCATATACTATCCGTCAGTATGGTCAACATTTAATCTCTTGCACAATTCCCAGTGAATCACCTTTACCCCTCACTCGTACCTAGTCTTGTATTCCTTTTGCGCCAGTTTGCTGCATTCGCTTATCATGTAATTAACTGTTTTATCTGTCACCACATTACAAACACTTGCTATTCTATTGAATATTATCAATTTTCGTTTTGATGTAATTAGTTCTATTGACATTATTTTGTGTTGATATAAAAAAAAAAAGATTCGGTTTCTCTTGAGCCCCCCCCCCCCCTTCTTAGGCCATTCCATGAGCAATTTCCTTAGTATGTCGCTTGAAATATCCATACAGTTGTTTTTATTCTCATTTAGTTTGCTCGATTTTTTTGTATGCTGCTTTCCTGTTTGTTCTTAAGTTCATTCCGTTGACATTGCTGTTGTTGGCTGCTATACTCATTGCATTCCTTTCGAGTTTTTTCACACCAGTTTTAATAAGTATTTTTTTCACTGAAGGATGAGAGACATCAAGACTCCTCAGTTCTCCATGACACCTCTGAGTATCTTAACAATGCTGTTATCTTGATATTCTTGATTATTCCTCTGATATCCAATCTCTCAAGTCTTTTTCAAAGCTTTTGATTGGATAGTTGATTTGATAACCCATGGGGTTATTTTTATGGCGAAGACGTTTTGCTTTAATTCATTCTTGTTGGGTATTCAAATATTTTTGCCTCACTTTTAAAAACAGTTTAAAAAACCCATTTTAACACATTTAACACATAGATGGGACCTAATAGGTACTGCCACTCCGGGTCAGAGTCAACCTGTGTGTAATTGCGATGAAGAGGTACTTCACACTCCCTAGAGCTCCAGAATCGGAACCTCACCACTAGATGCAGTTTAACGTCCTATCTTGGACACTAAAAACCTCAGCCACCACCTTCAAGCACATATATGATGAAAAGGGTTGGAGGTTGCTATAAGAGCAATGCGATCGGGACAATCATATAGGTACTAGGGTTTAACGTTACCAACTGATTGATCGGGGGAGGGGGTAGGGAGCCCGTTCCAATGGCACCAATTACAATTGGTATCACCGTCACTCAAGTTCTTTTTTTCTTGTTAATTAATACTAGGCCAGGTCTTCTGACCGGGATTAGGTGATCCATTTGTATCTAAAAAAAAATATCCAGAGTATCTAATGCGTCTCATTTTCAAGGGCGAGTTCTGTTTAGTGCATATAGTATTTGTTACTATGTATAAACTTTTATCTCTTGCACAATTCCCAGTTGATTATCTTTTCCAACCAGAATAACCTAGTTTTGTACTCATTTTGAGATAGTTTGCTACCAGTCACTTATTATATGATTAACTGTTTTCATCTATGTCTTTATGGAACCTACACATGATATTCTGTTGTGGATTATCAATTTTCGTTTTGATATACATATTTACCAACCCCTCCGCACGAGCAGGATGCGACACAAGGTCAATTTCTTAAGCAAAGTTTAACAGGTTTGAATTCAGAGTTTTCCTTCTCCTAGACTGGTTACCTAGCCATGGTTAAAGAGTCCAGTCTGCCCTGCTATTTACCCATAGCTGGAGGGAGAATTGGATTCATACCTTTCCCAAGGGTATTAGCGCCATATGAAATTCCAAAAGCTTCGTCCAGGAATTTCCTACGACTCTAACCATTAGACGACGCGCCATTTTCGTTTTGATATAATTCATCCTTATGGCATTATTTTGTACTGCTATTAAAAGAGATTCAATTTCTCTCCTGGGGTTGCCCTTTCTTAGCCATATCCATGTCTTCTCGTCTATATTCTCTCCATGTCACTTGAAGTATCCGTATATTCATTTATCATTGGTTCTGTTCTATTCTGTTACGGCATTCACCCTAGGTGAACCCGCTCCAACCAACGAATTCACCTCTGGTGGATTCATGGAAGGAGTAACAAGGAAATATATTGTTTTTCGTTCTGCAGGGTGTCTAGCCATCCTCCTCATCAGAAAAAATCTGTACGGTTACCGGTTTAGTCGCCGATGATCCAACTATGAAACAGATAGCACTGGGTTACATGGCACCAGTAGCGTATTGAGCGACCTGAGAAAGATTGTTCAGCCATGTTGGCTGGGGTCTTAGAATACAGCGACTGCACCACTGCAAAGGGATAAGACCCCACAATAGGGCCACCTGTTAGCCGTGGGTGGCGACCAGTGATACTTAAGGATGGAATCCTGGTGACTGAGCAGTCCATGACATACAACACTCCACTTTGACCCTTACTTATGCTAGACGGGCGGTCGGAGAAGCCCCTTCTGATCAATTGGCTGGTCATGTCCAGCCCTAACACCTATATCACTGTCCCAACTTTATTGCTCTGATGGTAACCCCCAACCCTTTTTATCATATATGTGCTAGAAGGCGGTACCCGAGGGTCTTATTGTCTTGGGTATGACGTTAAACTATATTTGATTGTGAAGTTCCAGTTCTGGAGCTCGGGGAATGTGGAGTACCCCTTCATCACAATTACTCCCAGGTACACTCTGACCCGGAGTGGTAGTATCTGTTAGGATCCCATCTATGGGTTAAATAGAAAAAAATGTGTTTATGAATAAAAATTGAGTGCCCATCAAAAATACATTTATTTAAAAACTTAGTTGGCATTAAATGACCTACCGAGGTTTATGTGCCGTAAAATAAAATAAACAAACACAGATTTTTCAGTCGTGCCTATTGTATTCATTTTGTACTGTGGCGTAATGACTCTCATTTCTGAATGGAGTGACGATTAATATAGAAATATTTTTTGTATACTTATCTCTGGACCAGTACTACATTGGAGAGGCTTGAACCTTGGTTGCTGGGCCGATGTTCAGTTGACTGACAATTCCTTGATGTTTTGAGTCTGGTAACCAGCTTGGGGTGCTGGGGAACATCTAACCTTGTGCCATTTATAGTTTTTAGTAATAACACAAGGCTACTTCTTTTTGTCATGAGATTTTTTTATATCCCCCCCCCAAGTCACAACCGCCAAAAGCAAGAGCCCACGTCTAACTCTCCCAAAGCATTGGACCAGACTAACTGAACATTCTCACCTCTCACACTTCCTCTTTCCCTCTTCACCACGTCTCAGGTTTTATCCAATAGAAAAATGCGATGTGGCTTTATGATGATTCATCCTTAAACTGTTCCATTCTAATCTACATATGATTCTTATATTCCTCCGAAGAAAATCTTTTCCGTGCTAATTTACACGTGACTGTTACATTTCTGGCTATCTCCTCTCTATTATGTTACAGTACCAGTTTGCAGTATTCGCTTATTATGTGATTAACCGTTTCATCTCAGTCACCATATCGTCATGATGTATCATACTCTTATTAAAAGAACAACAGAACAAAGAGCTATTTACAATTTTTAAATGCTAATACCATAAATTATTTTCATAAAACGTATAATACTGAAGTTGTTCTCTTTAAGGAATACAATGGAACCCTAACTTTTGATATTTTTCAGGGTGTAAGTGTAAACTTGTCATCAATGAATAAATACATGTGGCACGTGTTGAGAAATTTCAGTATATAAGGTGTGTGATGGATCCCCGCTCCTACTGATAGACTCGGCCATAATCACGTGACCCATCTCTTGGCCAATCACTGGCAGTACTCTGAGGTTGATACAATACTTAAACCAACCGCTACGGGACATAATTACTTTGAACCTTCGTGGACACGCGGAAATAGGATTAAATCACTGGACCTTTACCAATACGCAGGATAGAACTTCTAGGCTCACCAAAGGATTCCATAACTCAGGACTTACTTACTTTAAGCCCTTTTCAACTGGCCAAGGATGGTATTTAAAAACTTTACATAGGAAGACTACATAAAAACCTGACATCAAAATGGGACACCTAATGTATCATTGTACCAATATCACTTAACTCTATGAAAAACGATATAAAAAAAGTCGTCGGGGTGGCCTAAAGTCGGTATCAGACAGCGAGGGATACTATCCCCTTTTCACTCGCGCTAGACCAAGGAGATTGTTTCTTAGCGTCTGAGGCGGAGCGCCACACCAACCAACAGCTCTTCACTTTACCGCACAGATCCATGTGCTACTCATACGCTGAGTTGGCGAGGACCGGTATGGAACCAGGAACCTTGAGGTTCCCAGCCGAACACTCTACTAAACCGGCCCTGGAAACGATATAATAAAGTTTAAAATAGGTATACCCAAAATTGACCTAAAATCCGTTTTTGACAAAATGAAATTAGCCCCCACCCCCACCCCCCCACACACACAGAAAATAATTTACCAAAAATCAGGGAATAATCGGATTTTAATGAAATTTTCAGTGTTGATTTATCAATGAATGATATTTATAATGCATTATTTATTTTATTTCAAAACTTTCTCATTTTTTTCATGTCACTTAATTTTTAACCCCCGCCCCCTTATTTTGGGGGCGTAAAATCTCGGCGAATTGGTCAGCGATTGATACTAATTACAGTAGAAATAAAAAGATAAAAGACCGAAGTTGTGAATAGAACAAAAATTTAAGGGAACGATTTTATGAGAAAATAAGTACCGAAAATCGGAAAATAAAATGTAAAAAGAAAATCAATAAAATTTTTTTGAGATATCTTTTTTACTCATTTCGATAATTATTTAATTAGCTATTATCTTATAAAAGAAAAAAATATACATCGATATTTTTCTGCTTAAAAGGGGGGGGGGGTAAATTTTCAATCGAGTTTTTCTTCAAAACGTATACTTTGTTTGACTAAAATAAGGTTTGCATTAAATAGATATTCATTTCTAGAATCTAAAAATATAACATTTTAAACTTATCATCAGAATTTTCATATTTTAAATGAATTTTATATATTAATTTTTCATAGCAAAAATACTTAATTAAAGTTTTGAAATAAAACAATTGATGCATTATAAAATTCATTAATTGATAAATCAATACTGAAAATTTCGGTAAAATCGGATAATTCCCTGATTTTTGGTAATTTTTAAAAAATCGCTAATGTTACATGAATTTTGTAAACATGTTATATTTCAAGAGCGTTAATGGCCGAACGCGATCGAAATTGACCAAAATATTCGCTTTAAATGTATTAAAAATGAATTAAATGTGTAATAGTTTGCTTTTTTATTGATTGTCATTATGTTACTACTTATCAATTTAGACAAAAGTTTGACCTTAAATAATCGATTTAATTAATTTTAATTCGTTTTAAAAAAAACATTAGCAACTTTAGCAGACGATTTTTGGGTATAGCTAATTTAAAACGTGCATCTGTCTTTTTCTCATATGGTTCTTATGGCACTGATTTAGACTTTATTAAACAAATACACCAAAAGGTTTTGGTAAAGAAGAACAATTTCCTCGTAAATACCTACCATAAAATAAACTGAACCCGTTATTTTACAATACTAAATATATTTTCTTGATTCTTTATTCTTTAACAAATAAAGAAAATATATTTAGTATTGTAAAATAACGTGTGCAAGAAAAATAAAACATTTATTGCAAAAACACGGACATAAAATGAGGGTTTAGTTTATTTTATGGTAGGTATTTACGAGGAAATTGTTTTTTTTTACCAAGGTTTTTATTCACTTTCATGATTACACATGGGGCGAGATAGAAAAAAAACAAGCCAAGAGTAACAATCACTCATTTGGAACTCATCGGTTAATACGCAACGATTCAAACTACGTCTACACCACCAACCACAGATCTAAAGAAAAAAGTGGGTGAGTCCAGAAACGATAACAGTAAATAGTCATTGACCGATTTAAATGGGTAACATTTTCTATGTCAACCCAGAAAGATAGGCCAAACAATAAGATACGTGCCGAAGCTCAAAATCGAAATGGCAAACATTAGAACAACATAATTCAAATAGGAAGAAAGCAGGTTGATTGATTGAATTTATTTTAATGGCACGTCAACACGTCTAGGGTTATTTTATGCCTAGATGCACTAGAGCATTCGTTCATAACGTGGGGCGTACGACACACAGAGGGGCAATTTGATTTTTACAGGGAGGGGCTCAATTGAGACAAAGTACACAAATATTTCAATAAATTTATTGAAATATTTATATAAAAATTTTCTCACGCTATTATTTTCTGTCTTTTGGTTATTTCATTTTTACTTTTCATAGATGGTTTGTTCATTTGAAGCTTGTTTAAACCAAAGTATTTGTCGTTTTAAGCTTCTTCACTTCAAACGGAGTTTACTTTTTAAATCATAAGAATTGTATATTACCACATGGGAGACATTAGGATTTTAGAGGTGATTAGGTGGAGCATGGCAAAAAAAAAGTGTAGGAATCCCAAGACTAGAGGTTAAGATATTGCGTTCATTGTACATTTATATCTACATTTTTTGTGTAATTGTTTCTTAAGAGTTTTTTACACACAGTTATATGATATCAAGTATTCGTATCTCATACAGATAATTTACGTTTTTCCTTCTTTCTATTCTATTCCATTGAAATAGATGATGATTTGCGTTCTCTCTCTCCCTCTCTCTTCTTCTTCTTCTTCTTCTTCTTCTTCTTCTTCTTCTTCTTCTTCTTCTTCTTCTTCTTCTCTTCCTTTTTTATTATATGTTCTTCTTTTTTTCTTTCTGTTATGTACCATGTTCTTTTTCTTCCCTTTCTTTCTTCACAATATAAAGAGAATTGTCCATTGTTATCTGAGATGATGACAGGGTGTAAAACACGGAGATAAAAGTGTATTAATATAGTTATGGCTAAAATTTCAGTACGACAACTCCTTCTGTTTTCTTAAGTTTTATAAGTAAATTTAAAATGAATTACGTTAAAAAGAGCACATCTTCAAGAGGGAGAAACACGGCAAAAATGCGTCATTTTTACTTACACCAATTCTTATTTAGGAAATTCTCTCGTTTTAAAGACTGTCAAACATAATTTTTACATCTGACTTTTTAATCCTTTTGCTACATAATACAGAAAAATGCATTAAGCTTTGTTGAATTTTAATTCATGGGGGAGGGGATAAAAAACGTGAAATTTTGGCCATACCTAGTATAAATATATAAATTCTTTGAACCACAAAGTTGGATAGGTTTCATTAAAAAATGCAGACAAACCACAAGTTACTAACACATTCGCCGCTCTGTCAACTGTGGCTGTAGAATACACAGATTGCACTTCTGTGGAAGGGTAAGACCCCTCCCCCAATGGGGCCACTTGTTGGCCATGGGTGGCGACCCGTGAGGCTTAAAGACATAATCCAATCAATCGGCTAGTCATGTCAAGCCCTAGCACCTATATCATTGTGCCGACCGTATTGCTCTTATGATAACCCCAAACCCCTTTTTATCATATACGTGTTCGAAGGCGGTGGCTGAGGGTCTTAGTGTCCTGGGTATAACGTTAAACTGCTTCTAATGGTGAAGTTCCAATTTTGGAGCACTGGGGAGCGTGAAGTACAACTTCATCGTCATTACTCCTAGGTCCACTCTGAACCGGAGTGGTAGTACCTGTTAGGGTCCCACCTATGGGTTAAATAGATACAAAGTTAACAAAAATGAATTATCAGAAATTTGTTAAAAAAAGAATTTTCTATACCAATCAATAATGAATAGAATAAAACATCTTCAGTATAAAATAATCCAACAAGGGTTCAATTTGGTAGGCAAAGAGTTAAAATCCGACAATTGGCCGATTTTGAGGTCATTTAGTGCTTTAGCAAGTGCTCGCATTTTGTAAATACCTATTGTATTCTAATCGATTAGATCTAATTTTAATAATCATTTTTTCATCGTTTCAGTTGGAGTGATGAGGGCAATCACCTGTTCCCCGCTAAAGAAAATCGAAGTGAACTATATCTTTTCAATATTGATTGCATTATGGCGGTCAGGAATGTATTGGACATTTTTAGAATGAGAGAAATCGATCGATTTATCTCATTGCAAACTTAGAATAAGAAAAAGAGAAACTCTTAGCAAATACGATCAATTAATTCAGATTGTTTTTAAGGAAGAGAACAGAATAGAAATACGAAGATGTAATTCAGCTGATGGTAGCACTTTTGACTAGAATAAAACTATTTCAATTAATAGGCAAACCGATTGGTTGGTTTGGTTGGTTGGATTTTACGGCATGTCAACCCTTGTTGGGTTATCTTATGCCGAAGACATTTTGTATTTATTTTTGATGGTTAAAGAAAAATTTCTAAACTCAATTTGTTTTGTTTCTGGGGATTTTTGAGATGAGGCTTGATAATTAGTATTATTTGGATTATTCGGACTATTGTCCTCATCTTTATTGTTATCTGTACAACGTTTCGGCCGATGTGCCCTCCGGCCATCTTCATGTATTTCTTGTCGGACTTGGGAATTTTCTTTTCGTACTCGGGAAGCTTTTTTTCGAACTCGGGAAGCTTCTTTTCGTACTCGAGAACCTTCTTGAACTTTGAACCTAACCCTTTATTCAGTCCACGAAGGTATCCTGCTCTCATTCCGCTAACCATAGCTGGGGTACAGGTGTTAATTAGACACATAGCCTAGTGGATAAAGGAGTTAGGTTAAGGCAGTTCTAAGTGACAGTTATCTTCAGACTGCTGGTAAATCCTGGTCAGGGGCAGCAGTAGCATAGAATAATAACTAACACAGCTTAACACTTGTACCCTCTCGCTCTTTATATACCCAATGCAAAAGGATATTAATCCCTTAATCCACTTAAGAACAATAAATTGTTATTTCTTTATATTTATAGTAATTACAATCCTTACTTGCCTCAGTTCCCTCATTTGTCGTTAGGAGACATGAGAGGTAATTATCTTCCGTGTCTACCAGTAGGTGCTAGGTGGCGTAACGAGCAGCCTTATAAAACCAGTAGCACCAATTTCAAATATACTTTTTTCACCTTTTATCATCAAGAGAACATGTACCCATTACATTTCCTATCTACAGGACAGAGGGCTTTAAACCACCCAGCATTTCGTGTCACATAGCACACAAGAACATGTTCAAAGATGTAAGATTTTATACTTTCCTCTTTTACCAGCAACCTCAAAATTTTTATCTACTAAAAGACTATTTTCCTATTAGGACATTTCTCTTATACAACTAAGTATAAGCTCTTCCTTATATCTCCTGTTATGTCTGTATTGTCTTCTATTAAGTTTGCTCAGGCAATGAAATATCCTTGTCATCACTTCCTAAGGAATTGTTCTCATATTTAAACCACATGACAAAACGATATATTAAATGAACTACCGTTTATCAACATATATGTATTTACTAATGGAAGCACGTGGTGTAATGGTGTAATGGTTAAAGTCATGGGAAATGGACTCGTTGCCCCGAGTTCAAATCCTGGAAGTGATAATGGCATTTGACTTAGCACTAATACCCCTTGGGAAGGTATGAATTCTACTCTCCCTCCAGCTATGGATAAATAGTAGGGCAGACTGGGCTCTTTAACCTTGGTTAGGCAACCCATCTAGGAGAAGGAAAACTCTGAATTCAAACCTGTTTAACTCTGCTTAAGAAATTGACCTTGTATCACATCCTGCTCGTGCGGGAGGGGTTGGAAATATATATATATCTATTTACCAACTTGCATTGCTAGACCGTGCAATGCTTAAGGAACTGGTATCAAGACTATGGTGACATGCTCACTATACTAAAGCTAGCCAAGAATCCCCAGTGACACTCCCATTATCAGCTAATTATGCAAGAACACCAACTGCAAAACTTCCTCAAATCCGTTCGGAAATTACCCCACAACAATTCAGGAAGTTCAGGATAGACTGGGACGTATTTACAAAGATGACCAATCTTCCCCCCATACAGACTAACATTCAACTGTACAATTGTGCTGATGAAACCGTCCAGAATTCTATCATCAATACTTACCCTGACTTCTTCAACACCAACCCTAGCAAACTGCTTGATATGCTAGAGGTGTTGGTTACACAGAAATCAAATCCCATGGTGCACAGAATCTCCTTTTCATCCATCATACAGAGTGACCATGAGTCCATCCAGGATTACTTGATTCGTCTACAGCACAAGATTGCAACTATATATGCCCCAACTGTGATCATGACTTGTCCAACATATATATAAAGGATCAGTTCATTCGGGGCATTGCTAATGACACACTACAGGCGGATATATTGGCTAAGGTAGGTTCACTGATGACCTTGGAACAAAATATAACTCATGCAAAAGCATTCGAGATGGCCATGCGAGACCAAGATAAGATATCTGGTACCTCAGATGTTGCAAGGATTCGAACATCTGCGTATCACCGACAGAAATGGGCCCAAAATTCAGCCCGTTCAGGCACTACCTTCAACCGTGGAGACATGGTGGAAAAAAAAACCCAACGTAATGCATGCAGAGGTTGTGGTAGTTACCGGCATGGTGGGGCTGGAATAGGTAACCGGCCACGGATGTGTGCGGCATGGGGTCAAACGTGCAAAGCTTGTGGAAAATGGAACCACTTTGCAAATGTCTGCCAATCAAAGAATGAAGAAGGTGCTATTAAGTGTCTGGAAGATGAAGAAGCCAGTATGGATGCCCTGATTGCGCACCTAATATTCGATCCAGTAACTGACAGTTACAAACCAGATAGCCACAACGGCCGCGAGGAGGTGGAAGCCACATTAACCCCATTTCCCCCTGCCCTGACCCAAGACAAGCCAGAGATATCCCTGCCGCTTGTCCTACCAATCTCAAAATCTACCCTGACAGTGGTGCAACCATATGCCTCGGTGGGTTGAAACACCTACAGTACATGGGACTCTCGGAGAAAAAATTTAGTCCCCTCTAAAAAAAAAATACGTGCAGTAGGAGGGTTCTCATTGTGTGTGTCAAGGTTGGCTACCCATCATGTTTACAATTGGGGAGAGGACTACAAAACAGGCACTATATATATGTAAAAATATACAGGTGATATACTTTAGTAAGGCAGCCTGCATTGATGTGGGTATATTACCTCCATTCTTTCCTAAACCTATGACAGGGCCTCCCTCCCCTGCAAGTAATTCAATAACATGCAATGCGGTATTCACGGATTCCCAGCATAACACACCAAAAGCTCCAGCCCATAAAATCCAATATCCTAAAACCCCTCCATTTCCACCAACCAATGAAAACTGAATCTGACACAAGGTCGATTTTTAAGTGGAGTTTACCAGGTTTGAATTCAGAGTTTTCTTTCTCATAGACCAGTTGCAGTACCAATGTTTGAGCCTAGTCTGCCCTACTATTTACTCATAGTTGGAGGGAGAATAGTTGGATTTATACTTTTCTCAAGGGTATTTACACTATAAGAAATGCAACCGACCTCGTCCTGGATTTGAACTCTTGTCTATGTGTCCATCTTCTACGACGAGTTCATGGTGAGGTCATACAGGGGATAGGGAAGAAAGGAAGGAAGAAATGGAGAGGACTCAATGTATGTAAGAATGCTCATTAATTAATGAAAGCGGTTGGAAACATATCGAACGACAAGACCTGGTCACCAACATCTCCAGAATAAAACTAAATGACATAGAAACAGAAGCCCTCAGCTTCAGATTAAAATTTGCTACGGGCATAAAAAAAAGAAATATAAGTTAAGTCATAGATAAAAATTATAGACACCACGACTCGGACTTCAAGAAAGGATTCACCCAAGGAATTATAGCTGCTTCCCACAATCACCACAATAATGAATACACTTTACCAAGGAGATACATCCAGTCCCTAAAGTCTCTATCTTCTAACCATGACATCGTCATTTCACCATCCGATAAGAGCGGTGAAGTTGTCATCATGGATACTACAACCTATAATCAGAAAATGATGGATTTACTCCTTGACCATAACACATACGAGGTAATCTCCCCACAAACAATCACAAGAAACATTGAAATGTTTAACAAATCCTATAAGAAATTAATAGCTAAAGAGAACAAAATATGGTCTTCTTTAATCAATTACCACCCCACCGTCCCAAAATTCTATGGCCTTCCCAAAACACATAAACCTGAAATACCTTTAAGACCCATCATCTCCAGAATAGGTTCTGTCACCCACAATATCGTAAGAATGTAAGTATGAATGTATGGCAGAACACCTAAGGAGCAAAGCCCCCAGGTCCTGTAGACAAAAGACGCACCTGGTGCATGTTACCCCTGCGAAGCCGGGGGCTGAAAAAGGCTCTTGTGTACTATCTACACAGAATGCATGTGAGGGGTCAAGTCCCCTGGTCTATGGACAGGAGACACAACTGGTGTGTATAACCTCTGAAGTGTCGAGGATCTAAGAGAATTTGACTTTGCGCTACTGCTACTGGTCATACCACTACATAGTGCCCAACGGAAGAACCGTGACAAGTAAGAGAAATAACCCCTACAGGACACTTTTCTTCTTGTTAATAAATACTAGGTCTTGTCTTCAGGTTGGGATTGAGGGATCCGTTTATATTTCAAAATCCCAGAGAATTTTATGCATCTCATTTTCTCGGACAGATTTTGGTTTGTGCATATACCATTTGTCAATGTGTTCATATTTTAATCTCTTGCACAATTCCCAATGGATCACCTTTTCTACCCAGTCGTACCTACACTTGTATTCCTTTTGTGCCAGTTTGCTGTATTTGCTCATTATGTTATTAACTGTTTCATCTCTGTCGCCACATAACCTACACTTGCTATTCTTCTGCGTATTCTCAGTCTTTCTTTTGACATAATTGGTTCTTAAAGCAAGAATTCTTCCTAGCTGTAGCTGTGTGAGTGCTACTGTATGGCTGCACTTCATGGACTCATAAAGATGCTGCATGCTGTCTTGAACAAATCTTGAAAGCAGCTCCCCCACAAAAAGCAACTGTATGGCCACTTACCTCTTATCACACAAACTATCCTAGTAAGATGAATAAGACATGTTGAGCACTTCTGGAGAAACAAGAACAGACTCATTAGTGATGTTCATATGTGGACATCTACACATGAGCACACCAGTGTAAGTCGGGCCAGTAAAAAACTTCACCAATCTACTCTGTGCAGATTCTGGATGCTGTGTAGAAGACCTGTCAAGAATGATGGCCAATCAGGAGGGGTGGAGAGAGAGAGAGAGAGAGAGAGAGAGAGAGAGAGAGAGATGGGAATTCGTGTTATTCGATGATTAAAAGAGGTCCAGTTCCTTTTTTGGGGTTTCCCCCGTTTTTTATCCATGTCCACGTCATTTCATGTGCAAATTCCACAGTTATTTTTCTTCACATTTTTGTTTTCTAGATTTTTTTTATTGTTGTGTTCCTGTTTGTCTTGCACCTATATGATTGTCCCAACCCTAATGCCCTTATAGCAAGCTCCAACTCTTTTTATCATATGGGTGCTAGAAGGTGGTGGCCGAGGGTCTTCCTGTCCTGGGTATGACGCTAAACACTATCTGATGGTGAGGTTCTAGTTTTAGAGGTCTGGGGAATGTGGTGCGCCCCTTTATCACCATTGCTCCCTGGTCCACTCTGACCTGGAGTGGTAGTACCTGTTAGGATCCCATCTATGGGTTAAATAGAAAAATGTGTTTATAAAAAAAATGAGTATCCATAAAGAATGAAGTTATTTCAAAACTTTGTCGGCATTAAATGACCCACTGAAGTTGATATACCGTAAAAAAACAAAAACAAAACAAACCAAACCTGTTTGTCCTTTAGTTAATTGCTGTTGTTGACTGTTGTAATCAGTATTTCTTTGCTCATTATTATTATTATTATTATTATTAGTAGTAGTAGTAGTAGTAGTACAAATTTATATTTATTATGCATACAATAACCTATTTCCTCAGTAATTGCGAGAGTAATGATATCTTAATTGGTTGACAATTAAGATATTACTTTTGGTGGATTTATTCAGCATCCCACATAATTGCCAAGAATGAAACAAGGGAAATAACTCTAGCCTGCAAATTAACAAAATAGGAGTAAGAAGGTGCTACCAGCTTCTGTTAATTGAAACATAGTTTGTTTGCAGAATGAAAGTTGACAAGAGGAAGGGGAGGGGAGGCATCAGTTTGGGGGTGACTATTTTGATCGTGAGTGACAAAGTTCTGTCGTCACTGCCATAAACAACTTTAGTTGAATTCGTCAACAATTTGCCTGTCTTTGGCAAAATCAAATGAAAATATCCCCAGAATTTTCCATAGACCACAAATGATTCCAATTGCTGTTTTCTTCTGTTGAATATTGACCCCTGCCCCCCCACCTCTCTCTCTCTCTCTCTCACACACACACACACACACACACACACACACACAGTGATGCTGATAGCTTTTTGATTTAGTGCGTCCTGGGATATACATATTTAGATGGGTTCCAACTAAAGTTTCTTAATAGATTGTAGGGTTTTTATTTATGATCTAGGGAAACAACTAAAACTCCTTGTAACCATAACTGTGCAATTCGTTTCTAAGAAACTATTGAAATGTATTTACAGTTAGCTTGAGATGGTGAGGGAAGAAAAAAAGAAAAACACTGGGGGACACATAGATATGATTTTAATGCGTCTTTTTAAAAAAATTTTGAGCATCATGGACGCAGGATGCATACCTATCAGCATCTCTGCACAGATATATATATATATATATAATATATATTGAAAAAACAAATGATGTTTACAAATGCTTGGGATCATCAGGAGAGAATGTGCACCGTTTTGGGGCCTTCCTTTCAACGGTTTTAACTGCACATGGCCCCCCCCCCTCACTGTTGTGAGGTCTCTCGGAATATCTGTATCGACCGTATGTAATAGATCGGTCATCAACAAGAGCAAATACGGGATGAAATGAACATTAGAAGAAGAATGCGCAAACAGAATGCTGTTAGCTAATGTTGGAATTTTTCAAAAAATGCATTATCTGTTCACACTGTCGAATTAATTTCCTTCTATTTTACATATATATATATATAAATAAAAAATAAAAGGAAAAATAATGGTATAGATTGTGCTGACAAGTACCTGTTTTGACTTTATGATGTTTATACAATGTAATCCAAATTAAATTATTTCTAAAAAATAAAAACAATAGCAGAAGGCATTGTATGAACCATTCTTCTTTTTCAGAGTTATATGAATAATGTTGATAATAAATATTGATAATAATTATTATTGTTGATAATAATTCCATTTTCGTATACTCACATAATTATATAAATATAAGTAAAGTTGGCAGAGTGCCCTATTGTCAGTATTAGCCGGACAGTGAGGGAGTCTATCCCCTTTTCGCTAGCACTAGACCAGGGAGACTTTTTGTGCTGAGGTGGAGCACCACACCTACCATCAGCTACCCACTTTACTGCACAGATCAGATTACCCAGGCTGTGCTACTCATACGCTGAGTTGGTGGAGACTAGAATCGAACCCAAAACCTTATGGTTCCTAAGCAGATTGTTGGTGCTACAAAACTGAATTGGAAAAACATATCGTACAATTACAACATCAGCTTCAATAACAAAAGATATTCCGACAGTACCACTTTATTAAAACATGTATGTCATATAAAAGACATAACGGCCAAAACTCCCATAATAAAATGTGATAACGGGAAAAAATTCCAAGCTTATGAAGGAGGTGAAAATAATTACACATTGTGTCTAGAAGAAAAATGCTGGTAAAAATTTTTTAAACAAAAGAAGCAAATTAGTTTTTAAGTGTAGACACATTAACAACTTTTTCTGGTATCATCTCCAAACCTGACCTTAATTCATCCCATATTTTATACATCCTCTGCCAGAGAGAAAAAGGATTTTTTTTTCTTTCATTTGTATATTATATATTCATATTTGTATGTTATACATTTTTTTTTATTTTCTTTCATTTGTATGTTAAATATTATTTCAAGTAAAGGTCTCACAAAAGAAGAACACACAATGTGAACACACCTCAAGGTATACAAACATTTGACAGGTTACTTTTTATTTTACTCCCACCTGAAGATTGGGTGTAACACATGAAACTTGGGTAATGGAAATAAAGTATTCATAATTTTATTTTTTCACATAGCGCTAATATTTTCACATAATTCTATTTCACATAGCGGCTATTTTCACTCACATAATTCTATTTTCACATAGCGCTAATTTTCACATAATTCTATTTTCACATAGCGCTAATATTTTCACATAATTCTATTTTCACATAGCGCTAATATTTTCACATAATTCTATTTTCACATAGCGCTAATATTTTCACATAATTCTATTTTCACATTCACATAATTCTTTTCACATAGCGCTAATATTTTCACATAATTCTATTTTCACATATATTTCACATAGCGCTAATATTTTCACATAATTCTATTTTCACATAGCGCTAATACCTTTGAGGAAGTTATTGGAGTTATGTCAATTTTTAGCTCTCCAAATTTGATGGGGTTCACAAAAAATAGCGACTTTTTGGAATCTATTTTTGTCTGTAAAATGAGTTCTAGAGCTTCCTACTACTAAAAATTGGTTTATAAAAGGATTTTTGCCCAAGGAATTCAAAACTGCTATCAAAAAATTTTTGGTCAACTAATTTTAAGTTATTGATGATTTCTGATTTTTTCATAGCAAGAGCAATATCCCAATGTGGCACTGCATCTATGACAAAAAAAATTTCTATTATCATTTCACATATATTGAACATTATTTGTACCAAAAAGATAGTTTGATATTTGCTCAGATTTAATAGGAATACAAAAGATTATTCAGGGATTAGTGAAATCCAAGTGATGTGGAATAAAAACAAAAATGAATAACTTGTTTAAAAAAAGGATAATGAATAAGAATGATTACTTACTTAAACCATTCCATTGCTTTTTCAGGATGAGCGCTCACACCAACACCTGGAAGACACAAAAAAAGTATGGTTAACCTTTTCCAAAAGAAATACAGTTATCACGACTCCACGTTACACAGCCCTGTCCTTAATGCAGGCATCAGCGCTGTGCTTTGTTGAATGTAAGTAAACTCCCTCGAACAATGAAGACTCTGACAAAATACTGTGGGTACAAGACTGGTTTATTTGTCATACAAAGGTGTAAAAAGCTGAAACGTAAAAATAAACTTGGAAGAACAAGGAGAAACAACAGCAAATTAACTCTTTTAAAATGCTAACAATTGAATAAAACAGTGACGAGCGGAGAGTCTGAGTTTAACAGAGGCTAGGCTAAGTAACACATAATACAACATTGTGGGTTCATGTTGACCGGCTGCTAAAGTTAAAGGCAATGGCTTGGGGCTGTCAAACTTGATAAGGCTGGTAACTGTTAAAAGGTAGCAAGGAATGTCTGAAATATAATTGTCTACATACAAGACAAATAACGGGAGAGAAATTAATTAAAGAACTACTGAGCTAACAGGGGTTTTACGTTAAAATGAAAGAGTAGAAGAAGTGGCACTGCATCTAAGACAAATTTTTTTTCTAATATTGTTTCACATATATTGAACATTATTTGTATCAAAAAGATAGTTTGGTGTTTGCCCAGAACCGAAGTTACAACATCAGTTAAAATTTTGCAAATCAGAAATCATTAATAATTCAAAACTAGTTATTTTCAGACTTTTTGATAGCCTTTTTGAATACCTTAGGCAAAAATGCTTTTATAAACCAATTTTTAGGAGTAGGGAAGCTCTAGAACTCATTTTAGAGACAAAAATAGATTACAAAAAAGTTGCCATTTTTACGACTGACCACCCAAATTTAGAAGGTTAAAAATCGACATAATTCTGCCAATTTTTGGAATTGGAAGCTCAAATTTTGAAGATTGTCTAACTTTAAGATAGTCCACACCTATACAAAATTTCAGAAAAATTGAAGTGAGAAATTTTAACAAATTTTATCAAAGTTTTGTATCTTTGGTTCTGATAAAAAACCAAGCTATTGTTTTGGTACAAATAATGTTCAATATATATGAAATAAAAATAGAAAATTTTTTTTGTCATAGATGCACTGCCACATTGGGATATTGATCTTGCTATGAAAAAACCAAAAATCATCAATAACTTAAAATGGGTTAAATTTCAGACTCATAGCATTTTTGGATTCCTCGGGCTGAAATGTTTTTATAAACTAATTTTTAGGAGTAGGAAAGCACTAGAACTCATTTTACTGACAAAAATAGATTACAAAAAAATCGCCATTTTTGGCGACCCCCCCTCAAATTTGGAGAGCTAAAAATTTACATAACTCTGCCAATTCTTGGAATTGGAAGCTGAAATTTTGGGGGATTGCCTAACTTTAACATATTTTACACCTGTACAAAATTTCAGAAAAATTGAAGGGGTTGAGTGACATAGATGATTTGACATGGAATTACCCATATATATGTATATATAACTAAAGTGACATTTCTTCCAGGCTGTAGTCATATCAGTACTGCTGTATGGCTGCACCACCTGGACCCTAATGAAGCGCCTTGAGAATAAGCTAGATGGAAGCTGCACAAGAATGCTGCATGCAGTCTTGAACAAGTCGTGGAAGCAGTACCCTACAAGGAAATAGCTGTATGACCACCTGCCTCCTATCTCACAAACCATCCAAGTGAGACACTGTTGGAGAAGCAGGGATGAGCTCATAAGCGACGTTCTCCTGTGGAAGCCAACACATGGACATGCTAATGTGGGCCACCCAGCAAGGACCTACATTGACCGACTATGTGAAGATGCTGGCTGCTGCGCGGAAGAACTCCTAGGGGCGATGAATGATAGGGAAGGTTGGTGAGAGATTGTCATGGATATCCATGCTGCCTGCATGACATGATGATGATGATATATAACTTAGGTACCTTAGAAAATACTTGATTTTATTTTTCTCAATTATAATATACCTATAAGAATAACTTTTTCTACATATTTCAGTTTATATTATATGACAAAATTATTTAATTCTTTCCAGCTCGCAGCAAATCACCATCATTCTTTCAATCATAAAAATAAATTTATTATTATTTTAGGTTTTATATTGCTCCCTCACAAATGCACCATCACACCTTCAAGTGCGGAAGATCTGGCCTCCAACAGACAGGGTTGGCAAGACGCCCACTGCACAGGAGCTAAGCAGCTCAATAATGAGATTAACAGGGTTGCAGAGCAGCGATGTCTTCGTCATTATGAACCACCAAATGCAGATGGGAATTTCCCTTGCAATGTGTGTGACCGCATTCAACTGCTTCAGTCACTTAATATATGCACCGCAAACTAGCATGTACCAAAATATTGCAAAAGTCACCACTAGTATTTGTTTTTTTTTTACTTGTCTTTTCTTTCTTTCTTTTAATTTTTTTTCTTCTTTTTTTTCTAATTCTTTTAGTTTTTACAGAATGCTAAAATATAAAACAATTATAGAAAATTTAATTTGGAAGAGATAATGATAAAAAAAGAAAATCTAAAAACTTTATAACCTGGAAAGGAGGGGAATAATCACTAAAAAGAATAAAAGGGGGAATCGCTGTGGTGTAGTGGCTAACATGCTGGACTGTGACATCATAGTAAATTCTAAATCCAATCGCAAAACTACATTCACTTTCAATACTCTCGAGAAAGATACGATATACCTCATCCTCCCAGCGATGTATAAATTAGTACCACTACTATTCTTCTACAAGGATAACTTTGGCATTAAATAACAACGAAGGTTGATATTCCATTTAAAAAAAACAAACTATAACAAATAAAGAATTATTGGAAAAGGAATCAAACTCATGTTTCTGCACGGTAGATATTTAACAAGGGCGACAACCACTAAGATTTTCCAGGAAGTTGTCTCCCTTGCATTCGTCAAGCGTACCATTACTTCCTGTTGCTTTTTCGGCGAGGTTTAATGTACGTGGACTGAACCCCCTGCGGAGGGGTAAAACCCCACGAAAAAAAAGGGATGTCCTGAATATGACACAAAACTGCATCTATTAGTGAGGCTTCGGTTCTAGATCTTTAGAGAGTACTGAGTCACCCTTTCAATGCCATTACTACCAAGTCCAATCTGACCAGAAATGGTAGTACCTGTTAGTGTCCCATCTATAGGTCAAATAGGTCTGTTTGAAAGTTATTTGTATTTGATGAGAATACTTGATTTCATATGTGTGTAAATCATTTGTAATAAGAATAGTTATTTGAAGCTATAATTGTTTACTTAGGATTATTATTATGAGTTACTTGAAACCATATTATAACTTAGCTGATATTGAACAATATTTCGATTTTATTTAACCAATCCCTCCACACAACCTAAGGTAAATTTTTTAATGAATTTTAACAGGTTTGAATTCAATTTTCCTCCTCCGATATCGGTTGCCATACCAAGGTTAAAATCCCAGTATGCCTACTATTTATTCATAACTGAAGGGAAGAATAGTTAGATGCATACCTTTCCCAAGAGTATTAATGCTATGTGAAATGCAAACAGCCTCATCCAGGATTTAAACTCAGGTCACTGGGTCCATTTTTTACAATGATAACCATTACACTGCGAGTGTCTCCAATTATAACCATATAACTATGTACAAACAAATGACTATTATTAAATAAATATAAGTACTTGAAACCATATAATTATTAGTATTAGGTAGTAATACTTGAAACCATACAATTGTATGGAAATTATTAGTAATATATAGGAATACTTTATATCCTATAAGTGTTTGCAAAGGATGCCTCCAGGAACAACTACACAAAAATTGTAAATATAAATCTACAATTAATGTAATTCTCTAATTTCTCGGCATGAAATAAGCCTAGATGAGTTGACATACCATTATGTATATCAGGAAAGATATTTAGGGATCCATTCACAGATAAACAAAATAAAATGATGCTTTTTTTTTCTTGCTTTTTTAAATGTTACTCCTTTCCTCCATATCAAATTTTGTTAATCATTAATATTAAGTTCTGAAAACAAAGTTTGGTTATTTCCTATAAGTCTAACATGATCAAAGGGGAACCACTCTTGACTGATAAATTATTTATTTATTGATCTACTAAGAAAAAAGAAGATGGGGTTAGGAGGGTTAGGGTTAGGGTTAGGGTTAGGGTTAGGGTTTAGGGTTAGTTTAATGGGAAAATAAATAAATGATTTATCAGTCAAGAGTGGTTCCCCTTTGATCATGTTAGAATCATAGGAAATAACTCAAAGTTCTTTAGAGTCTTAGAAATGACACAGTGCTTGTTGATTTATGGCCCACATTGATCTACAGACAGGAGAGCCTTGTGCTCCCAGAATTTTGGGGTTGCACGGCCTATGAAAACATGCTTAACATTTAAGTCTTTATACTTTCCTCTTTTACCAGCTGCCTTAATTTATTTTTATACTAAAAATCTATTTTCTTATAAGGACATTTCACTCATACAGTTCTGTATAAGCTCTTCCTAGTATCTCCTGTCATGTTTGCATTTTCTTCAGTTAAGTTTGCTCAGGCAATAAAATACCCTTGTTATCACTTCATTGCAAATTGTTCTCACATTTATTCCATACAAGGAAATAATATATGCAACCAACAATGGAATAGCCCATTATTTATCTGAGGGGATACATGGAGGTACGAGCATATTTTGGAAATCTTATGAAAGAAAAGTACATTTAAGTTTGGGGTTGTTGTCCTTTGGGAGATTTTTGCTGCTATTGATTTTTTTACTTGGGAGTTTGTGATTGGTCAATTCAAATGGGTAGCCATTTGTGATTGGTCAATTCAAATGGATAGCCATTTGTGATTGGTCAATTCAAATGGATAGCCATTTGTGATTGGTCATTCAAATGGATAGCCATTTGTGATTGGTCAATTCAAATGGGTAGCCATTATTCCTAAGTGGACAGGGAAGCAGGGGTTTTAAAACCTCAGCTCACAATTTTTTCATCAGTCTTTGATTGATAACTGGCTTGTAATAGGTAGTTAAAAAGCTCTGAGGTAAAGTACCTCATAACATGTACTTTTGTCCAGAATTTCAAGGTTGGCAAAGATACATTAAGAAAATTGTTTTGAGAGTCCTTTAGTTTTTTCGAACCTTTGCTAGGTAGATGAAAAGACTCTGAGGTTTTATACCTCATTTGTTTCTGCACTTATCAGCCTCGGAGAGGAAGTAAGGAGACATGCTGTGTCGAATATTTGAAGAAATTATAATAATAATAATAATGAAATTTATTGAGTACAGTGCTCAGGTGTGCCACAACTCATCAAAGTCTCATGTCAAGTACACAGAATAATGTTGTGTCAGGAACATGAACAGTTCACAGTAGTAATATGCATGTATGTGTGTGCATGTGTATGTGGAGAGTGGCATCAGGTATAGTGTTGGTGGACTACAGGAAGCATGGAGGCTTTGAAAGATTCAGTGCTTCGGCAGCCTACAACTATTATTATATGTATGTATGCAAAATATATATATATGTATATGTATGTATGTATGCAAAATATATATATATCTATGTATGTATGCAAAATATATTATATATATATGTATGTATGCAAAATATATATATATATATGTATGTATGCAAAATATATATATATATGTATGTATGTATGCAAAATATACATATATATATGTATGTATGTATGCAAGATATATATATAATATATATATATATATATGCAAACTATGTAATGTATTATTATTTTCTTTAGAGCTGAGGTGTACAGTAGCACAGTTTATTTCATTTTCCAAAAATAAAAATGTTTAACGTATTAATATATAGATGACAACATGGATTCATAGAGATTGTTATTTCTCCTTATTTGTATCAACTGTTTAAATGCTTAAAAGTTGAATTTTTTACAAAGCACTTATCTGTTCTTTATTCAATTTCTCTTTAAGTTTTACACTTTCTTTTTAAAAGAAACATATTTCTAATTCATAACAACTGGAGAGAGTGGGAAGAACTTTGCTAATAATGTGTAGTTTAAATATAGAAAGAAAAGGTTGAAAAGTCACTTTGTTATATATTCCCCTTTTCTCGGTGTATATAATTGGTGGAGAGTTCATAGATGATAGGTGATGATAGATGATAGTTCTTACATTGTAACTTCTACTTGTTGCTGGTTACTGACTCGTTGCTTCTGCTGGTTCTATTTCTTTGTCTAACCTGTCTGGCCACCATCTTGTCTGGGTTGACTTCTATGTGCTGGAGGTTAATTTTTTTCCTTGCTAATTCTTCTTGCTGAGCTGGGCTGGGCTTAACATTGTCTTTAGTGCTTAATTAATGCAACAAGACCTGGTTATACTTGATCAAGTTTTATTTCTTAGCCCATATTGATTCCGCCGTGGGGAGAGAATGGACCTCGGGAGAGCCGACAATCACATCTGCACTCCTTCAAATTCGGGTCGCATCTGGTAAACTAAACTTATTCATGGCACCCAATCGCACACCTTCTAAGGGGTCAAAGATTATTAACTGTCAACTGCCGGGTAATTTTCCATGAACTCCCTGATTTTAGATCAAACAGAATTTAAATATTCTAGCTACAGATACGTTCACAATTAATGACTGCCCATAAATTGTAACAACTTACCTTAACAGGAAGAAAGGAAAAAGGGAAGTCAATTATCATATTATTAGACCAGAAATGAGAAGGATTGTGGGAACATGATCAGAGTGTTAACATGTATGAAAGGAAAGAGAGAGAGTCGAGACCATTTTTGAACAAAGGCAAATGCAAGCTAATTGTAAGCACAGAGAAACAGGACAAACTTGGAGTGAGAGAGATAGAGAGAGAAGATGTTAGAGAGAGAAAGAATAACAAAACTGTTGGGAGAGAATTTTGGTGGGGAACTAGTTTAAAGCGACATAATAATGACAAAAATAATATAAACAGATTTTTTTAGTTTTGTGTCAATGTTATTTTGATTGCCAAATAACAAAATAATTCTTTGATTCATTGATTTTTTAAAACAACCAATTTATCAATACACATGAAGTTAATTCTTTTGATTTATTAATACATATAAACTTTTTTCTTCTAACTTAATAATAAAGTTATTTCTTTTAATTTATTAATACACATGAAGTTATTTCTACTAATTTATTAATGAAGTTAATAAAAATTATTTCTAATAGTTTATAAAACCAATCCAAACAAAAATATTTACCAACAAACAATTTTTTTACAATTCATATATACATAAGAATTAAAGATTTGGCATCAAATAACCCACAAGGGTTAACATTAATCAAAATAACTATCAGGTTATCTTTAGCATTTATTCTACAATCATGTAATAAATTACAACCATGAATTAAGCTGTATGGGTCTAACAACATTTGAATTTGCGTTTCCTATTCTTGGGAGTTTATGTCTGGCAATACTTCATTTAAGAAATTTGAAGAACTTAAGATATGATATGAATTAAAAAAAATTAACAAAAAAGCATTCTGGAAACTTTTAAAGCAACCGAATAAATAAATAAAAATTATCAACATTTTTTTTATCTAAGGGAGATAATTCCAATTTCTTTTTAAAAAGTTATCTCCCTTGAAAAATGTAAAAATTAATATAATTATTGTAATAATATTTGTATTTGGGACTTCCAAAAAGATTCATTCATTCATTCATTCATATATATATATATATATATATATATATATATATATATATATATATATATATATATATATATATATATATATGGCAACGCTGAGTAGCTCTGCTATTATATATATATATATATATACATATATATATATATGGCAACGCTGAGTAGCTCTGCTAGTATATATATATATATATATACTAGAAGAGCTATTCAGCATTGCCAGAGATTTAAAAAGTTAAAACTAAATCTCTTATCTATATTATTTATAAGTAGATTAATAAAGTATATTTTTCTATATTTTTAATCTTTTTTTTTTATATAAATTCTTGTTTTAAAGTTGGCTGGTTGGTTGGATTTTAACATTATGTCAACCCTTGGGTTATTTTATGCTGAAGACGTTTTTGTTTTATTCCATACTTGGGCATTCAATTCCTTTTTTCTCATTTTTTTATCAATTTAACCTATAGATGGGACTCAACCACAAAATCCAATTTGTCATACCAAGGACACCATTCTTAGTTGGATTTTTTTCTTTTCTTTATTTTTCATGATTTACACTTGATGGATTTTTTGAAATTTTTTAATCATTTTTTTAATTAATTTTTTAATATATCATTGATTTATTTTGTTTCTTTGTTTTGTTTGTTTTACAGCATATCAACCTTGGTGGCTCATTTAATGCCAACAAAGTTTTGAAATTTATTCTTAATGGATACTCAATTTTTTTATAAATATTTTTCTATTTAACCCATAGATGGGACCCTAACAGGTACTACCACTCAGGGTCAGAGGGAACCTGGAGCAATGGTGATGAAGGGGGGCTCCACATTCCCCAGACTTCCAGAACTGGAACTTTACCATCAGATAGAGTTTAACATCATTCCCAGGACATGAAGACCCTCAGCCACTGACTTCTAGCACCCATATGATAAAAAGGGTTGGGGCTTGCTACAAGGGCAATAGGGTTGGGGCAATCATATAGGTGCTAGCTGGATCAGTCTAGCCTAAATAAAGGCTTAACCGCTCGTCTAGCTAAGTAAGGGCTAAATTGGAGTGCTGCATGTCATGGATTGCTCATCCACCAGGATTCCATCCTTAAGTATCATGGGTTGCCACCCACGGCCAACTGGTGGCCCCATTTGTGGGGGGCTCTTACCCCTCTGCCAAGGTGCAGTCGGTGTATTCTAAAGCCCCAGCCAATTGGGCTATCATTGATTTATATCTTATTAATAATGGATATTTGCTTCTAGTTTTTGTCTGTAACAAAAATTACGTCACTGCTTACATCACATTGCCCAAAATCGTCATAACATAGATAAATACACTCAAAATTTGAACATGCAACATTAGACAGTCCTCATTGTTTTTTAAAACAAGTTTTAATAAATACACGACTGGTATCATATAACTATATATAGTTTGTTTTATTTTAAAGTTTACATTTCAAATTGTTTTATTTTTTAATCCTTTAATGAATTTGATGATTTTACTTACTTAGAGTACAAACTCGCTGACATTGAATTTTTTACTCCCACCCCCCAGGCAATCTATTTTTACATCGCCCAGAGGGTTTTTTATTTTGTACTAGAACTTATATATTATGATTAAATTAATAAATTGATTTCTAAAGAAACAACTGTAAATGCTTTAGCGTTACTTTTAACAGATAAAAAGTCCCAAAACTATTTCGAATGTTGTTGACAATTTTCTCATTTTCTTTGCGACTTTGTCAGCTGGGGCTGTAGAAAATCCGACTGCACCTCTGCAGAGGGATATGACCCCACCACCAACACCACCAACAGGGCATCCTATTAGCAGTGGGTGGTGACCCATAATACCTGAAGACAGATTATGGTGGCTGAGCAATTTGTGACCTATATGATTATCTTGATATACCCTTGGGAAAGGTATGAATTTTACTCTTCCTCCAGCTATGGGTAAATAGTAGGACAGACTGGGCTCTTTAACCTTGGTTAGGCAACCGGTCTAGGAGAAGGAAAACTCTGAATTCAAACCTGTTAAACTCCGCTTAAGAAATTGACCTTGTGTCACATCCTGCTCGTGCGGAGGGGTTGGTAAATATATATATATAACTGTCTTGACAGTATTGCTCTTATGACAAACATCCAACCTTTTTTTATCATATATTTACAAAAGGCGGTGGTTGAGGGTCTTAGTGTCCTGGGTATGAACTACATCTAGTGGTGAAGGTTTCAATTCTGGAGATCTGAGAAGTGTGGAGTACCTGTTCATCACCATTACACCCAGACTCCCTCTGACCCGGAGTGGTCATACCTCTTAGGGTTCCATCTATGAGTAAAAAGCTGTTTGTATTTCACATAGTGCTAATAATCTGAGAAAGGTATGAATCCGACTATTCTCCCTCCAGCTATGGGTAAAATAGTAGGTCAGACTGGACTCTTTAACCTTGGTTAGGCAACCAGTCTAGGAGAACTCTGAATTCAAACCTGTTAAACTCCGCTTAAGAAATTGATTTTGTATCACATTCTGCTTGTACAGATGGGTTGGTAAATGTGAAGGAGAGTCAAAAATTATCTGCACTTTCACCATAACATATCTTTCTTATTATCACACTGCGTTCTTCACATGCATGCTTATAGGTGGCACTGTTATGGTCCCATGATTGAACTTTGAGCCTGATTGTACCATTTTTGCTTGCTGTCTTGATATTGATCATACAATGAAAAAAAAAGTTGACTTTCAGACTTTTTTGATAGCATTTTTGGATTCCTAATGCTTTTATAAACCAATTTTAGGAGTAGGGAAACTCTAGAACTCATTTTACAGACAAAAATAGGTTACAAAAAGTCGCCATTTTTTGCAAAACCCAACAAATTTGGATAGCTAAAAATCGACATAACTCCGCCAATTTTTGGAATTGGAAGCTCAAACTTTGGGGAATGTCTACTTTTAACACAGCCCACACCTGTACAAAATTTTCAAAAATTGAAGGGGGTGTGTGACAATTTTACTTTTTTCTGGATGATTCTGGATTGAATGGAATTGCCCATAGGTTTTCCATTCTGTTCCTTAATTCGTACTAAGAAATGTAACTTTTTTTTGCAGTTGCATACAAATTATGAAATATCTAAAATGATATTGTCAAATTGTGTAACTTACCATGAAGGTATCTTTGTCCCACTTGGTGTTGCGCTTCTGAATATCCAAGGTGGGCATAGGCGTTTATAGCATGAAAATGGACATTCTCAAAATACAGTAACAGTAGACAGCAAATAAGATGGTACCAAGGACAACCAAAACCTGTGATCAAAGAAAAAGAAAACAAGTTTAGATCAAATGAATATATTAATATTTGTAGGAACTCTCTTATTGAATTAAAGCAAAAGGCATTTATATATATATATATATCCAAACAAACAACGTTCACAAGAACATAACATACATAATTATATATATATATATATATTTATATATAAGTAAAAATATAACAAAAGACTTAGAGTTTTTGCATTATAGTCTATTTCAGAAGCTTAGACAAAGTGTCTAACTCTCCCAAATCATCAGATGCGAATGATGAATTCTTTATTACTTTGAAGGCATTTGAAAGATTTTTTTTTATTGTCCTGTTTCCCTCAGCTTTGGGGTAATAAAAAAAGGACAATAAAAAAAATATCTGTTTTCAAATGCCTTCAAAGTAATAAAGTATTCACCATTCGCATCTGATGATTTGGGAGAATTAGACACTTCATCTAAGCTTCTGAAATAGACTATAATGCAAAAATTCTAAGTCTTTTGTTATATTTTTACTTATAATTTGCTCTGTGAATCTAACAATAAGAGCACACATTGAGCTCTGCAAACTGCGACAGGTTTTTTAAAAAACTCCTATGTCATAAGGTAGATTTCTTCTCCGGACTTTTGGATTATATATATATATATATATATATATATATATATATATATATATTGCGCTCGCACGTAAGCACTATTAAAATACCGCACACTAACAGATCAACGTATTATGTGTGTGACCAGTCACTATGCGTACGCAACCTTTATACTGCCCATAAACACTCTCATACATTCAATTCACCTTCACATACATACACACATCATTTTATCCAATCATACGCATCCCATGTCTATTGAATTTTTTGAAATTTTTTTGATTTTCCTCACATTTGAAACATCTTCACCTGATGAATGCATCGCATGAAACCAATATGGTTGTGAATGTTCCTTTGTCACCCAATAAATAGATATGTAAAACCTATATATTTATCTTATTATGTTATATATATATATATATATATATATATATATATAAGTTGTGGACTGCTTGTGTACAATCAGTGCATCAGAGACTGCCATTCAAGAATTGGGCTGCTCAGCCACTCATATATATATATATATATATATATATATATAGCTGAGTGGCTGAGCAGCCCAATTCTTGAATGGCAGTCTCTGATGCACTGATTGTACACAAGCAGTGATGTTTGCTGTGGGTGATGTTGTCTCTCCTTTCTTTAGACTCTGTTTCAACCCTTTTCACATCTTTTTGACAGATTTTAATCTCTGACACAATATTATGATTTTTTTCTTCTTTTTTTTGAGTTTTTCACACCAGTTTAAATGGTGTTTTTATCCCTGAAGACCTCGCAAAAACAAGTCTACTCAGGACTCTAGGATTCTTCTCAGTATCCTAGCTGATCTTAACAGTATTATGGTCTATATTAGGGTCTGCCAAAATGTTGACTCGTTTTCATTTTAAAAACTAATTAAAATTAATTAAATTGATTATTTACGGTCAAATTTTTGTCTAAATTGAAAATTAGTAGCATCAGTAAAAAAAGCAAAATAATATTAAACATGTAATTTATTTTTAATACATTTTAGACAATTTTTTTAGTCAATTTTGCTCAAATATATTGTAAACATGGCTGTAAACACTGCCTAAGATTATGTAAAATCCGTATTTTACAAACCCCCCCCCCCAATTGAAACTTTTTTTTACCAAAAATCAGGAAATTATCCGTTTTGAATGAAATTTTAAGTGTTGATTTATCAATGAATCAATGGTCTATTGTCTTTTTATTTATACTGTAATTAATTTCAACTTTATATAACCCCACCAATATTTTGTGTTCCAAAAATAAAGGGGGAGGGGTCAAAGTTAAATGACCTGAAAAACATCAGAAAGTTTTGAAATAAAATAACTGATGCATTCTAAAATTCATTCATTGATAAATCAACACTGAAAATTTCATTAAAATTGGATAATTCCCTGATTTTTGGTAAAAAAATTTCAATCGGGGGGAGGGGATAAATTTATTTTGTAAAATACCGATTTTACTGCAACTTTGGCAGTAGCTAGTCTATATGGACTTGAGGCACTTGGTGTAATGATTAAAGTCATGGGAAATGGACTTGTCGCCCCGAGTTCAAATCCTGGACGTGGTAATTGCATTTCATTTAGCACTAATACCATTGGGAAAGGTATGAATCCTACTCTCCCTCCAGCTATGGGTAAATAGTAGGGCAGACTGGACTCTTTAACCTTGGTTAGGCAACCAGTCTAGGAGAAGGAAAACTCTGAATTCAAACCTGTTAAACTCCGCTTAAGAAATTGACCTTGTGTCGCATCCTGCTCGTGCGGAGGGGTTGGTAAATATATATATATATATATATATATATATGGACTTGATTTTGATCATCATTATTATTATTAGAGAAGATCTGAAGTCAATGTAAATACCTGCTAATTAAAGAAACCTTTAAAGAAACAAAAGATGATTATATCAACGTCATTGTCGTTCAATCAAATCTGCCAAAAGATCCGATTGATTAGGATAAGTGGTGAAGAAAAGGGAGAAGAATGTTATCATTTCTCTTCGTTTAATGATTGATTTGATCCTTTGCACCTGCTAACAGGTGAGTTAATTAAAAAAAAACTATTTTAGAAGCTTTTATGATATCAAGGATTAAGTTTCTAGGTCATCAAATAACCAAAACATTAATTCAATATGGCCAACAATAAACTGCCTACTAGTTTTCGTAAAAAGGGGACACTTCATGCTCCTTACTGATGTCATCAAGTTTATTTTGATAAACACTGTGAAATTATACAAGGAAAAACAAATAACATTCAATAAAAAGATACCAGGAAATACTTTTCAAAGAAATAAAAAATCCGAAAGAAATGGGAGAGCTGCTTACCGTGTCGACTGTCCTGATCAGTGGCGTAAACTAAAAAGGGTTCGTAAATGAGTTCCCTTTACCAATTTCTGGTTAGGGATTCATAGACTCAAGAAAATGATGGTCAGCACAAAATAAACTACTCTAAATTGAATACTGTGATTGTAGTTAAATTTATAAACAAAAAATAACTATATAAAAATATGACATAAATAATTGGTCGGTTTAGTGGCAGTTACACTTACTACAGAAGAGAATATTTATTGTATACTGGAACATAGAATGTTTCAGTATACTAGTACATCCAAATAAGAGATTACGGTCAAGTCATCCAGAAAACACAAATTCCTGGTAGATCACTGAAGTTAAACAGTGATGAGCCTGTTTAATATTAGATATGTCATTTTTGGAGTTAAAACAATTTCAAGAGCTTTTTTTCTGAGGTTTTGATATTTTCCTTTGAAGATAGGAATGTCATCCTCTCAATGCAAGACAGTTTTGAAACTCATGGAAATGGCCGGCCTGATTTATTAAAACACTAATAAACATAGGAACAAAAATGTAAATGCATATCTGTCCTATTCTTTTATCACTGAGCTCAAGTGACAACTTCATTGTCTCAACAACCTTTTTGTGACTTCCACAGTGTTATATTTACCTACAAGTAAAATCTCTAACATTTCTTATGTGTATCTTTACAATTTAGGAGAATAATGCAAAGTCAGGTCAAACTTTATAGATTTTAACTGGTTGAAAATAGAAATTTTCTGTTCATGACTGACCTTGAACCATGAAATGAAAAGTTGTTGTATACTGGAACATAGAATGTTTCAATATACTAGTACATATAAATAAGGGTTCACACTAACAGTAACTAAGTACTCCCCCCCCCCAGAGTGCTAAGAATTGAGGTATAAAGTATATGGTTCTTATAAAGATCTTCCACTGCCCTAAAAAGCGGTATATAAGTAGTTGTGGACCAGTTCATTTACTCCAAGAAAAAGGTGAGATAGGCTAGTCCACAACAAAAGTCTGGTTGCTGTTGTGGTTGCATTCACCAGGGGTGGTTGAGCCAGCTCCATTTATTGAATTTACCGAGTCACCCACAAAGGCCAACAATGCCTGGTGATCCAATGTGAAGAAATGGGTGATCTCCGTCCAATCATAGTTCCAGTTGCACAATCTGTAGACACAATGATTCATCAGCGCTCACCATCATTAGCCATGTTTTTTGTTGATCCACCACAATGCTTCTGCAAGTCTGGAGGGTGGTCTGGGGTGATTAATTCACAGATGTATTCTTCAGGTTAACAACGATGAGCATGACCAAGCCAGCACAAACAACTAAAGACTGACCAAGAATCATGAAAGGAAAAGATGTTGTATACTGGAACATGAATGTTTTCATATACTAGTACATCTAAATAAAGGTTTGTGCTAAAAATAAAGTATTTCACAACAGAGTGTTAGAATTGAGGTCTTATATAGACGGTTCCTGTAATGATCTCCTGACTGCTCCAAACAGCAATTCACAAATAATCATGAACCAGTTCATTTACTCTCTAAAAAAAGGAAGGCTAGTTAATAATAATATTGCTCCTGGTCATACCTACAAGACAGTTTTGTCTGTTCCACAAATGTCTTCTGGTAAGATATAAAAACTTAGACCATATCAACCTATTCACCACTCTGTCAGCTGGGGCTGTAGAAACACTGACTGCACCTCTGCAAAGGGGTAAGACCACCCTCCCAATGGGGCCACCTGTTGACCATGGGTGGACACCCACAATGCCTGAGAACAGGATTGTGGTGGCTGAGCGGATTGTGACCCAGGAGCTAAGTGGTCCTATAACATGCAACACTCCACGTTGGGCTTGTCAGGCAGTTGGAGAGGCCCACATGTTCAATCTGCTGGTCATGTTAAGCCCTAGCACCTATATGATTAAATTCCAACCATATTCTTTAAATTGCTCTTATGGCAATTCCTAGCCCTTTTTATCATATACATGTTAGAAGGCAGCAGCTGAGGGTCAACTACCAGTTTATTAATACATAAGAAGTTGATAAAATTGTTAAGTATTCTATGTTATTATCCTGACTATGATCAATAATAACATAGAATACTTAACATAGCTTAACACTTGTATGTGGTCATGGTTAATGGAATAAGAACAATCTACCCCAATAGATTAAGGGTGAGGGTTAAAGTTCCATAAAGGTTCCCAATTACAACATGAAGGTTGCCAAGTTCAATAAGGAGGTTCCCGAGTTTGATATAAAGATTCCTGAGTTTAACAAGAAACACTTGAAGAAGGCCAAAGAGCACATTGGCCAAAACATTGTGTATCTAACTATAAAAATGAAGACAACAGTCCAAACAACCTAAATAATACAAATTATCAATCCTCATCTCAAAAATTCAGACAAATAATGCATTAAGTTATTAAAAAAAGAAGACTTGGCATTAAATAACCAACAAGGGTTGAGTGCCATTAAATACCAACCAACCAACTAACCAACCTATTCACTTCTTTTGAAGTCACTCAGTGAATAACAATTCATTCTAAATATATCCTATTGATTTTTATAATAACAAAACAGATATTTGCTCTGGTTTGAAAAAGATTTCTTTTGTCAATGTGAATGAGAACAATTTGTGTTACAGTATTGGACAAAAAACAAAAACAAAAATATATTAAGCTGATATTAACATTTTTATTAAGACTATTTATTAAGAGAATGATAATTAATGTAGTTTATTTTTTTAACATTTTTTTTTCAAAACTCATTTTTTCCGATTTAACCCATAGATGGGACCCTAACAGGTACTACCACTCCGGGTCAGAGTGAACATGAGAGTAATGGCAATGAAGGGGGCACTCCACACTCCCCAGAGCTCCAAAATTGAAACTTCAGCATTAGATCCAGTTTAACATCATACCGAGGACACTAAGACCCTCAGCTACTGCCTTATAGCACATATGATAAAAAGGGTTGGGGCTTGCCATAAGGGCAATAAGATTCGAACAATCATAGAGGTGCTAGCTGGATGGTCTTGATTGTTCCTCTAATCTCCAGTTCCACCCCACTCTCTTTTTCCAGACCTTTGTGGACCATCCTAAGTGCACTAACTACAATTGGTTCCATGTTATCTTCATATTCTGCAGACTATTTATCTCTCTAGCAAGATCTAAGTATTTGTTTATCTTTTTGCTTTCATTTTCACTCTGTGGTCTGCTGGAACAGAAAAATCCACAAGATTGGAAAGTTTTTTTTTTCTTTTTATCTTTTTCTGTTAATACTAGGTCTGGTCTTCTGTCCAGGATTGGGTATCTAAAATTAAGTGATCCATTTATATCTCTAAATCCCCAAAAATTTTATGTCTCATTTTCTACGACAGATACCATTTGTCAGCGTTGTCAAATTTCAATCTCTTGCACAATATTATAATTTTTTAGGACTTTTTCGCAGCAGTTTTAACTGGTGTTTTTTCAATTTTTTTTTACTGAGCTTCAAGTGACAACAAATCTACTCAGGTCTCTTCTAATTATACTATCTGATCTAGCTGTGCTCTCAACTTAGATCATTATGGTCATTATCATTAAAGTTCAAGTTTAGTGTTGGAAAAAATACTTTATAAAAAATATTTATAAAAGATATTTCATGAAAACTTGGTTAATAAATTTTTAAATTGTTATGAATTTAAAAAAATGTACTTTAAGTCTTTAAATTGACATTTTAGTTATAAATGTTTTTATTGAACTTATCAACACTTATATGTGAATTTTATGTCCTGTAATATATTCTAATTTTAATGTTTATTTTTTCATCAATAATATTTTTCTTTAACATAATAAATTTGGAAACTTGAATATTTTTAGTGAACTTATTAACACTACTTGAATTCTATGTGCTGCAATATGTTTTAATAAGTTTTTTTTTTGTCAATTATATTTTTATAAAAATCCGTAAAATTTTGTTTGAAATGCTTTCCGTCATTAAACTAAAATTTTACCTAATCATTACTATTATCATCATCATCATTAATCTCAAAACAAATTTTAAATTTATATGAAAATGATAATAGAGCAAATAATTAAAGGTTAGAACTGTTTTTTCACAAATTAAGAAATAAAGACTCATTCATTTCATCATCATCATCATCATCATCAATTATTATTACTATTATTATCATTATTAACAATCATCATCATCATCATCAATTATTATTATTAACAATCATCATGACCATCATCATCATCATCATTATTATTAATCATCATCATCATCATCATCATCATCATTATTATTATTATTATATCATTATTATTAATCAATCATTATGATCATCATCATCATCATTATTATTATTATTATTATCATATCATCAATTATTATTATTATTATTATTAACAATCATGTCATTATTATTATTATTATTAACAATCATTCATCAATTATTATTATTATTATTATTATCATTATGATCATCATCATCAATCATTATTATTATTATTATTATTATTATTCATCATCACCATCATCATCAATTATTATTATTATTCATCATCAATCTTGAATCAAAGAAAAAGGAAAACATTTTCGAAACAAAAAAAGGGGAAATGTTAAAATCAAGATCATAAGAAAAGTATAAGAAAAATCGAATGGCTCGAGTAAAATTATTTGTTTACGTTGCCATGTGTAAGATTAAGATACGACATAGTAGTTAACTGGATTTAAAGATACCTCAATGGCTTTGATATGCATCGGGTCGGTTTTCTTTCGACGTGCGAGGTAAACCCTGGCATATTCAGGAATATTTTCACTCCAATGTTTTTTCTTTTCCGATACATTTCTCCTACGAACCGTCTCCTCAGCAGCGCCCAGCAAAGGTTGCATGTCCTCCATGTTTACTTGTTGCTAAGTGATGGTTTTCCTTCTTCTTCTTCTTCTTGTCACTTTAGAGTTACCTCCTCTTGTATTCGTGGGAGGAGGAGGAAAAAGGGGAGGAGAAGAAATAATAAAAGGAGTAGTAGGCGCAGGAGAATACCGGAAGTGGATTCTCGTTGGTGCCGTGAATGTTCATGGTGGAAGTTTGAAAAAAGAAAAGATACATTTTAAGTTTTTTTTTTTTTTTTGAGACTACTCGAAGTTATTCCGTGAAAGGCATTTACCAGTTTGGAAGTTTAATATCTCTTTTATTTTTTGCACGTGCGAAAAGTTAAAGAAGGAAGGAAGAAAGAAATAAAAACAAAAAAAAACAAATATTAAAGAAAGTCGAAGAGACTGATTATGATGGCCGGTAGTAATACAGTTGACGAAGAAAGCGACCCGAGAAGAAAAATTTTAAGAATGGTTGTTTGTTCGCTTTGCTACGATGCTGGCTTTTCCTCGGTGCAAAACCCTGTGGTTGAAACATTGACAGAAATGTTGCAAAGCAGTAAGTTTATTATTACTTTCCTTTTTTTACACTTTATTTATTTGTGTATTTTCAATGTTTTGTTTTCACAAATTTCACATTATTGTTTACAGCATTATCAATAATAATAATAATAACAACAATAATAATAATAATAATATCTTTTTCAGCTAGTATATTAAGTCTGAGACTTTTCAGCTGTTCCTTATAAACATTCATCTTAATTTCACAGAATATTTATAATCTTTCCACAGATTATCCAACCTTGCCTTAAAGGAGTTCAGAGTTAGGGCATTCACTATTGATGATGTAGTTTATTCCATGTATTCACCACTCTGCAAAGATTTTAAACTTGAATTTCACTTATGTTAAAGTTTTAAAAACGTTTGGTTGGGAATCACCGACACTATCATCTAGTTTATAATGTTTATACTAGGGATACCCAAAATTGGCCTAAAATCCGTTTTTGACAAAATGAATTTAGCTAAATGTTCAATAGTTTTTCTTTAAAACTTATACTTTGACTAAAATATTTATATTTTAAATGAATTTTATATATAAATTTTTCATAGCAAAAATACTTAAAGTTTTGAAATAAAATAACTGATGCATTATAAAATTAATTAATTGATAAATCAATACTGAAAATTTCATTAAAATCGGATAATTCCCTGATTTTTGGTAATTTTCTTTGCAATTACAATGTTACATTAAATTTGTAAACAAGCCATTTAAAACCAGTGTCTCAGACCGAAAGCGATCGAAGTTGACCGAAAAAATCGTTTTAAATGTATTAAAAATGAATTAAATGTGTAATATTATTTTACCTTTTTTTTGATGGTCCTATTCTTTTATCACTGATCATTATGACCCTTAATAAAAAAAAAAAGTAAAATAATTTACGATGATTATGTTACTACTTATCTATTTAGACAAAAGTTTGACCTTAAATAGATAATAATTTAATTTTAATTCGTTTTTTAAAAAAACTGTAGCAGACGATTTTTGGGTATAGCTAGTTTATACATATTTACGATGATTATGTTTGACACAAGGCTGCAATTATAGAGGTACCTAGTTAAGATCAGATTACTACCCTGAATTTAAATTTGAATATGCTGACTATCTCCTACAATAAGAAAAGACCCCCTCCAAAAAGAAAGGGGGTCTTAGATATGACTCTGAACTGCATCTGATGGTGAGGCTAGTGTTCTGGAGTTCCAAGTGTGGAGTACACCTTTATCGTCATTACTCCCAGATTCACTCTAACCTGGAGTGGTAATACCTGTTAGGGCCCCATCTATAGATCAAATAGATCTGTTTGAAAATTATTAGATAGGAATACTTAAAAGTTAGTTTCATTTGTGTTAAAAATTAAAAAACGCCTGGTCGAGAACTGCCGACACTATCATCTAGTTATAATGGTCATATGTATTTACGATACTTAGTTTTGGCACAAGGATGCAATTATGGGGTTACCTAGTGTAGGTCAGATCATTACTCAGCTCACAGCCCTGTCAGCTGGACTTGGGAATATCCCCTAGAGAGACTCACCTAAAAAAATTATCCTAGATATGACACTAAACTGCTTCTGGTGGTGAGACTACAGTTCTGGAGTTCCGTGGAGTGTAGAGTACTCCTTCATTGCCATTACTCCCAGGTTTACAGTAACTTGGAGTTGTGGTATCTGTTAGGGTCCCAAGTCAAATAGATCTGTTTGAAAATTATTATAGAGGAATACTTATACCATACAACTAAATTATTTGTATTTGATAGGAATACTTGATATCATATTACTGTAAAAGAATTGTATGAAGAATAGTTAGTTGATGCTATAATTGTATACTAAGGAAGATTATCATTATTAGTTTCTTGAAAACTGTTTCTGTGTGTAAACATATGATTATTATTAAATAGGAATCATTACTTGAAACCATGACTATGTATAAATAAGTATTTAGATAGGGATAATTAAAACCTTACAACTGTACAAATTATTTGTATTAGAAAGGAATATGGCTGGTTTAGATCAGTCAGTAGAGCACTTGATTAGGAATTGCAAAGTTGCTGGTTTGATATTGGCCCTCACCAACTCAGCGTATGAGTAGCACAGGAATCTGTGCAGTAAAGTGAGGAGCTGATGGTAAGTGTGGCACCTCACCTCAGATGCAAAAACAATCTTCTTGGTCTAGTGCTAGTGAAAAGGAGATAGACTCCCTTGCTATTTGGCTGATACAGACCTTAGGCCACCCCGATGACCTTACTTTTTTTTACTTAGAAAGGAATACTTTATATCATATAACTGCTTGCAAAAAAAAAAATCTAAGAAGCAATTGCACAAAAAATGTGAATACGAATGCAATTCCCTAACCTCTATGCATAAAATAACCCTAAACAAATTGATTTGTCATTAAAATCAATCAATTAACTATTCACATTTTAGTAGACTGAATTCAGGAGCGTAGATTTTTACCATTGTTGTTGTTACCATTGATTTGTGAGGAGCAATGTCAGATAGGGATGGGTGTTCGAGAAAGAGTCATAGGAATCCATGTTGTCAGCATGACTTGATGATGATGTAAATTTCAATTAGAAATTTGTTGAATTAAATTCTTGTTAATTTCTTGTTTTTAATTTCTTTTTCAGCCTTAGGGGAGATTGGACGGAGTGCACAGGCGTATTGTGAGCTGGCAGGACGAACGACGCCCATGCTCAGTGATGTTGCTATAGCATTAATTGAAATGGGTAAGTAATAATATTTCCAAAACAATTTATTTAGCCCTCAAACTTTCTTATATACCCCTTTGAACCGGGTATATATATATATATATATATATATATATATATATATATATATATATATATAAGTTAAAAAAAAGGAAATGAATCTGACGGTATGAGTATATATAAAAAATAGTGAAAACATTTTATAACTTCGCTGATATTGAACAATATTTCAATTTTATGAAAATCATCATCGTCTCCTTAACAACACGGAGTATAAACAAGCTCTGATGACGATTTTCACAAAATTGAAATAAAAAATTTTTGAAGTTTGAATACAAAATTATATCAATAATGTAATCAAAAAAAAAAAATAAATAAATAAATATAAAAAACTATAATAATAATAATAATAATAATAATTCACTTATACATAATTGTAATATTAATATATATTAATCGTCTCATAATCAGTTCCAACATAAAACAACAATTTTCAAAACTTACAGAAATCTTTCTAAAAAATGTTTTCTCACTATTTTAATTCCCCCCTCCCCCCCCCACACACACCCAGACTTCTTTCTTGTCTTAATATAAAAAATAAAAATTCTCCTGACGCCCATAACATCTTTTTCTCCTACCTCTTACCAATACATACACACATTCACACACACACAACCTTAAGGTTCATTTCCGCTGTCGTCCTTCGCAACAAAAAAAAAATTCATACACACACACACACAACCACACACCTAAAAAATGCACAATGTTGCCTTTCGATACACACACATACACCATCCTATACCAACGCCATAAAATAGAACATTTGACGTCACATTTCAAAACCGTTCTTCTTTCAAACTTCAAAAATTTTTAAACTGAATAACACATAACTACCACTCGTTATTCTGTGATAAATAATTTATTATCACCTTCCATATACCAACAAATGCCCTGAAGATGATCTAATTAATAGATCGAAACATTGCAGCGTCGGCCAATAAACTCGCCACTTAACCCATTTAAACCTGTGTTTTTTCATTTTTCCTAATATACTACATACCGTTGGATTCACTTCCTTTCTTCACATATACTTATATATATATATATGGAGAGAGAGAGAGCGTTCTATTATTAAGATTATGAGATCTAAGAGCATCCGTGGTTATACTCTCATACCTAATCTTTCTTACTTACTTGAGTAGCTGGTTTCATGGCCGGATTTCTTATCTTCTGTTTCTTGTAGATGGGGCATTTCTTCTAACTTCAATTTCTTGTGGTTTGTAATCTGTTATCATCATTTTTTCTTCTAACTTCTATTGACTAGTCTGGTTCTCAAGAAGCTGGTCTGATTTCGCCAAGGCCGCCATTTAGTTCATAGAGAGACAACCATAACTTGTATTCTGTGATTACATTTTTATTCAGAACCAGACTTTCTCTACTTAGAATCCTTCAATCGCATACATGGAGTAAGCGGAGCCCATCTGTACTGAAGTCTCTGGCTTAACTGACTAAGCACTGAGCCTTCTTTCCCAGAGTGTGTGTAACTGGAAAGAAAGTTACCCAAAGGTTATTTCCGATTTTTGAATTTCAATAACTTGAAACCCAAAATCTAACTACACTAAATGTCCAAAAAACGATGGTAATAATCAATATAGAACACCTTTTCTTTGACAAAACCTTCAAAGTTTCTATTATGTTTCTCTAAAATATATTTGTTTATAAAATAATGGTTAGGTATCAGATATGCCAATTCAATTTCTTGGTTTTTTTTTATTTTAAAAACTTTGTGCTAAAAACAACAAAGATGAGGACTAATTCCCAGATATATGAAATAATGTTTCACTAGTTGTAAAGAATATTAATTACCATGGCTTTGGCATTAAATAACCCATGAAAGTTGAAATGCTATTAAACAAAGAACCCAAAGAATTTAACTGTTTTTCTTATTTTGTTAATGATGTTCTTGTCATTTTCTTTTCTCTTTTCTCAGGCACGAAAATTGAACAAATTCCTGTATATGCCAAGAAACCCAACAAAAACGTCTTCATACCGCGTAAGTTTTCCCTTTTTTTTTTTTTTTATTCCATTATGTATTCCGCCCTGTCGCCCGAGGCTGTAAAATATGTCAACTATACCTATGCAGAGGTTATTACCCTCCCTCTAATTGCGCCACCTGTTGGCAATGGATGGCGACCTGTAATACCTAAGGACAGGATTGTGGTGGTTGAACAGTCTGTGACCTGGAACAGTCCATTCGGCTCTTATTTGGGTTAGACAGGCAGTCATGGAGGCCTCATCCAATCAGTCAGCTGGTCATATCAAGCCCTAGCAACTATATGATTGCCCAGACCATATTCATATTGCTTTTATGGCAAACGTCTAAACCATTTTATCATATAGGTGCTAGAAGGCAGTGACTGAGGGTTAACCACTAGTATTTATTAATACACATGAAGTTAATGAAAATTGTTTCTTAATCAAGTTACATATATAAAAATTTAAAAAAAAAACAGGATTTGGCATTAGATAACCCACAAAGCTTGATGTGCCATTAAACCAAACCACCAACTGTTGTATATTACACAAGTATCAAAAACCATTTTTCCACTCTAAATTGGAAAGTAGAAAGAATGAAATGGACTCTCTCATCGATTTCAATACATGAGGGTTCATCCAAGGAACAACCTACACAGTAGTTTTTTTTTATAGTGGTGAAGGCTTGTGTTGGACCATCCGCACTTTTTGGCACATTCGATAGGAAAGAATTGGTACACAAGGAATGCCACAAGCCAATAAACAACTGACCTCAGGTTTCCAAATTCAGAGTTTTCCTTCTCCAAAGTTAAAGAGCCCAGTCTGCCCTACTATTTTATCCATAGCTGGAGGGAGAATATATAGATTCATACCTTTCCCAAGGGTATGGAAAGAATACTTATGTTTGGTACATACCCTTTATTTTATCTTACACATAACTCACAAAATATTAGTCAGAATCAATGAATTATATTCCATGCCCCCCCCACACACACACTAGGCTGGATTAACACAAGGTCTTTTTTACATGGGGATTTTTGGGGGGCATCCAGTGAGGGTCGTACTTACTTTTCAGCATTAATGGATCTGCAAGACTATCTTGCTAAACATTACACTATGATGTTACACCTAGTCAATATCAATAATAATCATGGGTAATGCTTCATCTAAAAAAGATAAATACAAAAAGGTCTATGAGGATGGCTTAGCATATGGTGGGGAGTATAGGGTTGTTTGATATATTCGTTGTAAGGTCACCAATTTGAAATTGAACTTCATGAAATGTTATTCAAAACATGAAAGACATCATAAGAAGATTCAATAACGTAGGCACAATGGCATAAAGAACAAAACTCAATTTTAAAACAAACAAATTGTATTGAGAAAAGGTTTACAAAAAGGTAATGCAGAATACCAAGCAAAATTCTTTCATCAGTCTTTTGTACAAAATGTAATTTTTGTTTTTAGTAAAGTTCTTTATAACATGTAAGAAAAATGTTATAAGTTTTGAAGTGAGAAAGAAAGGGTAAGAATTCAAAGTCACAAAACAGTCAGGCACAAGTAAATTGCTGATCTTGTAAATGATTGATTAGAGGGAGAATGAAAGATATAAATACTCATACCTTCTTGTAAGTGAATGTGATTTTATCTTATGTTAGAGTGACGTGGATTTGGTTAGACGAATAATTTCTTTCTGGTTGGGATCCGAAAAGTTGGTTAATTTATACTCTTAGGGTAGGCTCAAAAAGGGGTCTATTTGATAGATTTCTTTTTAGGCACGAACGTCTCTGATTGGTTGAAAATGTACAAATTTTAATTTTAATTTTCTTCTTTTACTAGGGTGCGCAATCCCCTGCACAAACTATTAATTTTTGTCACTTGTCTTTTGTTCGTCGTAGTAAGAACTTCCGGTTCACTACAAGCATATACGCTAACTGCATCCTCTATAGAAATGTAATACTCCCCCCCTTGCCAAAAAGGGGGTGTCTTTGGTAGGACACTAAACAACATTTGATGATAAGGCTCCATTTCTAGAGTTCTGGGGAGTGTGGAGTACCCCTTCATTGCCATTACACACAGGTCCATTCTGACCGAAAGTCAAAGTACTTGTTTAGGTCCCATTTATGGATTAAATAGATTTTTTTTAAATTATTCATATTAAATAAGACTGTTTGCCCCCCCCCCTCAAATAAAGCAATTCTTTAGAAACAACCACACAAAAAAAATGTAACTGTAAACAGACAATGAATCCTAGATCTGTTTAAAAATTACTCATAGGAATACTTGATACTATATAACTGTAAATTATTTGTACTAACTAGAATATGCACCCTCCGGGCACAAGTATTTAAGTTTTACTGTAATTAAATATATCAAATTAGAAAGACTAATGAAGCTAAATAAGAATGCAGATAAAATGATTTGAAACAAAGGGGGTATAATCGAAAAATAGAACAACTTTAAAACTAACTTGTCCATTTAGTTAATTTAAGAAGTAAAGAATAAAATTACAGTTATTTCTTCTTATTAATGGATTTCTTTTAGGATTTAGCTCTGAGAATTTTGCTCATATATACGAAAATAAAACCAAACAATTAGAAATCAATAATGCCAAGCACTTATTTATTAAAATTAAATTTTTAATATCAATATACTAATTAGCCTTCCCGTTAACACTGTAAACCACTATTTTGTTGTACATATAAATACACTTGCATGTTATTAGTATGTAGATATGTCCAATATATCTAACTCCGGTTTCGACCGGGGGTCCGGTGGCTTCAGCCCTGGACCATACACGCTAACACCATTGATCTCAGGGGGCCATACCCCCAGGAAATACCTGCCCCCTTGATTTAAGGGGCAGGGCTGGGTTTATTGCCCAGTGCCTGAGGCGCCCCCTTGAGGGGGAATGCCAATGGGATCAACACATTTTTTGCACTCACCACCCATGAGTCTCGGCTCGTGGCTGGTCCCATATTAATAGGGCCTTGTGCCTAACCCATAAAGCAGTGTATGTGGTAAATACCTAGTATGTAGATATGGCTAACAGTATTAATAATGTAAGCCAATTTGATTAATAATTGAGGTTTAGATAAGAATGAAATCATGGAGAATATGACGTAATTAACTAAGGGAATTATGACTTGGGTACTGATATAGTTTCAGTTACAGACACACAATCTCCATTATAATAAGATTAAGAATATTTACTATAATTGTTTACTAAGGATTATTATTAGTTACTTAAAACCATATAACTGTGCAAACAAATGGCTATTAAATAGAAATAATTACTTGAAATCATATAATTATTAGTATTAGGTAGGAATACTTTAAACTATACAATTGTGTACAAATTATTTGATATTATATAACTGTGCAAAAAAAAATCTTAAGAAATTACATAAAGATATTTTTAATATGAATGTACAATGAACATAATTCCCTAACCCCTAGGCATAAAATAAGTCCAGATGAGTTGCAATTATATATATATATATGTATATATATAACGAACTGGTATCGTGTCAAAGAACTCTCGATATGGAGCAGACATCGTGACCCTTGTGGAAGTCCGCTTTAGCGATGAGGACCAGTTGCCAGAATTTGGGTCCGGTATACTTTCTCTTGGAAAGGCAGGCCGATGGTAGCTGTAAGGATTTGAGGTAAGTCAACTCGAGCACCCTATCCAGTAGTGGCCTCTACATAAGTGGATCATGTCGGACGGCATGTACACATTTCCTACAGTAACAACTGACCATATATGTGACCTGTGTGGCAGGGCCTGCCTGTCAAGGGCTGGGCTTCTCAGTCATGTATGGTCGCAGGCGAGAGGAAACTGAGAAAGGGGTCAAATGTGACAGGGAACATTAAAAAAAAAAAAAAAAAAAAAAAAAAATCAAATTTGGGCCCTCACAACCGAATGACTTGTAGAAATGGCTTTCTTCTGCGAAGAAGTGGCAATCACCATATATATATATATGTATATGTATATATATATGTATATATATATATATATTTATTAAATTGTTGAGTTTTTAAAGATAAATGTTTATTATAGACAGCTACTCAGATTTCTTGATAGGTCGCAATCATCAGGTTGTTGAATTAGATCCCATGGTGTTTATTGAAGATCTTTTCTTAATGTCACATTCTGGACCACAAATAACGTTGGTTGCTTTCATGGACGCTAGTGCGCTTTGGATTTATTAAAAATTCAATTTTTTCAAAAATTGCATTTTTTTGTAGAAATGCCAACAAAGTTACCTATATATATATATATATATATATATCGGAATTGGGATTTACTGTTGCATTCTCAGATATACAAAATAGAATGCTGCTTCTTTTTTTTCTTTTTTTTTTAAATGTTATTCATTTCTTCCATATTAAATATTTTTTTCAGTAATATTAATTCCTGAAAACAATGTTCTTTGGGGTCTTAAAAATGACACAGTGCTTGTTGATTTATGACCCACATTGATCTCAATGTACATTTTACTATATCTCTCTCATGCTTCATGACCAAAATATATATTAGAATACCATGACATTCTAAGCACTATATCAATTCAAATTGTAGCATTTGGACTTATTTGCCACTCAAAAGAAAATCCTGCTTGACCCCCATTGGTGTTTATATGCCCAAATCTATTTATGCTTGTCTATTTTCCTTGCAGCCACTCATAAACATGTTCCTCCTGTACCTGGAATATTAGAAACTGGAGAAAGAAGGCAACATCCATCTTACATCCCTGATCATTATCCTCCTTTTCCTGGTCCCCATAGTTACATCAGAACACCTGTAAGTAATCATCTATTGTTATTCTCTTCAGTAATCATACATAGCTCTGAATCTTTGAGATGAGGATGGATAACACTGGTTTACAAAAAATATTTTTTTGTCTGAGGCAAGAATGTGAATAGGTGTTTTTTTACTAATTTGGGTGTGCAGAATTCAAATTTATAAACAGTCTTGCTCTATCACCTCTAGTTTTCTGTCTTTTAAATAGTTTCATTTTAGTATATACAGAGTATATACATACTTATTTCAACAGTTGCAGCAGCTTATTACAGATAAAACTGGATAGATAAAGAACATTGATGGAATAAATATACTTGGATGACACAATGTACACAATTCATAGTATCGCAGACAGTTAGAAGTATGTTTTCTTAGATGATCTGCTGACTGCCAGTGCACTACTGGCTGTTGATTTAGATGTGTTGGCTATGCTTGATTGCCAAAATCCGTCTTAATATATAGCTATATATATATATATATATATAATGTAATGCTATCACTTACATTTATTGCATAATAATTAAAAAAGAAGACATAAGTCCCACAATATTAGAAATTAACCCTGAATGCATATACGCCTTTATGTACTGTAAGTGTACAAAATGTACAGTATGCATATCTAAAAAAACTAGAGGTGATGAGTACAAACGAATTTCAAATCTGAATTCAGCTGCACCCCCAAATTAGGTTAAAACAGCTATTTTTGTGCTTGCCTCAATTTCTTTGTTAACCAGTGTAATTTTTATTCTATAGATTATCATCTTTATTGTTACTAGCAAATATAGGCATCCCCCGTAGGGTGCAAGTTTTTAAGTTTTAATCTAATAAAATATTATATTAGAAAGACTAATGAAGCTCAATAAGAATGGAAATAAAAAGATCTGAAACAGGTATAATTGAAAACTAGAACAGCTGAAACTTGCTCTTCCATCACTCCTGGCTTTCATTGCTAAATTTTCTTAATTTAACTATTTAGTTAAAATAGGAAGTAAAGAATTAAATTACAGTTATTTCTTCTTATTAGTGGATTTCTTTTAAGATTTATCCTTGAGATTTTTGCTCATATTCATTAAGATAAAACCAAACAATTAGAAATCAACAATACTAAGCACATATTTATTAAAATCAAATTTTTAAGATCAATATGCAAATTAGTCTTCCCGTTCACACTGTAAACCGCTATTTTGTTGTATATATAAATACAATTGCATGTTATTAGTATGTAGATATGGTCAACAGTATTAATAATGTAAAACAATTTTATTAATAATTGAGGCTTAGATAAAAATAAAATACTGGAGAATGTGATGTAAATAACTAAAGGAATTGTGACATGAGTAGTGGTATAGTTTCGGTTACAAACACACAATCTCCATTATAATAAGATATATACAACATTTTGGCTGATGTACTCAGCCTTCTTTCTTGCCAAACTCAGGAGCCTTCTTGTCACTTCAAACCAAACCTTTTATTTAACCCATTGCTTTCGGGTAGATTGTTTTCATTCTGTTAACAATGACCAGGTACAAGTGTTAAGTATGCCTCCGACTGTACCTCTACAGAGGGGTAGAACCCTTCCTCCCCCATGCAATGGAGTTGCCTATTGACTGTGGATGGCAATCTGTGATGTTTAAAGACTGAATCCTTGTGGCTGAGCAGTCCATTACATACAATACTCCACATAGAGACTTTTTTAGGCTAGATGAGCAGTTAGAGAGGCCCTCTCTGATCAAGCCCAAGCACTTATATGATTGTCCTGACCATATTGCTCTTATAGCAAACCCTCAAGCCTCTTTATCATGTATGTGCTAGAAGGCAGTGCCTGAAAGTCTTTGTGCCCCGAGTATGGCGTTAAAATGCATCTAGTGGTGAGGTTTCAATTCTGGAGCTCCGAAGAGTATGGAGTACCCCTTCATTGCCATTACTCTGAGGTCCACTGACCTGCAGAGCTAGTTCCTGTTAAGACCCCAGATCAAAAATGAGTTTTAAAACATGTTTTGGAAAAAAAATTGTATACCCATCAAGAATGAATAAAACAAAAACAAAAACATCTTTGGCATAAAATAACCCAACAAAGGTTGACATGCGGTAAAATCCAATCAACTAGGCTGTAAATCATCATTCTTATTTGCTGATGATTGAAACACTCTCTTAAAACAAAACCTCAAAGGGCAGTTTAACACAAACCTAGACTCTACCTGTTTGGAATATCATCATAATGTAACAATTAGACAATATTTCTGGATAAGAAAAGTTTGTTCCTGTTGTTAATTTTCAAAGCTTTAACACTGAATTTTTAGATGGGTGACTGTTATGTTTTTACATACAGATAAAATATGGAACACTAAATAGAAATGCAAGACCAGGTTGTTGGAATATTAACAAGGTTTTATTTAACACAGGGGAGAGAATGCTTCTACCCTAAAAGTGACTTAATTAGCTCAACTGTGCTCTGCACGTGCGTCCACTCAGTACAAACCCCAATCCAAAAGTAACATGGCAGAAAACCCACTTCTGGGTTCCCAACAGCACCTTACTAATCAAGAGGAGCAACTCTATTTTCATTAGGTCTTCCTAACAGTGACCATTTAAACAGGTACTGTAAGAAACCGAATATCAAAATGACTTAATCTAGCATTAAGTAAAGTCATCGGGATGGCCTAATGTCAGTATCATTCTGACAATGAGTGAGTCTATGCTCTTTTCACTAGTGCTAGACCAAGGAGATTGTTTTGCATTTGAGGTTGAGCGCCACACCTACCATTAACTCCTCACTTTACTGCACAGATCCCTGTGCTACTCATGCACTAAGTTAGCAAGGTCCAGTATCAAACCAGGAACCTTGTGGTTTCTTGGTGGATGCTCTACTGACTGAGATAAATTGGCCTCTAAATAACCCCAAAAAGGGTTGATATGCTATAAAGCAGAATGACTAACAAACCAACACTGAATTTTTTCTATTCACTTTTTTGAACCGGTTTATTTTCTGTTGAAAACAGAATAATCGATTATTTTCTGTTAAATGTGTTGGAATATTTGATATAGTTATTTACTAAGCTTAGCTTAGATATGGCACAAGGCCAGAAGTATGGGGCTCCCAATGAGAATCGAACTCACTAACAATGGTCTGCGAGGCGAGCTTGCTAACCATTACACCGCGTGAGGTGCCCTGGAATATTTGATATAAGATGTGCTCTAAATACCCACCTAGATTTATAGACTAGCCATGGTCATGTGATTGACTCTTGCAACCAATCACTAGCAATACTGCTGGCCTAATAGAATACTTAAACCTCCCACATTGGTCATAAGTCAAATTACACTCTTTGAGGACGGACACAGGATTGCTGAATCTTTACCAATACTCAGGAAGGACTTATACGATTATCAGTAGGAAGCGCGTGGTGTAATGAATAAAGTCATGGGAAATGGACTCGTCGCCCCGAGTTCAAATCCTGGACATGGTAACTGCATTTCACTTAGCGCTAATACCCTTGGGAAAGGTATGAATCCTACTCTCCTTCCAGCTATGGGTAAATAGTAGGGCAGACTGGGCTCTTTAACCTTGGTTAGGCAACCGGTCTAGGAGAAGGAAAACTCTGAATTCAAACCTGTTAAACTCCGCTTAAGAAATTGACCTTGTGTCACATCCTGATCCTGCGGAGGGGTTGGTAAATATATATAAGATTACCAGAGTAACAAAGGGATTCATTATCAAAGGACTCTATACCAGTAGCTGAGAACACTTTAGTAACCAAAAGGATTCATTATCGAGGGACTCTTTATCAAGGATCCAATTCTACTGGATAAGCGCTTCTGCTTTAAGGCCAAGGAATGGCCCTTTAAAACGTAACAAAATGTTATATTTACATTTTTTTCTTTTCTTTACAGACTCATCGTGATCCAATTAATGACTATCAACTTGTTCGGGAGAAAGCGGCAACCCAAAAGCGTGATATTGAACGGGCTCTTACTCGGTTTATAGCAAAAACTGGCAAAACACAAAAACTTTTAATGACGACAACAATTCGTTTCCTTGTAAGTAAAAGAGATTTCCTTTTGATAAACTTTCAATTTACGCAAATGGCGATGAAGTCTTAGTTTAGCTCAGTCGGTAAAGCATCTGCCTAGAAACCACAATGTACCAGGTTCAATACTGGTCCTTGCCAATTCAGTATGTGAGTAGCATAGCTTGGATCTCTGTGGTAACATGGGGAGCTGACGGTAGGTGTGGCACCTCACATGAGATACAAAAACAATCTCCTTGATCTAGCGCTAGTGAAAAGGGGATAGATTCCTTCACTGTCCAGCTGATACCTAGGCCATTCCGCTGACTTTACTTACTACTTAGTAATAATAATAAAAACCAGCATGAACCGTGGATATACTATGGTAGGATAATTTGACTATTATGATATTTGATATGTCTACTTAAGAGCTATTGCAAAATAGTTCAAAATGCAAAAAAAGTATAATAATCTTTGATAAAGTTCTTTCATTTCTTTTTTTCCTTATTTTTTCTTTCTTTCTTTCTTTTTCTTTTTTTCTTTTTCTTTTTTTCTTCTTTCTTTTTCTTTCTTTTCTGCTTTATTTTTCTGCTTTATTTTTCTATTTCATTGAAACAGACAATAAGTGCTATTGCTATCTCTCATCTTTCTCTCACCTTTCTTTCTATCTTTCACCTTTTTTTCTTTCTGTATTTGATTTCTTTTTCCCCTCTGACACATAGCATGTTCTTTTTCTTCCCTTACAATTACGATGGAATCCATTATTTTTCTGAGGTAATGATTGGGCATAACACTTGCATTCATATCTAACCAAACCAACCAAATCCCTTCTTCATTATTCCTATTTAATATTCTTGTCTTTTTTTTTGTCTTTTTTTTTTTTTTTTTTTTTTTTTTTTTTTGCTTTTTGTTAGGATTTTTTCAAAAACCTTCTGCAAATTGTTTATCATTTTAGTGATTGCTGTAAAACCAATAACCATGGCCTATCTGAACGCTTTGCTACCCAAGGATCAAGATCTGGATGCTCAGTTGCCTGTTGAGAACCAGTGGGCAAATATCATGCAGAAATACAGCGAGGAACACGTTCCCCCTGAAGGTGCAGCAGCAGCAGCATCTGGCAACAACAGCAATGCAACAACAGCAGCAGAAGCAACCACTACTACCACCACCACTACTACTGTTATTGCTACCTCCATCACCAGCTCAACGACCGTCACAACGTCGGCTGTCAATGTAGCAGCCATGACACCTACTACTCCTCTTCCTCTTCCTCCTCCTTCATCGAGCTCAACACTCATCAGTGATACCTTTACAATGATGGACCGATACGACTTTTGTCAAATGTCTGTAGATGCGAGTGGTGATTCGGAAGCCATCGATAACCCTTACCTACGAGCGGTGAAACCGCCGCGGAAAAAAAAGAGGTGACTCTGATGAGTCTTCGTATCTCGAGAGGAGAAAAAGATTTTGTGAATAGAATTCTCAGAGAAAACTTGACAACAACAACAACAAAAAAAATTTGTGTGTGACTTTTTTTCAACTATATCAATTTAACAAAGCAATATTGTTTGTTTTTTTTTTTCTATCTCTTTGCTAAAAATATATTTTCTATAAAAAAAAAATTGAAGTTTCGGGTGAGCCATTCAGAAAGCATAAGATACCAGGATTTTATTATTTCTTGTAGAACATTATACCAGATGTGGCAGAAATACCGTATATACTCACAGATATGGGGGCACATGGTGTAATGGTTACAGTTATAGGAAATGAACTCGTCGACCTGAGTTCAAATGAGGCTGTTTGCATTTCACAAAGCGCTAATATCTTTGGGAAAGGTATGCATCAAACTACACTCTCTAGCTATGGGTAAATAATAGGGCAGACTGGGCTCTTTAGTCTTGGTAAGGCAACCAGTATAGGAGTAAGAGAACTGAATTCAAACCTGTTAAACTCCGCCTAAGAAATTGACCTTGTGTCACATCCAGCTTGTTCGGAGGGGTTAGGTATATCCATATACTCACAGATAGGTCACACTCCTTATTTGTGGTTGTCAAAGTGGGGGTATTTGCAATTGGCCTGCAGATAGGTCGCATTATAATCTGCCGTATCAAATATTCAGTATCAATTTTCAATCTGGAAGAGCATCATTCTGACATAACATGAAATAATAAAAGGCTTTCTGTAACGATTACAGATCCACAAGTCTTAAAAACATTTCAATAGCAAAAGCACAGTATGTACCGGTCCAAGCCATAATCATAAAGAACCCTATCTGAAAAAGAAATGGTAAAACAAGATGAAGCTAACATTAGCATTTACCTAAGTTTACTGACATCACACAGGTGAAAGTTTAAAGTGTTGAAATGCTAAAATTTGTGTCTCAGCAAGTCATGTGACACATGAGTATATAACGATACATTTGCTTTGAGACTTATAACTGAAATACATGAATATAAAATATTATCTTAATATAAAAATTCCAGATATACAAGTAAATATTTAAAAAATTGCATATCCTGGGTATGACATAAAACTGTATATACTCGCAGATAGGTCGCACCCCTTATTTGTGGTTATCAAAGTGGGTATTTGTGGTTGACCCACAGATACGTTGCACTATAATCTGGCTAGTTACACAACCTATTCTAACATAAAACTTACCAAATATTCACCTTTTATTACAAATATTAGGTCTAGAACACTTTGCCATAAACTGTGATGCATAATGCAAACATAGAAATAAGGGTTGCTTTCTTAGTACAATAATAGTAAATGAGCATGGGTAAAAAAAAGTGTAACCGTCGACTCCATACACTGAAAAGGCTAAAATTTGTTTCTCAGGAAGTCACATGGGCTGAACTTGCACAAAGGTGTCAAAATTAGGGTGATCCAGAACCCACAAATTTTATAATAAAACTGTTAATTTTAACTAGGGGGGGGGGGGTAGTGGTTAGTTAGGGTTAGGGTATTGGGAAAATAAATAATTTGGGTTCTGTTTTTTCTGGGTCACCCTAATTTTGACACCTTTGTGCAAGTTTAGTCGTCACGTGACACATGAGTATATACAGAACACCTGCTTCAAGACTTATAACTGAAATATGGATATAAAAAAAAATAAACTAGCAAAAATATGTGCCCTCTTTAGAACACAAAAAGCATTAAACCAATTGAAATTCATCGCCAATTAACGGAAGTCATGCATGGATATCAAAAACATCTGTTAGTCGTGTTGGAAGTTTGCAATAACAGTGAGGTTGAACACTTCCTCAACGGCATGATGGTAAGTTGGTATGCCATGAGCATGCAAAAAGTGTCATAGTACCTACAAAAATGCAATAACTGAAATGGTAATTATGTAGAAAAATAGATGTTAAAATTTTAAAATGACTAGACAATAAACGCTTCTGTGATTTCTAAATATTTTGGACACCTTACCTTTGGGATTACTCTCTTTAATTCATTTTTCTTTTATTATTTACTTATCATTTTTTTAAACAGATTTTTTGATAACTCATTATCTATTTAAATAGACATTTTACACATATCAAATTATTAGATTTATTTATGACATTAACTTTATGTAACAAAATTCTTAAATGACTTTTCATTAATTTTGTAATATGAATATACATTGAATTTCTATTTTACATTTTTTAATGGTAAACTTGAAACTAATTTCAATGTTTGTTTTTAAATACCTTAAAGAAAAGCAGTAAACACAAATTACTCCTAAAAAATTTAAATTTTATCAATATTTTTGTTTTTATAAATAACAATATGAAAGAAAAATATTAAAATAACTTAGATAAAATAATGACATTTTTAAATAATATTCATAGTGTAAAAAAGTTGTTGAAAAAAAAGGCTTCTAAAAATTAAACCATTTTACATAATAAAATAATTGATAAATGACATTTTTCTTTTTAAAGTGTAAAACGTAAAATTAATAAGAATGTGGTAAAAAAAATTCAACAGATTTTTTACTTAGAAATTGATATAGATTACACTTAATAAACCTATTTTTTTAAATTTATTTAATTTTAGAGAATATTTAATAACTTCAAGTGAAAAGGGTTAAATTATCATTATGTGTATTTATGAGATGAGGCTTAATATGAATAATTATGACATATCGGACTGTTGTCCTTGTCTTTATTGTGTATAAACACAATGTTCAAGCCACTGTAACCTCGTAACTAAAATAGAGCCCGAGGTTACAGTGGCTTGAACATTGTCCTCATCTTTATTGTGTATAAACACAGTCTGATATATCATAATTATTCAGGGTTAAATTAATTAAACATTTTTCACTTAGACTTTAAGTGAAAAGTGTTAAATTAACTTTAAATTCCAAATTTTAAATAAACTTTTAAGATTACTCAAGCAAAGTAGTGAAATCTTAAACCAGAAGTAAATTTTGCGTCTCCAGTTAGTGACTTTACTTACATGATGAGTAGGTCTTTTAATAAAGAATGTCATGATATATACCCAACCCTTTAGATGTGTGGCGAGAGACATCATGCACGTGATAGCTCAAAAATGTCTGGCATGCAAATAAGATCAGGGGGTGTGTGTAGCTGGTGATTAGGGAGATTGAACTCACATTCTGATCATGAGTCGTGGCTTGACATCGGACTACCTCGTTGGTGTGCATACAAATTACTTCACTGTGTGATTGACCCGGATGTGGGATTTTAGTTAGGGCAGTGAATGATTACTTAAGGCTTGCCTTACCACACCAGGACAGTTGCATTCTAATCTTGCTGACGAGGGCACTGACGTATGACAAGGAAGAAGAGATGAGTGAGCTTTGGCAGAGGACTGCTAGAAAATATTGTTGCAGGCGGCAAGGACTTGGTCAGGGGACTTTGGTAGCTGGGAGAATGTCTTTTTTTCAGTGGAGAGATCCGGCTGTCCAACCTGATGGATTTTTTGTTCATTTATTGTAAGATGCTAGAAAACAGTGGCAAGGGTCAGCCACCAGTTTAATACACATGAACTTTTTTATTTTTTTAATTTATTAGTACCTATGAAGTTAATGAAAATTGTTTCTACCAGTTTATTAAAAAAAAAAAAATGTTGACCTACAAACTATTTGTTCACAAATCATATATACAAAAAAAACAAACAAGATTTGGCATTAGGTAACCAAGGTTTAATAGGTATTTACCCAACCCATTCAAATTGGATAGGATGTGACACAAGGTCACAAGTATGGGACATCCAGTGAGGATCAAACTTGCTATTCAGTAATAATTCTGACTAGCCGTACCTGTAGAATTTTCACAAAACAAAAATCAAAAGGAGCTATGTAAGCCAGAAATGATGATTTGCAATTTCATTACATATAAATCCTAATGTTGTCTTTGCAATAAATAATACAAAAATAAAAGTGACAAAAATACGACTTGGAAAAAAAGTTGGGCAGGAAATTCGCCTGACACTGGATTGCTAAAACATAATGTAAATTAAGGTAGGAGGCCTGGATGATATAAGATCAAAATTACAAAAATATCTTCGGTAATTCACAATTTTGATATTAAAAATAAAACAAACGTAACTTCTTTTTTTTTTTTTTTTCAATTCCTTTTAATTTTGTGTTAGGCATTTAAGCGACACAAGACCATTTGGAATGCTTTTTTTTTATAATTGGGTGAAATAAAATGGGACAAATAAGTGGTTAAGTGACACCAGATAATCTGAATTTACTTAATTGTAGTATATCTTGAACAATTTGGTTGGTCTCATTTTTAACCAGAATGGATGATAACGGATAGAAGATTTAGGAACACATGTATTATTGTTATATAATCACTTCATATTGGGTATATGATGATGAGGAGAGAGGAGAGAGGTGATGGGTTCTTACTTGTTCTACTTTGTTGCTGGCCATCTTCCTCTGCTGGGCTGAGTCGTCTGCTCATTTCATTATTAATTAATAAGCAAGACTTGTTTATTATTCAAGATGTCTATTTTTATTTTTAAAAAACCCTCAAAGCCCAAAAGGGTCCTCAACTGCATGGTGAGAAGTTGCCATCTTGGAACAGACGAACATTATGTCTAGACCCTTTGACTAATGGCCAAAATCTAACTAACTAACCTTAACTTACGCTCTCCCACTGGCAGAAAACGAGGGGTCAAATAAAGGTCATTACCTATCAATAATATAACCCCCTCTGATTTTGAATTTCAACAAATTTTAATTCAAAATCTAACTACACTTACAAACATAATTCGTAGGCTATCCACAAATTATGTAACATTATAATAATACTGATAATTGTAAATGTCTGGCAAAGTGCCTCAAGGCTAGTTATAAGTAAGTGCTCAGGGACAAATAATAACTTTAAATGGTTATTTCCTCTAACATAATCAAAGGGGAACCACTCTTGACTGATAAATTATTTATTTATTGATCTACTAGGAAAAAAGAAGATGGGGTTAGGGTTTAGGGTTAGTTTAATGGGAAAATAAATTATCAGTCGAGAGTGGTTCCCCTTTGATCATGTTAGACTTATAGGAAATTACCCTTTAAATAGTGTCTATACAAGTCTATGCTTTTGCTGCTGCTAGGAACAGTCCATTAATTTGGCGAAGAGGGATAACTTAATTTTTTTTATACCAGTTAGAATAACAATAGTTAACAAATAGTGAGTTTGACCCTCACTGAGTAAAAAATCACCACAACCTAATACTCAAATGTTTTTGATTTTGTTTTAGTAGGGAGGAAATGTTGTACCCATAGCAAGTAAGTAAGTAAAGTAAAGTTGTTTGGACGTCTCATTGGCTTCATTTCACATGTTATATAAAGTATATGCATAGCCTATCATTTTTGTAAGGAAGTGTAGTGTAGATTTTTGAATTATCTGTAAACTGGACAATGTAGAGTTGGAAAATCACTGAAATTTAAATTGACAGGTCTTAACCTCAGAGTCATCTGAAGCGGACTTTTCATTGGCTTTATTTTACATGTTATATAAGGTATAGGCATAGCCTACCATTTTTGTAATGATGTGTAGTTTAGATTTTAAAATTAATAGTAACAACTGTGGAAAATTACAGTTGGATGTTCAGAGAGTTTGCTTGACAGTTCATCTGGAATGGGACTCTCATTCCTTTTGAGAGTCACATGACCATGAGCACCTTTTTGATCTCCATCTTTCTAACACATGTGGGCATGCCTACAAAGTCAGAAAACAGCACTGCTCACATGACTTTCGGAAACATTTTTTCATGCTCAGAATTGCAAAGGCATGGAATAAACTGCCTGCGTCTGTTGTAGGCTGCCGATGCACTGAATCTTTCAAAGCCTCCATGCTTCCTGTAGTCTGCCGACACTATACCTGATGCCCCTCTCCACACACACATGCACACATACATGCATATTACTACTGTAAACTATTCATGTTCCTGACATTAATATATTATTCTGTGTACTTGACTTTGATGAATTGTGGTACACCTGAGCACTGTACACAATAAATTTCATTATTATTATTATTATTATTATGATCAGAGGAGTCGGGGAAAGTAGGATTAGAATTCAATTAAAAACCCTGCACACACATACTCTTGTTTGTCGCAGATTATCCAGTAGACGCAGGCATGAGAGGACCAAAAGTAACCACCGGTTTTCAGTGCACACACCTATTGGAATTTTCACCAGAGCATTTTTGGCTGGGTTGTAACCCTATTATCACTGAGTGCCAGACCCGTCCGTCTTGGGTGTCCTTACGACGGCATGGCTCTGACACTACCACGTTTACACCGCCCTGCCACGGTGAGGAGGAGTTGAACTTTAGAAATAATATGTTAGATGGCTGTTGAGTAAGGAGCTGCCTCCACCTTTTTTTTTTTTTTTTACAGGTCCGGTTTTACATTCTGCAGGGTGTCTAGCCACCCTTCTTATCAGACAAAATTTGCGGGCTTACCAGTTTAGTCACCGATGATCCAACTATGAAACAGGTAAGTAGTAAATTGTCGGGGTGGCTTTGGCGTCTGAGGTAGAACGCCACACCTACCATCAGCTCCTTACTTTACCACACAGATTCCTGTGCTACTCATATGCTGAGTTGGGGAGGGCCAGTATCAAACCAGGAACCTTGTGGTTCCTAGGCAGATGCTCTACCAACTAGCTACTGGGTCACATAGTACTAGTAGTTTACACCCTTAAGTTAATAATGGTTTCTATTATTTTTGAGTTGCCACAATATCTTAAGTTTATTCCTTTATAAACACTCTTTGCCTACTTTAAGCCACTAACAGCGGCTCCTCCACGACTACAAGAAACTGATGGTTAGTTCATTATAACTAAGCAGAATGACTCAAATCTATTAATAATGGAGATTCGCTTCTGGTTTTTGTCTGTAACAAAAATTACGTCACTGTTTACGTCACATTACCCAAAATCGTCATAACATAGAATAAATACACTCAAAATTTGAACATGCAACATTAGACAGTCCTCATTGTTTTTTAAAACAAGTTTTAATAAATACATGACTGGTATTATATATCTATATATAGTTTGTTTTATTTTAATACATATTTAAAGTTTACATTTGAAATTGTTTTATTTTTTAATCCTTTAATGAATTTGATGATTTTACTTACTTAGGGTACAAACTCGTTAACATTGAATTTTCTATTCCCACCCCTCAGGCAATATGTTTCAAAAAATCTATTTTTACATCAACCGGAGGGTGTCTTTTTATTTTGTACTAGTTACAATAATAATAGGACTTTACTTGAATAGAATGAGTTCTGAGCTGAATAGTGAACTTTGAAATATCACATCATATAGGTAAAAAATATCAAGAAAATATGGTGCAACCGTGGGGAAATTTTATTGGGAAAGAGTTCAATATCTCCACGAAGCCAGACAGACAAGGCAAGCGTATTGGGGGGGGGGCTATTTGAATTGAAAATTTCTTGAAATTATTATGCCACTAAAAATTTATTTTTGTTGAAATTATAAACCTTTTTTTACCAAGCCAGTTGTTTGTAATGCATTTTAATATATCAACTGAGTTGAATAGGAAGAATCAAAATATATTAAAAAAAAAAGCCATAGCTTTCTTATTTATTCCATTATTATCTTTTATGACTCGAAAGCCGATTTCCTCTAAACCAATTATTACATATTTGACTATGTCAAATAAATTCTCAGCCTTTGTTATGTTTTTTTACACACAAATAAACGAGGAACACTGAAAAAAAGCATACCGGACTTTGGAAATTAACAAGGATTTTATTTAACACAAGGTAGAGAAATGATTCTACCTTAAACAGTTACTCAACGCTCAACGTGTGTGCGACCAAAATATAACGTGAGTCCAAGCGGAAACTGTCCTTCTGGTGCCAATAGACCTGTCAAGGGAGGTCACTCTGCAAACATTCAAGGGAAGCAACTATATTTTTTATCGTATGATTCAAACAGCTTTAACACTTTGTCTGCTTTGAACCGCTCACAGCGGCTCTCCCACTACTACGATCCTATCCACTGGCAGCGGCTCTCACACGTGTCACTTGTTTTGTACTGAAAATCACTTTATTTGAATAGAATGAGTTCTGAGATGAATAGATAGTGAACTTTGAAATATCGTATCAAACTGGTAAAAAATACCAAGAAAAATTCGTACAACCGTGAGAGAAATTTGGTAAGGAAAGAGTTAAGACACATAGTTGGCACTAGAAGCGGTTACTTAGCGTCAACTGGGTAGAGAGTGGTAAAAAACACTATTGTATAGATTGTTTACTTTTGAGATTTAAAATGTGGATTTTTTAAAGTAGAATTACAATGCTATTTCTATGTATATATTGATTTTTAAATATCTTCGAATATAAATCAACCTTCGTCATTTTTGCACAAAAAAGCAAGAATTGGCGATATTTAATGTGTATATATATTTACTTTGTCGTTAGTTATATTATGTTCGTAGTTTCATCCGGAAATACATACATACATGCACACCAATTGTCTTTTATATATGTACTAGAAGTAGCTATCCAGCGTTGACTGAGTTGGAAGGGCTCCAAAAAACTATATATTGATTTGTTTACTTTTGAGATTTACAAATGTTGGACATTTTTAAGTAGAATTTCAATGCTATTTCTATGTATGTTTTAGTTTTTAAATATCTTTGAAATCAAATCTTCATAATTTCTGCACAAAATGCAAGAACTGGTGATATTTAATGTATATATATATTTATTTATTTTGTCGCTAATTGTTTTATTTTTGTAGTTTCATCCGGACATACATACATACATACATAAACACTATCTGCCCTTATTGATAAATAGATAGATAGCATTCATAACAACCTTGTGTTGTGAGATTACGCTGTTCAAGAAAATGGAACTTTGTGTCACATCCTGCTCGTGTATAGGGATTGGTAAATACAGACACTGCTATACATAAAAGCAAAAGTACTTGTTGCAGCTTCATTGCTGTCGTCAGTTAAGTAAACAACATTAGCATCTTTATAATCAAGATAAGTTTTTTAGGTGAATTTCATCAACCAACAAGTAAAGAACTGTGATGTCTTTTTGCAAAAGTAACTTAGATTTATTTTTAATATAGATAAGACAACTGTTATCATGTTGTTCAATTACATTTTACCCGTGGATAAATATTGGGAACTATACGAATTCAACGATTCTCCCTCCAGCTATGGGTAAATAGTAAGGCAGATTGGACTCTATAACCTTGTTAGGCAACCTGTCTAACAGAATGAAAACTCTAAATTCAAATCAAAGAGTCTATCTTCTCATTGGTCAAAATTACTTTGAGAGCTCCTCCTCCTGCCCCACTTCTTTCTCTAATCAATACAGCTTTCACTTTTATGTTGTTGCTCGTTACGCTACCTAGTGCCTACTGAGAGACACGGAAGGTGTGTCCACAGTTAATCGAAGATGTAAGTTCTACAAAAGGATGATGTTTCTCTCTTTAATGTCCTTGGGTCGAAAATACAATTCACATACATAAAACAAAAAAAAAAACGAAAAAGAGCAACCATATCATATTTAAAAACTTGTGAAAATCTCAGGATTAAAACGGGTTATATAATAAATTTTTGTAGGTGCTGTAAAATTCACAAGGCGATTGTGTATTCTGTTTATATCATATATAGTGACGTCAGCATATCAAGCAGGCCTTTCTTTTCGATGATCGTGGTTTTAATAATCTCCTAAAAATATAGGTAGGAGTTATTCCCCTTGATCCAAAAACTTTATGAGTTGTTCCCCTTTGATTTTAATGTCTTTATTGAGAATAATTGACATATTTTTAATTAGACTTGTAGATATGAAGGTGGTCTGGGTAAAATAGTTAAAAAGCTAATTTTGGTATTTTTGAAAGGCAAGGGTAACGTCTTCTGAAATTTGAAAACTCTTCACCCAGTGATTTTTTATTGGGGAACGTATGCAAATCACATCTAAAATGAAGAATGTGGAGTAAAAAATAAGTCACAGTACACCAATTGTTAGTTGCTATTATAGGTACCATCAAAATGGGCGCCGATTTTCACTTTAAAAACGAATCAAAATTAATTAAATCGATTATTTAAAGTCAAATTTGTGTTTAAGTCGAAATGTAGTAACATAAAGGGCATAAGTAAAAAAAAAATAAAAAAAAAAAAAAAAAGCAAAAAAGCAAAAAAAGAAAAATTTATTTTAATACAATTGAATTCGTGCAGGTGAAAGGTAAAGTGAAGGTTTATGACGCACTCAAAATAAACCCTCTTGTCAGCATTTTAAAACACTTTTAAAAGTTTCTTCTTAGAAATCAATAACAAAAAACATTAAGTACACTACGTACAGAAAAATGACTAACTTGTTGATATCTATTTAAATGTAATATGATTTTTTCGTTCCAAACACGTAGTCCGCAAAACTTGATTACCTTTAATCTAAACTTGTTTCCCTTTATACTCTAAAGGGAAAACAAATTTACTGTGATATGTCCGTGTCTATAGTTGCCATAAATGGTAATTCACTAATCAAGATTGATAAACAAAAAATTACCAAAAGTCAGTGAATTATCTCATTTTAATAAAATTTTGTGTTAACTTATTAATCAATGAATTCTTTCTTTTAGATTACTGAATCGTTTCACTCAAACTGATTCAATGGAAATAAATTGAAATTCTTTAAAATAAATATTACCGTTCACGCCACTCATATGCGTCTTGAGAGCAACAATTTGTACACCTAATCAATAGATACAATTTATCTAAAATATAAATCGCTTCATTTTAAGTTTTAAATTTCATATTAAGCTTTAAATTTCATAACTTTTTTTCAATCAGTGGGGTTAAATTGATTTTGTAAAATACGTCTATGGCATCAAAATTGGTGGTACCTATGCTATTACAATTCAAAAATACAGAAATGAAACAGTAAATCACATGAAAATAAGCACTCAGGAGTAGAATTACAGACCAAAAAATTAATTCACAAACCATTTTCTGTCTTCAAAACAGACGCTCAAATAGGATAACATCATCTTCACATTCCTTCTTAATTATTGTGCAGTCTAACTGATATTGCTGCAATCAGGACCTCGACAATAACTGCAGGCTGTGATGCAAGTAAGCCCATGTGTCTGGCATGAGAACAGTTTTGTGCCCCAATGATTCGTTGTGGAACTCTTGCACTGTACACACTTTAGTAGATCTTCAAGAGCTGGATCAAGATCTGTTATGAAAGGAATCAAACTGACACTTTTCATTTTTCCAACCCCACCTACACAGTCAAATTTGGCAGTGGGCTAAGTTCTTCCAAATCATCACTTGAAGATGCATTAGATTAATTTTCAAACTTGAACATAGGTGTAAAAATAAGTGGTTTTACGGCATGTCAACCTTTACTGGATTATTTAATGCCAAAATCAGTCTTTTTTTAAAGAATACATGGTTTAAATTATCTAATAATTATTTGGGAACATTTCTTATTTATTTAATTAATTAATTGTTTGCAATTATTTTCAAATGGGGTAGTCCCTGTGGCGTAGTAGGTAACGTGCTTGACTTCGAAATCATAGTGAGCGAGTTCGAACTACAGTCGGCTATTGTGATCATTTTTTAACCCTTACCTTTGGGAAAGGTATGAACCTTTATTCCCACAGCTATGGGTTAAATAGTGCCATTACTGTTCTTCCACATGGATAGGTTTGGCATTAAATTACCCACGAAGGCTGATGTGCCTTTAAACAAATAAACCAAACCATGCCTTCAAGTAACTATTGTTAATACAAATATTTTACACACGGTTATATGGTTTAAAATATTCCTAATACAGATAATTTTCAAACAGATCTATTTGACCTATAAATCGTATCCTAACAGGTATTACCACTTGTGTTCAGAGTGGGCCTGGGTTTAATGGCGATAAAGAAGTGAGTCTACACTCTCAAAATCTCCAGATCTGGAGCCTTACCATCGGACACATTTTAGTGTCATATCCAGAACACTTGAAATATTGGAATTAAAGTTAAACAAATGCAACCAAGTTAAAACATGATCTTATGTGAATGAAATTCCCCTTGAAATAATTTTTTTATTATGAAAGTGCTAGATGCTAATTAAGGCAGGACAGGTACAAAACCTAGGAATATCATAATTATGTGGACTAGAATTCCGTTACTTGATGCTTCATGTGGTGTACACAATAATCAGATAGAAATGTGAGAAAAGTGGCTAATCAATCGTAAATATAGTGTGGTGCATAGTCAAATGTTAAGATGGAAGTACATGTGACACTCAATCGAGAATTTCTTTCCCGGGATAGGTTAGAGAATGATGAAATACAGACAAAGGTAAAAGGAACAGTGGATGCATAAATTGATCTATAATCTTGATGATGATGATCATCATCATCATCATCAAGATTATAGATCAATAATAATTTAAAAAAGTGTTAAAAAAAAAAAAATTAAAACATTGAATAAATTTTAAGACCAAGAAGTTTTCTGAATGCCATTGTTTTTGTTGTGAATTTCAAACAAAAATGTTGTTTTTTTTTACCATAAATGTAAGAGTATATAAATAAGTCTGAAAGATATAAAATGAATAGATCTATTGGTTTATAGGCACCCTTGAACTTTCTCGACCGTTTCACTTTCGTTTTGTTTTTTTGGGGGGAGCAGTGTCCAGTAAATTATTATACCTAAAAAAAAAAGAAAGAAATATCCCTCCGAAAATCCAATGTTGTTTGGTCAATCTACCCCTATTATAATTTCGCCTTTCAAAAAGGCTTTTATAATTCACTACAGAAATACCAGACCCACCAATTACAGTATTTTCTTTTTTTTTTTAAAGTGTCAGCTCAAACTTCCTTTAATAAGTTTCTCCTGTGTACGGTAGGATGTTTTAGTAGTGAATTTCGGACCAAAACTGTTTTTTACATTAAATGTAAAATAATATAGTTAAGTCCAATTGATATAAAATGAATAGATCCATAAGAACTGTGCGTTTTAGTATATAACTAACACTAGGTCCTTATAATGCATTAGTGCATCCATGGATACACTAACATGGAATATTTGGTAAGAAACAACAAACAACTAACTTGCATGAACAATATGCACATGAATATGAGATAGATATGCATTCAACAACTTTTATTTTTTTAATTTTTGAAAATATTAATTTTTAATTTGATCTTGGTTGGTACACGTAACTAAATTAAAATTTAATAGAAAAATCTTTTTTTAAATAAATACTTTTTAATCAGAAAGTTTTAGTTTATTTCAAAAGTTTCTCCTTGGGATCTTGTTCACTTATTCCAGCATCCTTTATACTTTTCACAACTGTCTGCAAAGCCTTCTTTTGGGATTACCATCAGCAACCTGATTTTATTCTCCTTAATCTCATCCATGTTTATTTCAATAAGAAAAATCACAGAGAGACAAAGCTGTATGTTAATTGGTAGACAAGGGGTTAACAGACCCAGTTGATACAATGTTTTGCCAAAAACCCTGCACATAATGTAAAGAATCTATTCACTCAGTTCTTTGTGAATGTGACAGTTTCACATTACCAAATCTCATACAAAAACATTTCACTCCTGATTGAATAACCCCCACAGAGAGTTTCTGTTCATGTATTAAGGTCTTCTCTAAATGCAATATTATATAAGAATAGTGGGCATTAGTATATAACCAATACTAAATCCTTATAATGCATTAATGCATCCATAAATACACTAACACTGAACATTTGGTAAGGAAAGACAAACAACTAACTTGCATGAACAATGCACATATGAATGTTTAATCCATACAACATGAAATAACAAAAATAAAGTAAGTAAAGTCGTCGAGAAGATCTAATGTCGGTATCAGACAGCGAGGGAGTCTATCCCCTTTTCACTAGCGCGAGACCAAGGAGATTGTTTTTGCGTCCGAGGTGGAGCGCCACACCTGCCATCATCTCCTCAGTTTACTGCACAGATCCATGTGCTACTCATGCGCTGGGTTGGCAAGGGTCGGTATCGAACCAGGAACCTAGTGGTTCCTAAGTGGACGCTCTACCGACTGAGCTAAACCGGTCCCTGACATTATATATATATATATATATATATATATATATATATATATATATATATATATAATGTCAGGGACCGGTTTAGCTCAGTCGGTAGAGCGTCCACTTAGGAACCACTAGGTTCCTGGTTCGATACCGACCCTTGCCAACCCAGCGCATGAGTAGCACATGGATCTGTGCAGTAAATATATATATATATATATATATATATATATATATATATATATATATACCAAACTGGTAAACTGTACATAATGCTCAAGAGAGCAACCAAACAATGCTTGATAATAAAAGTGTGATCATATTACCTCTTCAATTTCGTGTCATTCGGTCATTTTTTTCATTTACACCGCCAATATCCGGTTGTTTGTTAGGGTTAGGGGTTAGGGGTTCTAACCCTAACCCCTAACAAATAACCGGATATTGACGGTGTAAATGAAAAAAAATGAACTAATGACACGAAATTGAAAAGGGGTGCCTTAAGGTAATATGGTCCTAAAAGTGTAATGTAAAAGTTTACGTTTGATGGTTGTTTACAGCCACAATCTGGCAGTAGTTTTTTATATTTCGTTGGAGAAAAATAAGAATAGGTGTTAACCTTAAGTCATAACCAAAACGAGGGTGAGAAAAAACTCTCGTTTCTCACGTAAGATAAGCTATGTCTCAAGAGATTAAAGAAGGTACCCCCCCCCCCGGCCAAGATAAAATACATGATTGTTACCCCACAGATCCTATACTTATTTCAACTAAATAATGCTAAAAGTTATTTGAAATGTAAAAGCAAAACTTTCTTTGAATTTCTTAAGCCGATTACAGAAGCGAAGTAGTGAAAACTCAAACCGGAAATAAACATCCGGCCTTCAGTTTTCGACTTTATCTGCCTGATCAAAAGAACTTCAGTACAGAACGACATGGCTGTAACCAAAAACGATGTTGGGATGATTTCACTTAATTGTCACAGTTAGGCAACTAGGTGTCATCGCAACTGGTACTATAAAACGCAGTATCACCTAAGTCAAATCCTCTTATACCCTCTAGCCGTCAGATGTAACACTCCAATTGTGTCCCCTATCCATTAGGATGAGAAGGGTGCTTTGCTCCCTACAGGTTTTCCGTGTACCTGATATACGAGAACATTTCCCCCTCCGACTTCGCAGTGGTAACACGCAACAACTGCGTTTATTGTCTACATGACAGAGGGCTACCCACTTTTAAACCAGTAAGTGACATCTTTATTCTATATTCAGCAACCTCAAGACTTTACCTATAAAGACTCTTATCCTATTCAGACATTCCTATACGCTCATATATTTTTGTATCTTTTGTCTTGTGTTTGTATTACTTCCATTACTCCTACTTCAATAAAGTCAACTTGTTATTCCTTTCGTCGGGATTTGTTCTTCTATATTTATACCATTTGTGGAAATGATAGTCAACTACCTATCATTCTTCTACACCGAACGTTTTGCATAAAAGCGGGGGTCAACTGAGTTTAATTGAAAGGTAGTAAGTCTTAAGGGGAGTTGAAAGCTTGGTTCTCATTGGAGGATTGCTGTTAGCAAGAAGTGTAAAGTAATTTGAAATAACGGTAAACTGTGGAAAAAGCAAATAGTGATTTATATAGTTTAATTGACAGGTCTTGAACTCGTATTGGCTTTGCGCTGGAAAAATAGATTAAAATTAACACTCACTCTAATGATTACTTACATAACAAAATAGGGTTTATTAAACAAATACATCAAAACATTCATTTACTCTAAAGATTCCATATATTATAAATAAGAAGAAAAAAAACAAAGTATTCTAAAAAGATAAGTTTATTTTAGATGGTGAAGTCGACTTTAAAACGTTTCGGTTTTTAAACAATCATCAGGACATTAAGATGAATAAAATGCTGTCTAGACAGTGATTCCATATATAACAAGATAGGATTTATTAAACAAATACATTCAAACATTCATTCACACTGATGATTGTTAAGAAGAAATGTAATTCGATAATATATAGAAAAATAATTAATATGAAAAGTATGAGTCGTGAAGATGATATTATTTTGAATTTTTGTCGACGTTTAAAACGTTTTGATTATTAAATATATATTAGATATATATCTCCGCCCTGTCGGCTTGGGCGTAAGAATGCACCGACTGCGCCTCTGCAGAGGAGTAAGACTCCCCCAATGGGGCCACCTGTTGGCCGTGGGTGGCGACCCGTGATGCTTAAGGATAGAGCCCAGGTGGACGAGCAGTTCATGACATGCAATACTCCACTTTGGCCCTATCTTGGGCTAGACGGGCGGTCGGAGAGGCCCCCTCCGATCAATCGGCTAGTCACGTCAAGCCCTAGCACCTATATGATTTTCCCAACCCTATTGCCCTTATGGCAAGATGGGTGCTAGAAGACAGCCGGGCCCATGCTGTTAACCAACATCGTGTGGCTTTACGGGTCGCACGAGAGTCCTCCAAGCATGACTGGTATTATATATCCAGTTTACATTTCATGCCTTACTTAGGGCGTTGACATTGGGCAATATGGCCCGGAATTTTGTACCTAGATTGTCTCATAACCTTTGGATCTTACAGGGGAAAATATTGTTACTATCAGTAACACTACAGTCTTGCCTAGAACAATAACAGAACCGCTTTAAACCAATAGTGTACCGGCCAAGCTAAGACTGAAGCCCTTCTCACTCTAACAGCATGATACCTCTACTTATACTATCTCGAAGTTTGCCATTTTCGTTTACGGGCGATCGGTGTTCAAGTACTAGAGGCTCACTTTATTCACATGGACTTAGAAATGAGGTGATGATGTCTAGACCAGACAGTAATAATTTGAAATACAATTAGTAAGTCTGATTCGATACGTTTTGATCACACAATCAATGCACAACATATACAATGCCGCGAGTGTTTGTAAGAGGTGTCTCATAATAGTTGTTGGTGGTAAAAACGTTAAAGGGGAAATAAAGTTTAAGTAAAACAATCAAATAGTAAAAGTAACAAACAAAGAAGTTTGAGTGCAAAAAAAAATTACATTAGTATTATCTGCATTATTCGGACTATTGCATTGTGTTCTGTACAACGTTTTACATATACATTATCAGTGATGCTGATAGCTTTTTGATTTAGTGCATCCTGGGACGCACATATTTGCTTTGAATGAGTCACCGTGAAAATTTAGGGCTCCCAACTAAAGCCGTCTAACTCCTACCTTGTAATCTATCCTGTGTAATTCGTTTCTAATAAACTATTGAAATGTAGTTAGAGTTAGAGTTAGTTTGAAATGGTTAGGGAAGAATAAAGAAAAAAAACACTGGGACGCATACGATTTTACTGTGTCCTTTTAGATTTTTGTGCGTCAGAGACGCAGGACGCGTACCTATCAACATATCTGCACTATTATTTGCGTTAACGAGCCACAGGTTACAAAACATGTGTTGTGTCATTGTTAATTTTTGGAATGTAAAGTTTTGGTTGTATTTGAAATGTTTACTTGCTGAAAATAGCCATATCACAAACATCGTCTGTTTGTTTACTTTTCATATATATATATATATATATATATATATATATATATATATATTATATATATCATACAGAGGAATATTTAGTCTAGTGGAAGAAAAATTCTGAATTTAAATCTGTTAAACTCCACTTGAGAAATAAACCTAGTTCGCCTAAAGGGTAACACCAGCCCTGTCTATACGTATTTATGGAACTAAGTCCGAAATGTATAGAGCATCGATTAAGGTTTGAACTCACTACACAGTGCTCTGCACGCCAACTATCAACTTAAGATGAGGGGATCTCAAACAAACAAACTGTGAGATAGTGTAAGGTGGTGAGGGTGAAAAGACAGACAGACAGACAAACAGACAGATAAGAATGGCGAGGAAAACAGAAAACGAGAGAACAATTATAGACAATAGACAAATTATTGTTTTTATTTGTAGCGTTTTATCGAGTGTCATTTCCTGATATTTCTTCAGCGGCCATTTTGAATGGCTGAAGATTCATTTGACGCAAACGCAAACAGGATATTTCACAATATCATCATCAACAACAATTAAAATACTATTACTACTACTTATGATATGGAAATGAGTGAAAGAGAAAGAAATAGTGTCTATTAAGGAAAAAAAAAAACAAAAAAAAAACAAAACAAAAGAGATGGTCATCACGAAAAAAGAAAGGGGGAGAAATATGGTCGTCTCGACATGTGAAAAATAAATTGAATAAAAAAATAGAAAAACGCGTGCGTTATCTGCAGCTATTGTTCCAGATCTTTACGGAATTAACCTCTTCAAATGTTGTTTTCAATTTATTGTTTATTTATGTTGCTTGTTTGTTTGTTTGTTGATTTTAACGGCATATCAACCCGTCTGGGGTTATGTCATGCCTAGCGGTTAGGAAGTTATACATATATGTCATGCCTAACGGTTAGGAAGTTATACATATCGTGTATATATATATTTCCATATATATATTTACCAACCCCTCCGCACGAGCAGGATGTGACACAAGGTCAATTTCTTAAGCGGAGTTCAGCAGGTTTGAATTCAGAGTTTTCCTTCTCCTAGACCGGTTGCCTAACCAAGGTTAAAGAGTCCAGTCTGCCCTACTATTTACCCATAGCTGGAGGGAGAGTAGAATTCATACCTTTCCCAAGGGTATTAGCGCCACACACACACACACTATATATATATATATATATATATATATATATATATATATGTGTGTGTGTTTGTATGTGTGTGAGTTTTCATTTTCCTAGACCAGTTGCCTATCGGAGTGGCAGACTCCCCAAAATGGATGAAGATCTTTTGAAGAGAAAAATTGAATACAGTACAAATATTACAAGTTGAGAAACTGCAAAAGAGTTGGATGGATGGATGATTGGATTTTACGACATGTCAGCCCTTGTTGGGTTATTTTATGCCGAAAACATTTTGTTTTATTCATGCTGGATGGGTATTGAAAATTCTTTAAACTTTTTTAAACACATTTAAAAATATATATATATATGGGACCCTAACAAGTACAACCACTCCAGGTCAAGGTGGACCAAGTAGTAATGGCGATGAAGGGGTACTCCATGTTCCCTAGAGCTCCAGAATTGGAACCTCACCATTACATGCAGTTTAAAGTCATGCCCAGACCCTCATTCACCACCTCCTAGCACATATATGATAAAAAGGGCTGGGGATTTTCCATGGGAGAAATAGGGTTGGGGCAATAATGTAGGTGCGCGGGTGTGGGGATTTAAATTAAACAAAGAAATAAATAAAAAGTTCTGAGCGTCTGGACTCTAGCGTTCAGAGTTAACGGTCTAATTAAAAAGTCTTCATCTATACTTCGAAACAGTTGTGTCTTGTTATTTCTCTTCATCCCATCATTTCTTATTCCCTATAAGGGCTTGGCGTGACGAGCCGATTGATCTGAAGGGGTCTCTACGAACACCCGTCTAGCCTCATTAAGGGCCAAAGTGGTGTGTTGGGTGTCATAAAATGCTTAGCCATCAGGATTCCGTCCTTAATAATCACAGGTCAACAAATGGCCCCATTGCGGGTGGTGTCTTCCTATGCAGTCGGTGTATTCTTTTACCCAAGCCAACAGTTTTGTTTGTTTTGTTTTGTTTTGTTTTACGACATATCAACCTCAGTGGGTCATTTAATGCCGATAAAGTTTTGAAATAAATTAATTCTTAATGGATAATACAGTTTTTTTATAAATACATTTTTCTATTTAACCCATATATGGGACCCTAACAGGTACGACCACTCCGGGTCAGAGTGGACCAGGGAGCAATGGTGATGAAGGGGTGCTCCACATTCCCCAAACCTCCAAAACTGGAACCTCACCATCAGATAGAGTTTAACGTCATTTCCAGGACATGTAGACCTGCAGTCACCGCCTTCTAGCACCCATATGATAAAAAGGGGTTGGGGCTTGCCATAAGGGCAAAAGGGTTGGGAAAATCATATAGATGCTAGGGCTTGACGTGACCAACCGATTGATCGGAGGGGGCCTCTCCGACCGCCCGTCTAGCCCAAGCCAAGCCGACAGGGCGAGCAGAAAAAGTGAATGTGTCAAAAAGCATAGTGAATGAACATCCCGCTATAATGTTTGGGTTCCTCACAAACTCTCATATAAGAATTTCTTAGATATTCGATTTATGATATGCTTTTGAAGTGTAACGAAACTATGTAAAAAAAAAAACACTTTTGACTGGAGATGAAAAATGGATTGTTTACGAAAACATTGCGCAAAAAAGTTCCTTGAAGCTTGCGTAATGATCCCCCAAAACAGCAACCCCCCCCCCAAAAAAAATGTCATACTGTTTGGCCGGATACCAAAGGCATTATTTACTACTAGCAGGACCTGTGGATATACCACAGTATGATAATTTAATTATTACAACGTTCGATACGTTTACTTAAGAGCTATTGCTACATTGTTCAATATGTAAAAATAATAATAATCTTGAATTAACTCTCTCTCTCTCTCTCTCTCTCTCTCTCTCTCTCTCTCTCTCTCTCTCAATCTCTCTCAATCTCTCTCTCTCTCCTACTTATTAAAAATGTCATACAGGTTTTCACCAATTCCATGGAAATATACAAGAAGATATTCTTTAACATTCACTCGTTTTTTCTTTCTTTCTTTTTTTTTCATTATCGCTTGAAACGTATTAGCGTTATTGTTTTCGAGTTTTCACCCCTCTCACTATCTTTCTATTAATCTCTTTCTTTCTTATTATAATTTTTGGGCAGCGTGTCCTTTCTTACTTGATAATAAAAACGGAATGGTCCATTATTTAGCTGAGGTGACGACGCTCATAAGTAACACTAGTTAATCTGGATTTACATTTTCGCATTGCATCTTGAACAATTTGGACGGTCTTATTTTTAACCAGAGGGTGTTGCAGAATGATAACGGACGGAAGATTTAGGAACAAGCCTATTAATATATAGATGAGCTTCTTCCACAAAATCAAACTATTAATTCTGTTGTTTATTGTCGTCAGCTATATATAAGTTGGACCACAAAATTTGTTAGTGTTCCAACAAGACAACACCTGACCACATGTGTCTTCGTCTTCCCGAACAAGGCAACGTGAACTTGGCTAGAATCTCTTATCTCATCCATTATATACGAGGTGTGTCAGAAAAGTTCCAGGACTAGTGTCACTCAAGATCTATTTCAAACCCAAACTAGAAACTAATAGTTTTCCCCTTCAGACGATCAACCAACATGTCTACAACGTTTTGGGGATGATGTTTATTAATATTAGTACAAAATAAAAAACACCCTCCGGGCGATGTAAAAATAGATTTTTGAAACATATTGCCTGAGGGGTGGGAGTAAAAAATTCAATGTGAACGAGTTTGTACCCTAAGTAAGTAAAAGCATCAAATTCATTAAAGGATTAAAAAATAAAATAATTTGAAATGTAAACATTAAATATGTATTAAAATAAAACAAACTATATATAGATATATAATACCAGTCATGTATCTATTAAAACTTGTTTTAAAATACAATGAGGACTGTCTAATGTTGCATGTTCAAATTTTGAGTGTATTTATTCTATGTTATGACGATTTTGGGTAATGTGACGTAAGCAGTGACGTAGTTTTTGTTACAGACAAAAACCGGAAGCGAATCTCCATTATTAATAGATATTTATTCTATTTTATTTTATGCCTTCATCTTGAAATTATTTGGTGAGAAAGGGGATCTAAGTCGAGTTCTAAAAGAGAGAGGAGGTACAGACATCCAAAGGAGCGGCTTTAAGAATCCGCCAAGGAAATTGTTGGGAGTCTTGATTTTCGGCAGGTCGTTGAACATGCAGATCATGATTCATCTAAGATAACATTTGTTCTACAACATCAACCGGATATCAATTCTAGACCCACTTAACATAGAAACTTATGGGGTCACGTGTGGTTACTTGTTTTTCTTTTAGACCCAAATATGTGTCGTCTCCTTTTCGGCCGGAAAGGAATGAATGAAACAGGAATGAAAGAAAGAGACGAAAGATACTTTCAAAACTCAACTTTTATTTCAACGTTCAGAAGAGCTATCTCTTGGAGAGGAATTTTCTTCCCGAGCCAGTAATAACTGTGTTCTCAGTCAAATGTTCTAGAGAGATTTACGCAGAGTTTCATTTTTGGCACCAGGAAGCCCCATTTTTTTCCGAGCATGCTCAGTTGTTCTTCCGTTGGTTCAATTGGAGGCGTGTGGACTAATGGTTAGAGTCGTAGGAAATAGACTCGTCGACCCGAGTTCAATTTCTGGACGAAGCTACAGTTCACATAGCGCTAATACCATTGGGAAAGGTATGAATCCAACTACTCTCCCTCCAGCTAAGGGTAAATAGCAGGACAGACTGGGCTATTTAACCATGGCTATGTAACCAGTCTAGGAGAGGGAAAACTCTGAATTCAAACATGTTAAACTCAGCTTGGAGTGGTCACTACTAGAATAGGCTCAGTTCTAATTAGTAATCGATTTCACTAACTAAATATAACTAATATCTGTCAGAGGCCTCCGGGGAGATTGTTATTTTTTGTATTTATTTACTTTATCTTGCGTTTTTTTTTTTCATTTAAAATTTTTTTTATATGAAATTATTTATTATTCTATCCCCACAAACTTCAAAAGAAATTGTGATCTATTAGGATAGGTGTTTGATTGAGATTGCGAATAATATATAAAAATTCTTTGGACAAGACACTGAACAAAAGTTTGGTTTGGTTTATTTTGTTTTACGGCATATCAACCTCGGTGTGTCATTTAATGCCGACAAAGTTGTGAAATAAATTCATTCTTAATGCATGATACAATTTTATTTATCAACTCATGTTTTTCTATTCAACCCATAGATGGGACCCTAACAGGTACTACCACTCCGGGTCAGAGTGGACCAGGGAGCAATGGTGATGAAGGGGTGCTCCACATTCCCCAAGCCTCCAGAACTGGAACCTCACCATCAGATAGAGTTTAACGTCATTCCCAGGACATGTAGACCCTCAGCTACCGCCTTCTATCAGCCATATGATAAGGATTGGGGGTTGCCATAAGGGCAATAGGGTTGGGAAAATCATATAGGTGCTAGGGATTGACGTGGTCAGTCGTCTAGCCCAAGAAAAGACTAAAGTGGAATATTGCAAGTCATGGACTTCTCAGCCACCTGGGTTCTATCCTTAAGTATCACGGGTCGCAACTCACGGCCAACAGGTGGCCCCATTGGGGGAGTCTTACCCCTCTGCAGAGGTGCAGTCGGTACATTCTAACAAAAGTGTAGAAATCAATCAATCAATAATTTAGAGAAGTTTGTTAAAACTAAACTCTCCAAATGCCATCCGATGGCAAAAACAGAAAGAAATGTTTATATAATTGTATACACTAAATCAGTGCTTCTCAACATTTTTCGGCTTATGGACCATTTTTTATTCAAAAAGTTCCCATGGACCAATCCTACTTTTACTTTGAAGCTAGCACACGTGTTAAAGTAAGACAAGACAATACATTTTTCGCCGATACTCGACGTGCGCTTAAATAGAGATTTTCAACTGGGCAGGGTCATTATAAGAAGCGCTAAATTAGTTAAATTTTTGTGAAATGGCTAGAAAAAAATTGTGGCTTCGAACTCTCTGTGGACCACCAGAAATGTTCTGTGGACCACAGATGGTCCAGCTGGACCACGTTGAGAATCACTGCACTAAATGCTTACCCAAAAGTTCTCAGAATTTAAACAGCGCGCTCGAACCGTCTGTAGTACGGACTTCTGACGTTAGCCTTTTTGAGTAGTTTGGTTTGGTTTATTTTTTTAAAGGCATATTAACTAATTTGGGATATTTCATGCCAAATCTATCATTGTAGAAGAGCAATAGTAGTACTATTTAACTCATAACTGGGTAGATGAGGAGATCCATACCTTTCCCAATGGTATTGGTCCGGAAGGGAACATAACAGTGCAAAGAATTTATGGGTTGAATAGAAAAAAATAAGTTTAAAAATACCCAACAAGAATGAATAAAACAAAACTTCGGCATAAAATAACCCAGTAGTGGTTGACATACCGTAAAATTCATCCAACCAATCAGACAATTTAAAAAGACTTGCTGTCACTCTAACTCTAGTGAAAGACTAACAGCTAGGAAAAGCCTAATCACATTAAGGATTGGTTTTTAACGTAAACGGATAAAAAATAAACTGTTTTTATCAACGAATAATTAGTTTTTGTTATATGATCGTGTTTGTTTGTAAAACTTAATCTCCCATTGGCTCGTGCATATTAAATTTTCTGTAACCCGGATATATATATATATATATATATATATATATATATATATATATATATATATATATATATATATAACAATTTGAATATATCTCTATATAAAAGCATAAAGGCTCATTACGAAAATTGAATATACATATATATATATATAAAAAGAAAGGTTTTGGTATGTACGTGTCGACCTACAACTCAGAAAAGAGGAGTCACTCAAATTCGAAATCTTGCATATAGATTAATATTCTTCTAACTAAGAAACACACCAAATTTGGTTATTGATTCTTACTGATTAAGGGATATAATTAATTAATCATACAAAAATCAAACGATTTTCGGAAAGTATCGCAAGCTACTCCTGTTGATAGGTGTATCAGCAGAAGCTTGGCTGCTGCTTATTTCAGCAAAAGAAGAAAGGAAGAAAGGATATATCCGCTGCGTGTTGCTACCAGTTATTCAAAATGTCCGCTACAACTATGACTAAATTTTAACGTAAAATCACATTTTTGGTCCAATCTTTTAACGTAAAATCAAATCTTTGTCCAGATTCTTAAATTGTACACTCACTTTAATCTATTTACGGTTACATTTTTTTAATAAGATTTTAAATGTAAATAAAAATAAAATGTTCACCAGTATAGGGTTGTATGTAAATAAAAAATGATAAAACGAATTGTTTTGTAATTAATGCTAATGGTAAAAAAAAGTTTTCATTTTTTAGAGAACTAATGAAAACTTTTTAAAACAATATGTTTTTAAAATACTATCTTGAGCTTAAGTAAAAAGAGATATTGCAATACAATAATTCAGCTTACTGAAATAATGACAATTATGAACAAAAACAATGTTGACTGTTGTTTACATTTTCGTACCATTAAATCAACTGACTACCGGTTTTTTTAACAAATTCTATGAAAAATGAAAATATGTTTAAAATAGTTTTTTATTTTCTTAAAATATGTTAGGGGAAATATTTTTACGATTATTATATTTTATGACATCTGAAAAAAATAAACAGATAAAAAACGATTTTTAATTTTTTTTTTCTATAAAGATAATAGTCTGAATAATTATATCAGATTTTTATAAATTTCTGTACGAGATTTTGTTTTTAATAAAAATGATTTCTGAATTCTACTAAAAAAAAAGTCAATATTATGACATAGAATTATTTCAAAACACTCAAAAATACAGGATTACATTTAAAAAAATATTTTCAATGTTTAAAAAGAAATTCCCCAAAATAAACACTGTAATACGTAAATTTTCGTTGATTTATTAAAATTGTTCCTAAAAATGTTTTCGTCCGGTCATAGACCGGGTACTTTTGCTAGTATATATATAAAAGAAAGGAAGCGCGTGGTGTAATGGTTAAAGTCATGGGAAATGGACTCGTCGCCCAGAGTTCAAATCCTGGATGTGGTAACTGCATTTCACTTAGCGCTAATACCCCTGGGAAAGGTATGAATCCTACTCTCCCTCCAGCTATGGATAAATAGTGGGGCAGGCTGAGCTCTTTAACCTTGGTTAGGCAACCGGTCTCGGAGAAGGAAAACTCTGAATTCAAACCTGTTGAACTCCGCTTAAGAAATTGACCTTGTGTCACAACCTACTCGTGCGGAGGGGTCGGTAAATATATATATATAAAAGAAAGTTTGGTATGTATGTACGTGTTGACTTATAACTCAAAAAAGAGATGTTTTTCAGATTCAAAATCTTTCATACATCTTGACAGCCTTATAACCAAGAAATACACTAAATTTGGTTATTGATTTTTACTGATTAAGGGATATAATTAATTAATAAAACAAAAATCAAACGATTTGTAATAATCATGCTGCTAATATAAAAAAAAGATTCGCTGACTGCTGCCTATATTCAGCTACAGCTGCTAATTTGAAGTTGAAAAATTCGTGTCCTAATCGTTTCAGCTCGGAATTTCTCGCGTATCACTGGTCTAATCTTAGAAATATTTATTTGGTTAAAAAGACAATAAAATAATCTTTCTAAATATCTAATTTGTATGTGGTTTTATCGATTGAATTATTTTTTTACAGCGATGTAAATAACAATGATAAACGAAAACATTTAATTTAACGATTAATAATAATTCAACTTTGTTTTTATTATCAATACTTTCATTTTAGAATAAAATTTATCTATTTTTAATCAGTATTTAATTTTTTCGTATGTACAAAAGAGTTTTTAAAAAAAGAGAAAAAATGAAATAAAAAAAGAAATTGTAATACGAACAATTCTAAGTATTTAATTCTTAGCATTTTATTGTTACATTTTAATACGGTAAAAAAAAAAGAAGAAATTAAATGAATACATTTCATTTGAAATCAACAGGCAAGGAAGCTCGCTTAAAAAAAGTTGTTTAAAAATGTAAATAAAAAGTGACTATTCTTGAATTAAACGAATATTTTAATGCTCTAATCCTTAGCTTTCTTTATCGTTAAATCTTTAATAAAGTTTAGAAATGCATTTTTAAAAATAATATATCTTAATCTTATATCTATATAATATCTTAAATGTAAACAAACAAAATGAAAAAAAAAAAAATTCCTAAAATAAACAAACGTTCTACTATACAAATTCTCGGCGAATATTCTTTAATTTGATAAATCATTTTCCTCTTTTCTCACTTACTTCTGTTTTCTCTTCACTCACTCTCTGGTGTTCCTAATCTTTTTTTATTCCGGTCATACACCGGGTACTTTTGCTAGTATATATATATATATATATATATATATATATATATATATATATATATATATATGAGAAGTAAACAAACAATGTGTTTTGATATAGCTTTTTTAGCCGACAATTTTTGGGAGAATATGTGCTTAATTGAAGTCGTACCTAATTTTGAAAATTTAATTAATTAATAATTAATGAATTAGGCGGGCATACCTATTCAAATGTAAGGCTAAACAAATCCAGAAAAATCAATCTCTGTATGTACATTTCAGCCTATTAGGCATCATCATATATATATATAAAAGGAAGTTTGGTATGTATAACCCCAAAACGGGAGGTCACTCAGATTCGAAATCTTGCATACACATTACCATCATTCTATCGAAACACACCAAATTTGGTTATTGATTTTTACTGATTAGGGTATATAATTAATTAATTATGCCAAAATATCCCCAATTTGCGGAACTGTCCGTATACCAGTTCCTGCTGCTTTGTATCAGCAGAAACTTGCATGCTGCCTATATTAAGTCATTCAAAATGCCAGCTCTATTTCTACTAATAAGACAACATTGTTGAACGCAATTGTTTTGTAATTTAGTACGAACTGTTAATTTTTTTTTTTTGAGAATTAAAAAAAATCAACTTTTCAAACCAAGAGTATCTTTTTAAATGTAAAAATGAAAACCTTTTATCAATATTTTTACGAATACTTTTATATTTCTTAGAATAAAATATATTCATTTTCAATCAGCGAAACTCTAAACTTTTTTAAAGAAACTATTCATAAAATAATAAAATTTGAATTAATATGCGAAATATTCCACCTACAAATAAGTTAATGTTTAGTTATTAACAATTACAAAAACTGAATCGAAAAAGTTTTAGAAAAAAATCATTCAAGCGATTAAAAAAACGGGAAATAAAAATAGTGGATACCCACATACTATTATGTTCATATTTCTTTGAATGAAATATGATTAAATATATCCATTTTTAAAATAGTGAAACTCAAAACGTTTTGAAAGAAGAATAACGAAATTTAGATTAAAATGCGAAATATGTTTAGTTGGCTTCTTTGTTACTTTTGTTTTAGGGCTAAAAAAAAATTATACATTTTATTTCTAACTCAACAAGCAATTAAAAACTGAATTTAAAATTGTCTCACGTACGAAAAAGTTTTAGAAAAAATCATTTAAACCATTCACAAGTTACTTTTTAAAATATTATTCACAATGTTGTAAACAAAAAAAATCGCAAACTTTTAGCGATTAAAAAAATACACATACTATTATTATTTAGAAATTGCTAACTAGATTTATATTTAACACAATGAAACTTGAATAAAGGTTAATATTATCTTTAATTTTTTTTAACCATTCAAAAGAAAAAAACATTAAAACAACTGATAATTTAAAAAAAAATCAGCTTACGGAAATAATGAAAATTATAGACGAAAACAATGTTTACCTTTTGCACCGTTAAATCAATTGAAATTTAACGAAGTTAAAAACAAGTCATAACGACTACCGGATTCAAAAAAAAATTCTATGTAAATCAACTAATAGTCACATTTTCACGAAATTTTCAGTAATTATTCATCTGTTGATGAAAATATGTTTGAAATAGTTTTAAAAATATATATGTATATATTAGAGAAAATATATTTACGAGCTCCCCACACTATTTTATTTTATGAAATCTGAAAAAAAAGAGGAACAGATAAAAAATAATATTTTTCTATAAAGATAAGAGTCTGAATAATTATATCAGAAGATTTTTATAAGTTTCTATACGGGAGTTTTTTTTAGTAAAAAAAGAAACGAAAACCAAACAAACAAAACAAAAACAAAAAACAAAAACATGAATTCTAAATTCTGCTAAAAAATATCAATATTATTTGACACAATTCCATAAGTATATGACATCCAGAAAAGATTGAACTCACTATTCAGTAGTAATGGATTTACGAGACTACCTTGCTAACCATTACACAATGATGGGACCTTATTTTCTTTACCCAACCTGTTCGCCACAGGAAGATATGGTACAAGGTCGAAAGCAAAGGGCATCTAGCGAGTATTAAAATTCAGTAATAACGTGAGTCTAACTTGAAAACCCTTACACCACAATGGGATGCTATCAATATTAAAAAATGTAAACATCTAAATAAACTAATATTATAATAATATTAGCTTTGTTTAACATTAAATATCCAATAAACGAATAATTTTCGTTCTAATGAAAACTCATTTTTTAATCTATTCAACACATAGATGGATTCCTAACAGGTACTACAACTCTGGATCAAAATGGCAATGAAGGGGTATTCCACACTTCCCAGATGTTATAACAGAAATAGATATCTCTTATGATTCACAATCCTTACTAACACAATACATCCATTCACCAACAAAACAAATTTAAAAAAGAAAAGAAAAGAAAAGAAAACTCTACATAAGCTGCTGACACCAAACGGAAGTTAACCCCATGGCAGCGAAAGTGAAATGAACAAAAACCAAATGTTCTACGCATAGGCTCCAGCAAAACTTCCGGTCGAAAAACAAAATTTATAAACAATTAAAATATCTCCTATTTAATGTTTTTCAACCAATAAAAAATCTTCTCTCCCAAAAGCCTTCAAAGGCCTTCTCGAGCCTATCACTTGCTATATATACAAGCCGACTTAAAGTCAAAAGTTCAGTTAAGGGTAGACAGCCAAAGCCGACCACACTAGGCCGAGATAAAGGAACCGCCATACTATACCCACACCGCACCCCGCGTCACTCCATACTATACCCACACCACACCTCGCGTCACGCAGAGCCAGAACTGACTTTCAACCCCACACCTGCCCTCATTTCACCAAGCAGCGAAAAGGAATTTCCATATCAACAATTCCAGCTTTTGTTTATTTTGAATAAACGAAATTAATCCAAACCTTCTCTTCTATTTTTCTTTTGCAAACCATACGCATTTTGAGATATATCACAGAGCTCCAGAATTAGAACTTCACCATTAGATGCACTTTAATATCATAGCCTTTTTAGGAACACTCCCTGGTGTTCCTAAAAATGTTTTTGTCCGGTCATAGACCGGGTACTTTTGGTTATATATATATATATATATATATATATATATATATATATATATATATGAATAGTTTATTGGCAGTACTGAATTTAAAAAGGACGCGTAAAAGCATATGCATGCTGTAAAATTTTTTTTTTCTTAAAAAGAAAAGTAAGGGTACCCTTGTTAGATTAAAAATCTAAAATGAATTGATCTTTTTTTCGTTCGATGCTCTTCAGAGAAAAAATACATTGATAGATGGTGTTATTTTTTTTTTTTTTTTTTTTTTTTTTTTGTAGACGATGGAATAGTCAGAGAGAAAACGAGAAAAGGATTTTTTTCTCAATAGGACAAAGAATTCGTAAAACTAAGAAAATTACGAATCATAAGGGGGGGGGGGGTCGAAAATTACGAGTCCCTCCGTTGGATAAGTTTAGGCTTGAGGTGCCGAATAGGAGTAACTGATGAAACTGCTTCTGAACGCACAGGAAAGGTTGAGTGCGAGAAATAAATAGGGACTCAAGGATTCGTATATATATATATATATATATATATATATATATATATATATATACGAATCCTATAAGTAAACCCTTTCGGAAAGAAAAAACAGCAAAAAAACACGACAAATAATTTGTTAGTGAAAATATACTACCAAACTTTACCTGAGGAAAATAAAAATAAAAAAAAAAAAAAAAAAGAAAAAACCAAGTGTGTCGAACCAACCGAAAATAATCGATTAACACTATAACACTTGGCCAAAAGAAAAATAATTATATATAAAATATATGTATATAAACTGCTAGGATTGTCTAAAGCTAAAATGTAAAAAGTGCTCGATACGTAAGTAGAGCAAATAATAAAGTTAATCCCAATGAGCCAGATATACTTACTGTACTAATAGTTTCGCTTAGTAGCTCACCAGGGCAAGAATCTGATTCTTGTTGCTGTACCCAGAGTGAAAATCTGGATATTTTGAAGCAAAAAAAAGGGGGGATTTATTTTTGTGGTTAACACGCAGTCTTCCGATGACATAAAAGGACAATTGTTTGTAAATATATAAAAATAGGTATTGTAAATATTGTAAAAGGAGAATCGTTTTAATCATATATAAAAAATCTCGGAAAATATGTTGCGCAAAATTGATCATTTTTAATCCTACATTTTTAGATGAATAAGATACATCTTTACTTATTATAAACCTAATATTTACAACATCCTACTTCCCAGACGTTTAAAATCCACTATTAAATTTTTAAGTGAATAAAAATAGGCCCATTGAATCAGAGAAAAACTTTTCTTGTTCCAATTCAAAGAAAAATATTATTCTTAAAATTACGAAAAGAGAAAACACGTTTTAAAAATATTTTTTTTAGCTGAAAAGAAAAAAAAAATTAAAATAATTTTTTTCGAGTGTTGACATTTTTATTTTGAAATTTTTAATGCGGTCTTCTGGTTTTGATCTTTCTAGAAATGTAAAAATTAGGGATTATTTTTTTAATTCAAATGACCAAGGGTTGTTCCCTACTAACTTAAAAAATGTTTGTTCAAGTTTCTTTTAATAAAATAACCTATTCAATATAGAATTAGGTCCATAATGTATAAAGTGCTGAAAATTTAATTAAAATTGGACAATTTCTTGATTGTTGATAATCGTTTTAAAATTTAAAAAAACCCATCTTTTACACCCCTTTATATATATATATATATATTATATATATATATATATATATATATATATATATATAAGGAAGTTTGGTATATACGTGTCGACGTATAACTCCAAAACGAGAGGTCACTCTGATTCGAAATCTTGCATACACCTTGACATTCCTCTAACTAAGAAACACGCCAAAAATGGTTATTTATTTTTTTTTTACTAATTAAGGGATATAATTAATTAATTAAACCAAAATCACCCAATTTGCGGAACTGTCCGTATATCAGCTCCTGCTGATAATAAAATATTGTTCATTTCCTGCTTTTCGTTATTGCGATACTAGCAGTGAAGTTTTATTTTAGTGAATAAATTTCTCAGTCTAAGTGGTTAACATGCGGAATTTATCGCCTGTTTATGGTCAAATCTTAAAGATATTTATATTGTTGGAAAGAAAAGAAAAATATGTAATTTGTATGTGAATTATTTTTTACAGCGAGTTAAAAAAAATTGCTTCGGACAGCGGATAAGTATGATTCTTTTTTTGCAGATTAAATTTTATCGAAAAATCAAATTCTTTTTTCTCGCTTATTTACGGTTCAATCTTTAAAATATTTATATGACTAGAGATAAAATAAAATAATCTTTTTAAATATGTAATTTGTATGTGTTTTTATCCATTGAATTATTTTTTACAGCAAGTTAAAAATAATAATATTTTGCTTCGGACATATTAGGATTTTTTTCATACGAAAAATCAAATCTTATTTATCGCATATTTCTGTTCCTATCTTAGAAATATTCATTTGGTTAGAAAGAAAATAAAATAATCTTTTTAAATATGTGATTCGTATATGTTTTCATACATTGAATTCTTTTTTACAGCGAATTAAATAACAAATCAAACGAAAACATTTAACGATAACTCAACTTTTTTTTATTAATACTTTCATTTTAGAATAATCAGTATAACCCAAATCTTTTTCGTAAGAAACTATTCATGAAATAAACATTATTAAATGAATACACGAAATATTCTAACTACAAATAAGGTAATGTTTTGTTATTAGCTTTGTTACTATTCGGGGTTAAAGAAGAACTGAATTTGTCGTATGTACAAAAGAGTTTTAAAATAAATAAATAAATAAATAAATTAAACACTATTATACCACCTCCCCCCAAAAATGTAATACGGACAATTGTAAATATTTAATTCTTAGCATTTATTGTTACATTAAACGAATACCTTTTGTATCATGATTGTTTCAAACATGTAAACAACAAAAAGAGACTACACTCGTTCTTAGCTTTGTTTATCGTCAAATCGTTAATAAACGAACACTTTCGAATGAATCAATATCACAATAAATCTTTCTACAAATAAAGACACATGGATTTTAAAACCCCTTGAGTGATTTAATGCTGAAGTCCTGTTTGTTTTATTCATTATTATTGGATATTGGTGTTGGTATATATATATATATATATATATATATATATATATATATATATATATATATATGTGTGTGTGTGTGTGTGTGTGTGTGTGTGTGTGTGTGTGTGTGTGTGTGGAATTAAACAAAAGGCACATCTCCTGTTTAACAATTTTATTTTTGATCTTTTCCAATTTTCTGGCCAACTTTTTAATGTCTGGGTGGAATTGATGGATAAGTCCACCAAAGTTCAGATCCCGAGTACTTTCGGCACTTCGAAGCGCCATCATCAGGGGTGATGTATTCCATTTTCTTTTACTTTTTTTTTTATATTAATGTGGAGGCTGGAATTATCCATTAATTCCACCCAGACATTAAAGAGTTGGCCAGAAAATTGGAAAAGATCAAAAATAAAATTGTTAAACAGGAGATGTGTCTTTTGTTTAATTCTACATGTATAAATGAAAGAATGCTTCCCAAATACACACACACACACACACACACACACACACACACACACACACACATATATATATATATATATATATATATATATATATATTGTAAGCGATCTGAAGCATGTCTCAGATCTTAGTAAATAACATTAGCAAAATTTGCGACTTACAGTCAAGTCAAGCTAATATTACCGGTTGATGCTCAACAAAGATGAGCAATGGACACACCAGTATTGGCCGACCAGCTGAAAGTTGCATTGACCAGTTCTGTGCGGACACTGTATGCCGTGTTGAAGATCTCCTATTAGCGATGACCGATCGGGACGGGTGCTGAGAGAGTTTTGGGAACGATGACTACGACGACTATGATGATGATGATGATGATGATAATAACGACATATCCTTATTTTTGTTTACAATGCTTAAGTTTTATGGTTTTATATACATATTTACCAACCCCTTCGCACGAGCAGGATGTGACACAATGCCAATTTCTTAAACAGAGTTTAACAGGTTTGAATTTTGAGTTTTCCTTATTCTAGACTGGTTGCCTAACCCAGGTTATAGAGCCCAGTCTACCCTACTATTTTACCCATAGCTGGAGGGAGATTAGTTAGATGCATACCTTTTCCCAAATGTATTAGCACTATGTTGAAATGTAAACAGCCTCGTCCAGTATTTGAACTTGCCGTGTCCATGTCCTACTACGATAACCATTGCATCATGTGCCTCCACATGTTTTTGTAGTTTTATGTACGTTATTTCAGTAAAGGATGGTCAAATCTATAATTAGTAACATAATATACTATAGTTATGTGAAAGTATACGATGTTAGAAATTTGAATAGAAAATAGATGAAGAGGAAACAAGCCGGATAAATTGTTTGGTTATCTAAGATGACGTTGGTGATGACGTTACAAAATATGTTATCGTCTTAAAAGGAGTGGCATTTAATTATATGCAAGTCACGTGTATTCTAATCTTAAAGTATGAGGTGTGTCCCATCGTGGTGTAACTTTTCGCCAGCTGGTCTTGCATATCCATTACTACTGAAATAGCGAGTTCGATCCTCGTTGGATGCTACATACTTACGATCTTGTGTCATATCCTATCCGCGGCGAATGAGTAGGGTATTAAAGAGCGTCTCATCGTGGTATAATGGTTAGCAAGCTCGTCTCGCAGATCCGTTAATACAATAGCGAGTTTGATCCTCACTCGATGCCCCATACTTGCGACCATGTGTCACATCCTATACGTGGCGAACGGGTTGCGTATTAAAAGGCGTTTCCTCGTGGTGTAATGCTAAGCAAGTTAGTACGCAGATCCATTATCCCTGAAATAGCGAGTTCAATCCTCGCAGGATGCCCCATACATACTAAGTTGTGGTACATCCAACTCGAGGCGAACGGTTGGGTAAAATACCATCCAGACGTGTTCAAAAAGGAAGCGAGTGGTTTAGTTGAGTCTGTAGAACACCAGTCTAAGAGTCGCAAGATTCCTGGTTCGATACTGGTCCCCAGCAACTCAGTGCATGAGTAACACATATTGGATAAACGGTGGGGATCTGACGGTAGGTGTTGCGCTCCACCTTAGCTAAACGATCTCCCTGGTCTAGCGCGAGCGAAAAGGGGATAGACTCCTTCGCTGTCCGGCTGATGCCACTCCACCAACAACTTACTAAGACAGAAATCAACAATAATGAAAACGTCAATTTTCTTTGTATGCAACACACTTATTCCAGCTACTTTTCCATTGGTCGAGGCACCTCTGAATCTCTCCTTTTGATATAGTCTAAAGTCGCTCGGATAGAGAACAGACCAACGACCGAGTTTCATCTGCGGTCCATATCGCTATAGTTAGAGACAAGTCGATAAAATGCAAAAACAAAAACTTAGATAGCTGAATGAACATTCTTGACCTCAGTTTTTTTTTTTTTTTTACTTTGGCTGCCTGGCTGGTTGGTTGGTTGTTGGATTTTACGGCATTTCAACCTTTGGGTTATTTTATGCCGAAGACGTTTTTGTTTTATTTATTCTTGTTGGGTGTTCAATTTCTTTTAAGCTCATTTGTACACACACATTTAAGTCATTTTTAAATCTATTATTGAGGCACTCTCATTCCAGGTCAGAGTGGACCTGGGAGTAATGGCAATGAAGGGGTACTCCACACTCCCCACTCCCAGAGCCCAGAATTGGAATCTAACCACCAGATGCAGATTAGCGTCATACCCTGGACACTAAGACCTTCAGCCACCGCCTTCTAGCACATATATGAAAAAAAGGGTTGGAGGTTTGCCATAAGAGCAATAGGGTCGGGCAAATCATATAGGTGCTAGGGCTTGATGTTATCCGCTAGACCGTCCGTCTAGCCAAAGATTTAACCATAATCCAGCTATGGGTAAACGTGTAAAATACTTCGGTAGAATGGGCTCTTTAAACTTGATATAGCCACCGTTCTTGAAGAAGGAAAACTTTGAATTAAAATCTGTTAAACTCCGCTTAAGAATTGACCATGTGTCGCATCCTGCTCGTGGGGAGGGGTTAGGTAAATTCATTCTTCTCCTCTCCTGTATTACAATACATAAATATTGCATCAGTTATTGACACAGACTACCAATTGAATTGGAATAAATATTTTTTAACATATGTTCTTCTAGAACACACACACACACACACACATATCTATATATATATATTAAAGAAATGGATACAATAGAAACCTACTCGAGTTTCACCGTAAGAATCATCAGGGTTAAATCCACTGAATTAATCGAGTTACCGATTAATTGCAGCTGATCACACGTATGTTCATTGAATAAGATTTTACGTAAAATCTTATTCAATGAACATACGTGTGATCAGCTGCAATTCAATGTACATACGTGTGATCAGCTGCAATTAATCGGTAACTCGATTAATTCAGTGGATTTAACCCTGATGATTCTAACGATGAAACTCGAGTAGGTTTCTATTCTATCCATTTCTTTAATAAATTTGCTCTACTTTGTATTGAGCACTTTGTATTTGTTTTATCACGGACTTAACCCCTGGATCCTGTGCACCTCCAACGATCGTGCCCATATTCACCGGTAAGCCACCCTATATATATATATATATATATATATATATATATATATATATAATCCAAAAGTCCAGAGAAGAAATCTTCCTTACGACATAGGAGGTTTTTTTAAAAACAACTTGTCGCAGTTTGAGAGCTCAATGTTTGCTCTTATTTTTAGAGTCACAGAGCAAATTTATAATTAAAGAAATAACAAAAGACTTAGAGATTTTGCATTATAGACTATTTCGGGGAGCTTATATATATATATATATATATATATATATATATATATATATATATATATATATATATATATATTAAATTTTTACTTGAAGGCACTTACAACGCATGTATCGCATAAAATTCGATACTTTTTCTTATAGAAAATAAACTTGACAAGTGTAATCCCAGTAAAGGATGGCTCGATGTGTAGAATACCGTACAGACTGTTTCGACTTTATTAAGTCTCATCAGCGGTATATAATATATATATATATATATATATATATATATATATATATATAACCTTAAGACATGTATGCATACAATAATCTTCCTCGAGCTATGAATGAATAGTAGGACAGACTGGGCTCGTTAACCTTGGTTAGGCAATTTGTCTAGAAAGAAAAATGTGAATTCACACTCCGCTTAAGAAATCTTACTCGTGCTAAGTGATTGGTATATATATATACAGGGTGTTCGGGAAAAATTTGACAGTTTCATTGGGAAAAAGAAAAAGTGCTTGGTAACTACAAAATTTAATGGATTGTAAAGAAATTCAAGAGGCACGGAAATTATACTACTGTCAACAAGTTTCATTCAAAATAACCGCCATTAGCGTTGATCACAACCACAATCTTGCTCCGGAACATGGAGCAAGCTGATGTTACAGTTTCACTGGGAAGGGTCTCAAATTCTTAATTCTGCCTTAATTCTGCCTTAATTCTGTCGACTAACTTGGCTTATGAAAAAAATCAGAAATCATCAATAATTTAAAATTGGTTAACGTTCAGACATTTTCGATAGCACTTCTGGATACCATGGGCAAACATGCTTTTATAAACCAATTTTTAGAAGTAGGGAAGCTCTAGAACTCATTTTACAGACAAAAATAGATTACAAAAAGGCGCCATTTTTCCTGACCCCCCCTCAAATTTGGAGAGCTAAAAATTGATAAAACTCCGCAAATTCTTCGAATTGGAAGCTCAAATTTTGGGGATTGTCTAACCGTAACATAGTCCACATCTGTACAACATTTCAGAAAAGTTGAAGAGGGTGGGTTACATGGCCTGGATGATTTAATATGGAGGGCCGGATTAACTCAGTCGGTAGAGCGTTCGGCTAGAAACCACATGGTTCCTAGTTCGATTCCGGTCCTCGCCAACTCAGCGTATAAGTAGCACAGGGATCTGTGTGGTAAAGGAGCTGATGGTAGGTGCGGCACTCCACCTCAGATGCCAAAACAATCTCCTTGGTCTAGCGCTAGTGAAAAGGGGGTAGACTCCCTCGTTGATTGGCTGATACCGACTTTAGGCCGCCCCGACTTATATATATATATATATATATATATATATATATATATTGGAGGATATGTGCTTAATTGAAGTCATACCTAATTTTGAAAATTAATTTTGTTAATAATTAATGAATTTAGGCGGGCATATATATGTTCAAATGTAAGGCTAAACAAATCGAGAAAATGTCTATCTCTGATGCCCGCCTAAATTCATTAATTATTAACTAATTAATTTTCAAAATTAGATAAGACTTCAATTAAGCACATATCCTCCCAAAAAATTGTCGGCTTAAAGCCATATAAAAATAATCACATTTGTTTGTTTACTTAACCTCATATATATATATATATATATATATATATATATATATATGGGTAATTCCATGTTAAATCATCTACGCCATGTAACCTGTTTCCAGTTTAGTTTAATGGCACAAAATTCATACTAAAATATTCATTGGTTTTAGGATTGAGTTATGTTTGAAAAAATTCCATTTTAATTGTTTCTAATTAGTCGAAATTTGCAATTAAGTCAACAACTCACCCGTCTCTTACTCTACATTCTGCCTGTTGCTTCCCCCCTCTCTATGTATATCTTGATTACCTTCTTGTTTTATATGTTTTATATGTTAATTTGTGTATATGTGCGTAAAGAGAGAGATTGGAGAGTGAATGTGAAAGGGCTATTTAGATCTATTTGTATGTTATGTTTCAGCAGCAGCGAGCCGGAATCATGTCTATTTCAATCTAAACTAGGTCAAACGTTCCCTTAGATATCTTACAAAAATTTTTGGTACTCTATGAGGAAGTTCGTCCCGGTCCCCTGCCTCCAAATTTGCTGTTCGGTGACGTATCAAATACCAACCCCAACTAGCGGTGTTACTTGAAAGAAAACAACCAACTCAAATAACAACCCCAACTATCGTATCGGCGCCTATTTGAGGGGGGGGGCTTTTTTGTCTTAATTCTTGTTTATTTATTTTTTCCATTCGAAAGAAAAAAAACATTAAACCGTTTTTTGTCGCAATTCTAATTTTTCTTTTTTTGTCGTAATTCTTATTATCGACAGTAAATAGATAGATAGATAGATAAACAAAACGATATAGATAGATAAATAGGTAAACACGCAACGATATAGATAGATAGATAGATAGATAGGTAACACAACGATATAGATAGATAGATAGATAGATAGATAGATAGGTAAACACAACGATATAGATAGATAGATAGGTAAACAAATAGATAGATATGAACAAATAGATAGATAGATATGAACAAATGGAAATAGATAGATAGATAGATAGATCTACTGAAAGAAAAACAAATGTCACTTCGATGAATTACAAGTAAAAGAAAAAATGTTTAAAAAATTCAAAATATTTAGATATTCTTGTTTATTTAAACTAAAAACAAGACATTAAACAAACATGAATAAAAGAAAATCTGAGTATTTAGATAATCTTTTAAAAACTTTTTTATGGTAAAACAGTCCGTTTTTTTTTTGTTTGTTTTTTTTTTGTTTAAACTACTTTTACTTGTAATTCATCGAAGTGACATTTGTTTTTCTTTCAGTACATCTATCTATCTATCTATCTATTTCCATTTGTTCATATCTATCTATTTGTTTGTTTATCTATCTATCTATATCGTTGTGTTTACCTATCTATCTATCTATCTATATCGTTGTGTTTATCTATCTATCTATCTATCTATATCGTTGTGTTTACCTATCTATCTATCTATCTATCTATATCGTTGTGTTTACCTATCTATCTATCTATATCTATATCGTTGTGTTTACCTATCTATCTATCTATATCGTTGTGTTTATCTATCTATCTATCTATCTATCTATCTATCTATATCTATCTATCTATCTATCTATATCGTTGTGTTACCTA